>VXBI01008338.1:447411-551001 GCA_013397375.1 Toxostoma redivivum | reverse complement strand
GGGGGGAACCTTAAATTTTCTTACTACTGTTAATGGGTATAAGGGACCTTGCTTCTGCTTGAAAGCAGAGGTCGGACAAATAAAAACCTAGCCCTGACCTTTCCAAAATTGCTTGCCGTTGCTTGAAATCTCCAGCTTTATTGACAAAGATGACTTTTGATCGATTGTAAAATTGGTAGCTAACACGCAGCAGCCCTCGCAGCCTGCAAGATGCAGCGCCTGCCCATTGCTATTCCGGAGGGGTTGAAGGTCAGCCGAGAGCCATCAATGCCGTATTGATCAGCCGAGCTGAAAAATGCCCGTGTTTGCAGCTCCTGGCGCAGTGGGGCTGCGGTCCCAGCCTCCAGCACACTCTGCCGCCTCGGCATGCTGCCGAGCGAGCCGTCCTCCCAGCAAAAGTGACATCACTTCACTCAGCTCAGCTGTTTCTGCACTTTTCTATAAATAGCTAGATAAAAAATTGAAGGCTGCTTTTGGAGAATTTAAGCAGCCAATCTTCTCATCGTCAGCAGACGAGACAGGCTGATTTCCCTCCCCCCACCCCCACTAATATTGTGCTGCAAATTCTTCCTCCTAATATTTGGAGCTTGACACCGAATAAACCAAAAATTTTGAATGATATGCATACCTACATTCAGGATTGTGCCGGAATGGATACTTAATTCATCATTCATCACGTCTCTAGCTGTTAAAATGTAATCGGATGGGGTGAGGGATGGAGTGAGGAGAAAGGGGTCGGTGCTGCCGCACGAGGTGCGCAGGCCTGGCATGGTGCTGATGTGGTATATTTGCTGAGCTCAGTATCACCCCTACCTGCAGAATTCCCCGTGTGCCAGACTCCCCTGGCTGCCCCCCTGAATGAAACACCACGAACTGGAGTCAGAGTTACACCAGGGCTCTTGGCTGTAATAGGCGAGACAAAGTATTTGAAGGAAGCAATTAGAAACGCAAACAAAAGCACTGTTAATAAGCACACTTCCTATTTTTCCTTGATTCCCATTTTGCAGCTCTGTTTCTTAATTAACCCTCTAAGATAGCTGATGAAAGAAAAACATCATCTGCCTGGTCTGTAAATAACCTCTTGCTTGATAATTTTTTTTTAGGAACAGGAGCATTAAAAGCTGAAAAACACAAAATGAAGTACAGAAACTGTCTAGATAAAATTATGCATTCTGCAAGTTTGATGAAATTTTGGGGATAATGTAATTTCTTTTGGGAAAAGCAAAGGAAAATACATTTGTAAACATAAATAACAACCAGTCTACTTTTCCAGAAGAAAAACGTCTTCCTCAGACTCAATTTATAGGTAGCCATTATGCTTTGCTTACCATGCCTTTGCCATGTCCCTAGGCTGCATTCCCAGTAGGAAACAAGCAGGGAAGGGCAGTCTCACAGAGTCCATGAGCCTCTCTCAGCTCTTCAGCACTCCTTAGCACAAGTCTTGGCTCAGCACCATGCAGGACTGAACCTCAAACTCTCCCTGTCCTTGTTGATTTGAACAGGGAGCTGAAACTGCTTGGCAACAAAAAAGATGAAAGTACTTGTTTTTTTCAGAAAAGTTAATGGCACTAGAAATAGAAACCTGACAGTTCTTTGAAGATGGGGAAGAAGGGACCAGCAGTTTTTCTCTCCCTAGTGCAGTGCAAATTGCAGTGTGGTGAGTATTGCAAAATGAAGTGGTATGGCCTGTGTAGTATGAGGCATTAGAGCAGAGAACTACAATAACTCATGCTGGCCTCCATATATGCAGATGTCCCTTAGCAGTGGAAATGCAAATGAATTACAAAATGTATGTGCAATCATTGTTGTATGGGACTTCAAAATATGTTGTTTTGTTGTTTTTGTTTTTGTTTTTTTTTCTTTACAGATACTGATCTATAAATGATCCTGAATGTAAAATTCACAGTTTACTCTAGGGACAGAGATCAGTGAGGCTAGTATTCTTAAATATCTTTTGAGTATCTGGGTCCAAATGATCCAAAATCAAGCTCCAGATGTATACGAAAATATTTTTGATAGGGTTAATGGCCAGAAACTGAAACACAAGAAGTTTCACCTCAACATGAGGAAGAACTTCCTTAAGTTGAGAGTGGCAGAACACTGGAACAGGCTGCCTAGCCAGACTGTGGTCTCCCTCTCTGCAGACATTCAAATCCCACCTGGATATGTTCCTGTGTAATCTGCTCTAGATGACCCTGTCTTGGCAGGGGGATGGACTAAATAATCTCCAGAGCTGCCTTCCATCCCTAAAAATTCTGTGATTCTATAATATTTGGTCTTTTGGAGTGGTCAATACTGATGTTTGAAATGGAAGAATGAGATAAATCCAATCTACCTTCTCTGTAACGTGGACAAAGTAGTATTTTACCCACTGGCTGAGTGTAATGCAAATAAAACAGGACAGAAGACTTTGCTGCATATAAGTCATTCAACAGAAAACTAGTGGTTGAAAGATGGATTTAAATTCTGCCCAGATACTTGTTAAATTTTTTTCTGACTTCCAGAAGAACTACTAGAGAAATACTGTCATAATAGAAAGCCACAACCCCAAAACCAACAACAGAGTTAAAATTATTTACTGAGATTGTATTTAAAGAACTGCATTTTGTTTTTAAATTTTATTTAGTTTTGCATATAAATGGATGTTGAAGCCTTGCTGATTTTTTCAGCAACATATTTATTTTTCAATAAGGTTCACATTTTGCCCTTATCATTATATTCTGTAAGACATTTTAAATAGCACATTTCTATAAATGTACTTTTTCCACTTTGAAACATAATTGGGATTTTTGGGGCTTTTCTTTTTATCAAGTTAACATCCTTCCTACTTAAAATATCTGCTTGGTAAAAGCAGAAAGAGAAGGATGAAAAGAAAGGCCTTCCTGCATTCCTAAGCTCAGCATCATCTTGTCTTATTAGTCAATGGAGCTGGTATGTAATGAATACTGAAAAGCTGGACAACTGGTTTTATTATCTTTGTCTGGTCTCAAGCCAACCCCCTTTTGGGGACAACGGTCTTGACTCTGCATTCTGTGACCTTTTCAAAATCTCATATTGAAAATATGAGTGGATTAGGCAAATTTGTGAATCACAGTCCTGCTCACTAAGTCAATAAGAGCTTGCTTGCTAATTTCAGTGGACGCAGGAGCAAAACCAATGTCAGACTATGCTCCAACAAAACTTCATTTGACTTTCTGTCAGGATAAAATTAATTTCCATCACTTTTATTGTCCTTTCATGTCTTTTTACTGACAGACAAACAAGGAACCTTACTGAATTTTCTGAATCCTTTCTCAAAAAGGTTAAATGAGACTATCACTTTTATTTCTGAGCATACAAAGATCACCTGGGTAGGACCTCCTCTCAGTTCACTGCTGGACAAAGGGAAAAATGACTTACAGTGTGGGTGAACACTGGTTGAGTGTTTTCTGGTATGATAAAACCTGATATTTATCCGGAGAAGAGAGGAGGAGTGCCCCAGGGAACAATTCCCCCGACTACCCTGAACTCATGCAAGAGCCTTGAAAGCACTGCTGGGCTCCATGTTTCCCCTCTCCCTCCATGGCAAAGAAGGCAAAGAAGTAGCCCTGTAAAACAAAAGGTTCTAGAATCTGTGCCCTAAAACACAGTATGGCACTATTTGGAAGGACAAGGGGATTCCTTCTGTTTTCTGTAGTCTCCTCCTTGACTTTATTCCTTAAGGTTTTTTTTTTGTTGTTTTTTTTTTTTTGTCTGGTTTTCTCTTGCCATTCTAGCAACCTGACTGAGGATTTCTTCAACATTGGAGGCTGGCTGAATAGAAAGATAGAAAGAGGGTGTACTTGTATGTGCACAGACATACACAGAAACATCAGCAAACATGATGCTTTACAAGGTTGTTTACTAGTGGAATTGTAGACAGAAGAGCCACATTATTATTAAATATCTGTTTAATATCTTACAACTAAAAACAATAGCCTGACCAGGGCTGATTTTTAAAAATATTTTTGAATGAGATGAAGCTTTTCATAAAAAATCCTTCCTTATCATTTTATGTGTTTGTGTCAAAATATCTCAGGGCACAAAGCCCAGCAGAAAGCCAACTTAGAAAAAAAAATCTTTGTAAGTGCTTTTATGACAGTGAACCATTAAATCTCCTGAGTAATGTAGGGAAGAGCTGGATCATGCATAGCTTGCTCCTTACCCAGGATGCACCATTGCCTGCAAGATTCTGAATAAAGAGACACACCTGCTAGCTGGCTGATAACACTCTGGGGTCATTTCATTGAAGAAACTGTCAGCCAGGAGGTATTTAAATAAAGCCACAGATGAATTCATGACCTGCACTACTGAGACTAAAAAAAAGGTGTTGAAGCAGAAAGAGAATGCAGATAAATGCACATTCCTTTGTACTGCAACAAAACTTCCCCGTGTAAATCAGCTGAATGGGAAAGAATGGTGAAAGAATGCATTTCTCCATACAGTAGTGGGGAAGTGAGATGGTACAGCTGCACATCTGGCTACCAGCCAAAGCAGTCGTGTGCCATGCTTGTTTGCCTACTAGTGCTGCTTAGATTGGCAAATGCCCATGCAGCTTGAAGAGGGCAGGCACATGACTGGATGGCTGCCAGTAAGTGTGCGGGACTGATGCCACTGCTGGACGCCATAGCCTGGTAGGAATGAGGAATACAAAGGCATTCAATAATCTGAATGTCCCTTTGCTTCAAGAGAGTGGTGCCAGGCAGCATTTAATGAGAGATTGCTTTGTTACAAAGTCCTCAACATCAAGTGGGCTGGTGAGCTCATTAACCTGACTGCAGCAAATAAAAAAGGCGCACTCAGAAGACTCCCATGATAGCATACTCAATAGTGTAAGAGTCCTTTTGCTTCCTTTATGGTGATCCATTAGCAAGCAGCAGTGTAAACACCATAAAGCAAGCCAGTTTTCTGATTGTTCAACTAAAGTCTGTTTTCCCTTGGGGATTATGCCACCAGTTGATGCAGAGACATCCCCCCCCCCCACCCCCCCATTATTTGTTACATAATGATCTTCCATGAAATGAAGGACTTCCTCATATTCCTTAGGAGTGCAGAGGCAGCTAAGGAAGCTACTGACAATTCACATCTCTAAAACACGAAAGGCGATGATGTAGGGCACATCAGAAAACAAATAAACCACAAAGTGATGCCAAGGGGAATGGAAAATATGATTATGCTTATGTTTATACAATTTCAGTTAGAATTTATGAGAATGGTACATATCTTTCTGTGTCGTCTTTGTTCCTGTTTACAGGCTCTGTATCTGGAGGAGAGGCAGCCCACCTTACTTACTTAACGTGGTTCACTGCATTTTCCACAAAATGCTCTTTGCCCTCAGGAAAATGCATTATAAAGTAGTACTTCCAGAATAAGTGCTTACCATGTATCCATTCGAAACACAGCCCTTTGCTGATTTACTCATCAAAGGAAAAAGAAGGAAGAAGCAAATCCCCAAAGATTTTCCCCTTTCAAAACAAGGGAGAAGATTCCTTGTTGTAGTTACTCCATTAAATCCACTGGACTGACACTACTGAAAACATTTTTCTCAACACCTAAAAAGATCACATTAAAATACGTGTGTTTAATCCCCAGGAACTGCAAAGTGCTGTTGCTTCCCCATAAGCATCCAGCAAACAGAACTAGAAAAATAGCTAAAAAAAAGCCAATGATTTTTTATTTTTTGGCAGCTTGGTGATCAGGATGGATCTAGTGCACAGTGATATTAATGATTTTTGATTATTCACTTTCTCAGTCAAGGTTCTATTACTTAAGTATTTGTCTATCACGAAAAATATAAATTAAAATCCTGTTAGACACTAATTAATATGCCTTTCAGAAGAATTACATACTAGTTACAGAATCTGAATGTATTCTGTTCTTAGTAATTGTTTTTAATTCTTCAGAATTCTTTAATGATTTTCAGGGTGCTTGTACCAATCAGATTCCATTATAGGAATTTAAAGTTACCAAGCAGTAATTGCATCACCATTGTTAGTATGTGAAATTGTGTAAAAAGAACCAAAATAAATAATTAGGCTATGTCTCCCTATCTTTATCTACTATATCAAAAAACAATCTGAATTTTTTTCAATGCTTCGACACTACTTCACATTTGTAATTAAAACTTGTCTTGGTCTCTATTCTCCTATGTTTCTTTTCACCCTTTCTGTCAGAAACACACTGATTAACTGGTGCAAAAAATTTACAGTGGATTGCTGCAGCAGATGAGACACAGATTCTTCTAACCCCCTCAGAAATTGTGAAAGTGAAGTCAAGGCAATGATCTTATAAGTTTTTTGGAGGTTTCATGCTCTTAACATTCAGAAGCAGATGGAGAGGACATGTTGGACTGAGTGAAGGCCACTAAAGTAGTCAGTGGGCTGGGGCACATCATGTATGAGGAGATGCTGAGAGAACTGGGTTTGTTCAGCCTTAAGATGAAAAGACTTGGGAGGGATATTACCACTGTCGAGAACTGCACATGGGAGAATGTAGGCAAGAAGGGGCCAGATTCTCTCAGAAGGTGCACAGTGATAGCACAGGAGGTAGCGGACATTGGAACATGTGAAGTCCTGTTAGATATGAGGGTGGGTTTTGTGTCTTTTTCACCACTACAGCAGAAATAAGTAGTTATAAGTCTCAGCTGGATGTCCAGGAAAGTGGAGTTGCTATCCTTGTAAACATTAAAACTCAGCTAGAAAAGACCATGAGCAAGCCAATCTGATTGAACTTGCTTCAGTCGGATCCAAATGGGTGTCTCTCAGAGCTCCTTTTCAGTCTAAATCATTCCTTGTTTCTGGGACTGGTCTGGGGACAAGACTGATCCCAGCAAAGGATCTCAGGACTGTTGTGCAGGACGGTTAGAAACAAAGAAAGGTGGCCCCCCAGGGCTGCTCTGTGGGACCTAAGTCCCCAGAACTGCAGCTCGGAGAGGATGCCATGTTCATGGCACTTCACAGTGCAGTTCTGTCTCTGGTAGCAAGTCCTTCACACTCATAAAAAAGGTCACTAAACGCAGGCAGCAATAGCACCTTGTCACTACAGTACCAAACACTTGCATATGAATTTTTTATTTGAATCATGCAAAGCCTGATCCAAAGGCAGTCCTTGAACTGCAAACTCCCGTTGAAAGGACATTGCCATTGATTTGACCTGACAGTGTGCTAAGATGCAAATCACTGCGAGCACTCATAAACAGGCCTTGAGCACAACACTGGAAAAGAACAAAAGGACTGGAAATGTAAGAGTCAGGGCCACCACAGTAACTTTGAACTGAACAATGCAGCAGAACGTAGCTCCTTTTGCTTTGAATGCAGCAACTTGGACTGATGTGAGAACAGTAAGGAAAAGTATGAGGAGGTTGGACCAACTGCTGAGACACCAGAAGATGACAACATGGAAGAAGCCAAGCTGTCTCAGAAGGGTTGGTCTGGAACTGCTGCATGGTACCTGACCTGCAACAAAGTTTAAAAGTCAGAGAAAGAAAGCAAGATGAGCTTTAAGAAAAGTGTAACAAAATCATTATATTTAGTACTATCAGTGCAAACTTTAGCTCAGAAATAGAAAATCAACAGAGTAACAGACATTTTTGGCAAGCAGGATAGGAGAGACTATTAAACACAGCTAGATTAGACCCAAAATTATGTATTTTCTCACTATTCTAAGTGTTAACATGAATCTGTCCTTTAAATTTGAACAAGATCATGTTGCAAACCACCTGTGCTGTCCCTGTGAAAAGTAACATGGATGTTCGACTACGCCACAATAAAAACTGCAATCCTGATGACAAAAGTCTGATTCACACACACGTTTGTGAAACTGCTTCAGACAGTCCCAATAGTAGAGGGCAAAGTTCTCATTGCTACAATGAATGTTGCTTTTAGCTCCTTTGGCTGACTTTCCTTCTATCTTTAAGGCACATTCAATGACTTTGACCTTGCTGAGATAGGAGTGAAGGTGCTGCCTGTTTGGTTTAGAGGTGGACAAAGCATTTTGAGGGAAGGGAGGAAAAGATAAACAGGAAGGTTCAAGAGCCATTGCAGCAATGCAGAACTTGTTTCTCAAATGTTTGATGGAGCAGCACTAGTAAACGAGATAAAGAATTCTTTAACCCTTCTCACAAAACTTTGATTCCTTTTTGTCTGCTTTGTTTCCCTTGCCAACATCACACAGAAAGCAGTAAGAGCATTGCTGTCTAGGAGCATCCCACCATATTACCTGTGCTGGGCCAGTGGGCACTGCCTTTTAAGCCCTTCACTCTCAAAAAACCTCAATTTTTAAAGTAGGCTATATGATATGGTAGAGATTTGTGATTAAATGTTCTTAGGATAAGAGCTCAACTCACAGTTCTGCTGCTGTCCAAAGAATGGCCAGACTTTTCAGTGTCTACAAAGCAATAAATAGATCTTTTCAACAGAAGTGGAACTCTCCTCTCTGTAAACTCTGCTGTGATTGCAGACACATTCCTGGGCAGAGGCAATACAAGTTCATGAGAGATTTTCAGTCATCTTAGACTCGGGTACCATATAATGTCAGCATTGAGCAGTGCAGGGCACCTATCCAATGCCAGTGGCCAAGGTTCAGAAGGGGGGGATCACGGTATAATATCTTCCTGTGCTGCCTGGACACTGTAATACATTTGTCTCCTGCAGCTTCATCCTCAAGACTTGAGGCATTCTTGTGAATTCTGTTTGGGTACTAGCTCTGCTCTGGGAATTTAATAGCACTTGCTGGCTGTTTGGTGATAAAACAATGTAGGAAGAGCAGAACTCCCCCACTCGACAATGCTGCCTATTCTGAGTTTCCTACTTATGACAGGAATACATGCTGGATGGTGTAAAGAGTTGAGGAAGGCCATTCACAAAGGCAGCCTGAGCTCAGCCCCTTCAGTAAGCACAGGTAGCCTCTATCCATGCTAACAGGTCAGTTTTAGATAGGGTTTTCAGAAATACAGGAGAGTGATTACAACCAAAATGTGCATTTTATATGTGAACAGACCAATATTATTCTGACAAATATTTCCTCTGTCCTGGATGTACTAATCATTGAAAGGGCATAGAATCAGCCAGCTGTTTCAGAAAAAAAAAACTTGTTCTTGTCATAAATGGTGGGTTTTCTTTATTTTTTCCCCATTTCCCTTGTTGTTGTTGCTTTGGTTTTGTTTTTGTATTTTTCTTTTTTTTTTTTTTTTTTTTTTTTTCTTTTTTTTNTTTTTTTCTTTTGTTTCATCTTGTTTTGCTCTTTTTACAAGTACAAAAAAGTGCCAGTCTTGAATTTTTGATAGCCATAAAGTGCTGGAGAAGCCAGCATGGTAACATATCACGAGCATGACTTTTCCTTTCTCTGGCTCTTCAGGCCCTCCTAATGCTTTGGCTGCTTATTCCCTTTGACCCCAAATACACAGACCCAATTCATGTTCCCCAAACCTCCAGACAGACCATGACGAGCCTTGAACTCCCAATATTGGAACCTTGCAATGCCAAAAGTTTAATCTTTTAGATTTCACATATGTGATATCCTAGAGCCTCCTTCAACACTTTGGCCAGTGCACATGCACCAGAGAGGGAGGGAGGAAGGGAGGAAGGAAGGGAGGGAGGAAGGCAGGAAGGCAGGAAGGCAGGGAAATCCCCAAAGGGCAGAAGGCTCNGGAAGGCAGGTAGGCAGGAAGGCAGGAAGGCAGGAAGGAAGGAAGGAAGGAAGGAAGGAAGGAAGGAAGGAAGGAAGGAAGGAAGGGGTACACCATGTCTGCAAGAATTTTTCAGTTACTTAAGAGCTTCAGTGACTGGGACTCTTCAAATACAAGCAAGGGCCAGGACAGAGTGAGAGTCAGAATAGTGGTGATAGCAATTTTTTTTTTTTATTTTTTTGAGCAGTCATATTTGTATAAATCTATGATTGTTTAAAAGATGAGCAGAAAAGTTATTTAATACATACATGACCTGTCTTGATAGTTAATTTTCAGACACACATTTCACAAATTTTAGCTGAGTTTTTTCTTTATAATTTGTAAGTTTGCTTAAGATAATTAAAATTTTGTGTAGACTAGAACAGTGTTCTGATAGAAATGGGGTTTTTTCAAACTCTTAAATTTTGAATATAGTAAGGTGAGCATTATACAAAATTCTTTCTGCAGCAGTGGCTTTTGGAAGAGACTGAACACAGATTAACAGTGCTTGCTCAATTCTAAAAAGGCATTAAAAATAGCCTTTTAAAACATAGACCAAATAGATTATGTTTATCTTTTTATTAGTTGTTATACCATATCATTAAAAAGGGCACAGAGGACATAAGTCTCAGAATTTCCAAAAACTGGAGATGTCTAATTATGACCTTTCTAATTACATTTATAAAAGGAAAATATTAAAACTATGCATGACTTAGGATACTGTCCTTCCAGGTCTACATGGTAGTTACCAGTCACGCCACAAGAGCCACTAATTTTTGTCAGCATGAAGCACCTAGAGCATATCATCGAAACCTCTATTTTTATGTCTTTTGTGCCTGTAGAATAAAAAGAGCAGCAAATCTTTACTGACATGACCTCAGTTCTTTTCTTTCTCTAGCTTCAACTGACAAAGAGAAGTGGACCTGGTGTGACTGCACCTTCTCTCGCAGCCTCTGAGGGAAAGGGAGTACTGGCATTGGAAGGTACAATGGGATATTGAGCCCAGATTCCTTGGAAAAACAGGATGGTTTCTCATAATTGAAGAAGCTGAGGTTAACCTATTTGCCTAATACTAGTTTGGGGTTTGGTTTTTCTTTTTTTTGTAACCATGTCAAGGGTCCCACAGTATTCTGCAATATTTTGAATCTTGCCTGATAGCACTGATTAACATCTGAAGATGCAGGTTCATCTCATGTATCTTTGCTGTATGTCTTGTTTGTAGTTGTTTCTCCATGCCATGAAAAAAACATTGTTGAAAATTGATGGAAACACTAGCTTTCATCCCCAGATAGGTCATTCTTGGCCTGTTTGAATTCCTGTCATCTGCAGAGACGAGACCAGCTGTCAATATGCTCTTTGAAGTAATAAAACTTCTTCAAAGCCTTGCAAGTCAGCTCAAGAAAGCCTAGAAAGTGACAATATTGAGATTATCATTTTCCACAATCTGAAAATAATGGTCACAATACAGAGAGAAGTGAATTTCTGACTAGAAAAAGTTGTTTTGCTCTCCTTTCCTAATACCCTCAGATGGCAGCAAGCCAGGTATTGACAAAACAATCAGGGTCAACACCAATAACAAAAGCGACTGGATTAAAAAATTCATAAAAAACTCTGTGTCCAAATCTGTCTAAATACCAGGGATGAGCTTATCATGCCACTCCTCCTAAATCACGGGGTTTTGTGATAAAATTAATTAGAATCTGAATTTTGTAACTTGAGCAATCCTTTCCTGGCCTGCAGTGGCATGTTGTTCAAACTGAGAACTGAATGAAAAACAGGTTTGGTCCTCTCCTGTTAATACAGAATTTAATGAAGCATAGAGTGGCCAGAAGCCGGCACAAAATATTTATAAGGCAGTATTAAAAATAGACAGGGATGTAGGAGTGGTAGCTACAAAATTAGCAAAAGAAGAAAACAACTGTAACTAAAAATGTACAGTGTTACTTTTTTGAGCATTCTGTTGGGCAAAGTGAGGAGATTGAAGAAGCAAATGTAGATGTGAGCGAGAAGCAGCTGCATGCTGTAAAATCAGGCTGCAGCCCCTTCTTCCCTTACATCCCACCTGGGCCAGACACCAGCACAGCTCCTGCTTTGGTGAAGTGGGAAAATAGATTTTACTGTCCCCAAACTACTCTGCTCACCAATTGCCGCCTGATTTTAAGGATCCTGGTTGCCTGGGAAACATAACAGGGTGTTGCTGTGGAAACTGGGCTTCACTGACCACTGGGTTCCCCCGCTGCCGGGAGAGGAGATGGGAGCTCTCCACACTTGTGCTACCAAGTGGCAGGACACAGCTTGGATAACACTGGTGCTATCGATAAAGTTGCAAAACGGTGTTAATAGATTTTACTTTCACTTATTTAAGCCTTCTCTGCTCTTGACTTGGAGGGGGAAAAAACCCTGAGGATAATCCATTTAGGTAATAGATTAGAGGAAGAAGTTGGAGTAGGAGGAGGCGTTTGTTTGTTTATTTGTGTCAGAAAAGTTTCTAAGACTTTTTGTGCACAAATTACTCAGAAAAAATGGACTTGAAAGCCTCACAAAATGTACAATTTCACATTGCATTAATGTGAGCTTTTTGAAGTTAATATAGCCCATCCTTTGCTATTAATGTTCCTGTGTAGTCAGTTGGCTTAAACTGTTCATCTCACAAAAAATCATATGCTGTCAGTAAAAGCAATAGCTGTTGCAGCCTGCATTAGCTCCTTGTTTCCAAGACTCAGGACAAGTAGAAATGGTACTGACCGTGTTTAACCTCAGTTCTGTATTTTGGGGCAAAAGGAATTAGGAAATATCTGAAACAGAATGCTGTAAATTCCTCAATGGCCTCTGCTGGTTTTAAAAACAGAGCAGCAGCTAATTTTTATTCTCTTTTAAGTAACAAATTGGAAAAAAAGCACTATTATGGCTCACATTGACATCAAGGAAATAATAAATACTTTGCACTTATATGGCAGCTTTTATCACAGATTTTCAGAGGATTTTTCAAACATTAATGGTATTCCCCTTTTTTCTCTGTTGGTAAGGTGGTCCCATGGTGGTGTGGGAGCTGAGGAGAGAGAAGGCAATTTATAGGGTGGTGGGGCACTAATGCAGAACTTGGGAAGCGATGCAAGCTACTGACAACAGCTCTATGGCTAAATCATGTTTAAGATAAAATAGTCTGTCTAATCTGTCACTGTCACAGTTCCCTGCAGTAGAAAGAGACAAAATATTCTTTGTAATCCATTGATTCTGCTGCAGATGCTACAGCAAAGGAAGCCAAGTTTTGGCAGGTTTAGCAATATCTCTTGATCTATTTACTTTATTTACTTTAGCAAACCCCAGTCTTGGATTTTTTTTTTTTTTGGTCTTCCACAATACTTAAAAATACATGTAAAAATCTGTAATTGTGGTATATCTACCTATGTTCACAGGTAAAATGCAGAATAACTTGAGTAATTGTCTTGCTTTTTTTACACTTTCAGGGCTCCAAAATATTCTGCACTTGAATTTATTCAAAGAGAAATTTTGGCCAGTCAGGAAAAAAAAATCTCTCTTCCCCCTCTTTATTTTTCGTTTTTGTTTGTTATTAGAAAAATTACTGTTTTCTCACTGTGAAAAATATTCACAAATTTGATACTCAAGTGAGGAAATGAAAAAAAGGGTTGTTTTTTTCCACTGGAAAGGTGACAGATGTGTAGCCCATTTAAAAAAATACCTCTATATCCAATGTATAAACAATCAGTGCTCCAGAGGCATCTCTTAAGTGACCTTACAGACATAGGGAATACTATGTTATCCGAGGCTCACAGGAAACCCTGCCTTATCTGTAACTAATATGAATTAGAGGAGCTCTGATGAAATCTATGAAGCTACATCAGTTTACACAGGCTGAAAATCATGCTCAACTATCCCCAGTCAAACAAAGGCACACAATTCTCCATTTGCCTCAACAAAGGCAGATGCTTTACCTCCTTACCTGCTCCATTTGCTTTAATGAGGTGTTCACAGCAAAGCGTAAATGGTACCATTTAGACGTCAACATTAAGCATGGCGATGTTTAAAGAGTAGCACTTAAGGAAATTAAATGCGTAATCTGAGCTAATGTGAATGGTGTATGACTGTTGTTAAATAAAGCTAAAATGGACAAAGTAAAATTCTCTCAAGTGCCTCTAACGAAGGCATGTTGTTAGTTGTGTGAGTTACACACGAGGCATGATTTTGGTACACTGGAAATTTATCCATTCAGATTTTTAGCATGGAAACAGGTGATTAAGATGACTATGTCTGTCTCATGGCACTGGCACTATCTGTTACAACCTATTTGATATTCAAAATTCTAAAGGTGGAGAAATACTGTGTATTAGGAAATGCTGGGAGGGACTGTGGCTGTTCTATGTACACAAGAAGACAGGCAGGTGCTGTTTTGTCCCTATCCCCACACATTACAGATGTAAGTAGCAGAGGCATGATTTCATAGATTGACCCCAGTGATGTAGGCAGTGTCATTGGCTGTGCTGGAATTATACCAGATTTACTTCTGTCTGAAGCGAGAATTGGGACTAGCTAGTTTAGCTTAGTGTGCTGATATGAAATGGAAAGTGAAAATGTCATCCATTTGTGTTTCTTCTTGTACTGAGAAACCGCCGGAGGCCTTGTAGGAATGGAAGTGTTAATACTAACAACACAGCATTTCATATATATATGTATATTTATATATGTCTAAATTTTAACTATATTTGTTTTAAAACAGTTTTTAGGAACATGTCATGCCAATGTTAAGTCATGCCTTTGATTACTGTCTCTAACCATGTTTATGAGGTCCAGCCTCTTGTTTTTTGTGTCTGTATATTAACCTGAAGACAAAGTAATAGCCTTTGCCAGACTCAACAAAGCCCTGTATCCATGGGGAAAGCATTATCACAGATAAAAAAAATATCTGATTTAAAATAATTTTCAGACCTTTTTACTACCCTTAGGTTAAGAAAAAGGAAAAGAAAAAGCAATGAATAAATTAGTAGCCACATCATCATTCCAACAACCTAATTTCAATAGTATCGTAATAAAAGGACAAAGGTCATAGATTAAAGTATTGTAATGGAAATGCAAAATCTATATTTGCTCATAGGTTTAAAACTGTATTTTTAAAGATAGTACTAGTAATGATTATAATTTGAGCCTAGTGTCACTAATAAGAAAATAGTTCTATTTTATTCTAATTCAAGAACCAATATTTACAAGTATGTGTGTATATAAGCATAAATAAACAGTTAACAACTTTACTGAGAATATCTGCATGGAGTTTTGTGTCAGCTGTAGAACTGTTTGTCTAATGCTTTTATCAAGACACCTGTTAAAATTTAATCTTTTTTTCTCTTTCTCTTAGTAGGAGGCAAGTAATAGGCTCAGGATGAGGCTAGAAAATGAAAATAGGAATATAATTTTCCTGGTTTCTGCTAAAATGTTAAAATACATCACATTTATAATTCAATAATTATAAAAGTATCCACAATATCTAGAGTAAAATCACAGGGAGTAGTGCAGCTCAGACCTACTGAAGTCTGGCATCCAGAGTGCTCTATCCTAAATAAACAATCCCTTGAGAGTGCTGAAACTCAACTTTGGTGAGGGAACCCAAAGTGACTTATGCATCAGTAAGTGCAGAATCTTAAACTCTCCCTCCATAAGGAGCAGATAGAATAATTTCCTACAACTTGAATATGTACAGTTCTCATCCTTCTTCCTAGTGACCCTCAAAGTCAGAGGCAAAAATGCATGGAGGAGTCTGTCAGAAATAACATATATATATATATATACACAAAACTTTTTTCTGCAGTTTTTTGCATACAATTATTTAAAGGAAGATAAATAATATTGGTTTCCTGTGGTATGCTGTATTCCGTGGCCCTCTCTGTCCACTTCACCTACCTCCATTAAAAGAATTTAATGTATGGTCGAGGATCCATAGAAAAATGACTGACATTCCCTCTACCTAATGTGATAGTACATAGTGTGGAAAAAACATTCATTTAACTCCTTCCATTTCCTAACAAAATACTTAACAAGCAGTTTGCGGTGCCAGGGTAATGTTACAGGACTCTTTCTCACCAGATCAGAACAGTAATAAAGAAGCACCTGAAGGATGCCAGGGCTTTGAGTTCAGGGGATCAGACCTAGGGGACACGAGCATGTGCCTATCTGGGAAGATTCTTTTCATCTTCACCTGGGCATGCAAAGGTTTGCAACCCTGCTCTATCGACTGTCAGCTGTCTTGGTGCCAGCTGAAGGACACTGGGGAGTAGAGCAGCCTTTCAGATTGTTTCCTTCCACAGGAGCAGACCCCTGACTCCTGCAGAGTTGTGTTGTCTTGTGGCCACTCCTGGTTCTCTGTCCCGAGCCTCCCTTGCTGAGGTAATGAGTTTGAGAGCAGAGATATACAAGCTATGATGTACCATTAGTGGCATGCAAACTGCTTCAAATCTGTACAGCCTGTGGAGAAAATTGATCCTTCCGGGCATGCATAGGACACAGGAGCTACTGCTGTCAGTGTCTCCCAAAATAGCTCAGCTTGGAAACACCTGATCTGATGCATAGTGGAGGTGCAGAACATCTGCAGGTCTTTGTCCAGCTTAGTTCTTGTGCTCTCAAGCCTCCTCTGTTGCTAGCAGGACTGATCTCTTACCCTGAAGCACTGCTTTTGCAAAGCAACTCCTCACTTATGCTGGAGCATTTGGGGGGAAAAGGTGGGCAGAGCTCCTCCAGCTTCTCAGCTCCTGGAGGCCAGGGTTAGGAATGACACTGAGCACCGACTAGGAGGCTGAAAGGGACAAAGGGACTGTTTATTTTGTGGCTAGAAGACTGTCTTGCCTGTGCGGTGGCAAGAGAGGAGCCTTGACTTAAAGGTGGAAGCCATAAATCAATCTTATACCACCTTTTCCTGGGAGCACACTCTTTTGGAGCAATAGGCTATTGTAAATGGATGTGTGAGGCTGGTGGGATGTGAGGTAAGGCATGGGACACGCTGAAGTCCAGGTTATGTTTGGTTTAGCCCATGCCTTTATCAGCCTCTTGTGAGCCAATCAAGAAACATTATGAGCTACAGCTATAATCTGGTCTCCTCTGCTCTCCTAAAAGTTCCTTGGCATAAATAAGTTCTGGAGATCACAGAAAGCCACAAATTTGTTTTGTAGAAGATGGATCTCACATTCTTGTCTTCATGTATTTCATGATTTTCAAAGCTAAGCAGATTTGCTTCTCATTTATGCATGTTGGTATGAATAAAAATGGATATTGCTCATAGTACAAGCTTTTCTACAACATATTTCTTTTAAATATTTACTTATTTAATTTGAAAATATATACAATTCTTCAGATATCCTCACACAGAGGGCCTAGTCTTTCATCCCAAACTATTACAGAGATGTTTTCAAAGAGCTCGTATTTCTTCTGTGAGGCAAAGGAAGACCTTTTGGGGGATTTGTTCACAAATGCAGCTCACGCTGCATGATTTCAAACTCCTTCAGTGCAAGAAGAATGTGCTATCTTCATTTACCATTTCTTCCCACAAAGGAAGCTCAGGTAGGATTTCTCATGTCAGTGCAGAAGACACAAGTCTGAGTATGAATGTGTATGTGTGTGTACATGTGTTTTAAAAGAAGACTGGATTTTCCCATAGAAACTCCTGTAGCAAATCAGTGTGATGCTCTGTTTGGCTTGGCCTCCTCCTTCTGTGCAATTGCAGAATGAAGAGATGGAAAAAAACTTGCACAAAATTTGTGTTGTGTCTCTCTTCCAGAGATGTTCTGTTCTTTACCTTGCACTGCTCAGATTTTCCAATTTGTTTTTAAATAGCTTATGGTTATGACTTCTCCTTCTTCCCTTGGGATACTATTCCACAACCTAATGGTTCTCAAAATTAGAATTTTTGCTTCATCCCAGGTGTATGACTTTGTTTATAAAGCAGTGAATTCATGCAGTAATGTGCATGTTGCAGATGTTTCACATGGGGACATTTATGTGAAGTGTTTCCATTGAAAAATGGGGATAAAATAAAAAAAACCTTATTAAGTGAATTTACAATATATGATGTGTAAACACACTTTTATTTTGCAATTTGACTACAAAATTAGCGACACATGCAACTGTAATATTGTATTGCCACATAAAAAATTAATTACGAAGAATTCTATTTTTCCAAAGCTTAGGATCACAGCAAATTAATTAAAATTCTTCATATAAAAGAAAGAATTTCATAATACATTCTTGCAAAATATATGTATAGTACATTTCAACCTTTTAAAATTTGTGACTGCAACAGGGTTTTTTTCTTTTTCTGCTTTTTTAATAAGGTGGCAATTGAGATCTATCACATCCATAGCATATATCACTGCTTTTATTCAAGAATTCTTGTGAAAATAAAGCACTTCTTTTATTCACAAAAATAATAATTGCAACATACATAAAACCTGTCAAAGCTCCAATTTCCAATATTCTAATGAATATCAAAAGAGTCCAGCATTTGTGACTTTGACAAATTGCAAATGAGGTTTTATTCATTAAGAGGGCTGCTAATGTTTATTTAAATGCAATTTACTGTTGCATTATTGATTAGCTACTGCAAAATTATCTTACAAGGAGCACGTGTAGCAAGAAGATTTCAGGTTGAGAAAGGATTTATCTAGGGAAGGCCTGTAGGCTTGATTTAGGCCCCAGGACATGAGAGTTTTAATTTATCTGGAAAGAAAGGCCTGGTGGAAGGTTTGCTTTGTTTGCATTTAGACAGCAGATGAAAGGGGTTTTGATGTTGAGCTGAGAGAAAATGGCTGCCACTCTTGTTATTCACAGAGAGAATTGAGCAAAAGGAAAAATCTATTATAGGGGGCAAGATAAAAAAATGTCTTTCCTCCCCTGCCCCCCACCCCCAGTCCTATTCAGCATCAGGCTATACATGGCTTGTTATTTTTGGAAGGAGAAATAATAATGAAAATGTTTCTTTTTATCTAAAATCTCTTTTAAAAAAACCCCCCGTATTTCATTAATTACTGAGCCCCAACTTGTTTTTTCAGTGCCACAAAACTCCAGTGAGATAGCCATATCTGACCTGAGAGTACAAATTAAATCTGGGTCTATATATTTTAATGAAACCTGAATGTATACTGTTTTCACTGTTTCCTAACATAAGCAAACGCTTTCTGGCAATGTTTAATGGAAATAATTGATAGCAGCTAAAGAGTGATACAGAACCTCTTTGGCTTCCACCTTAAGGAGGGAGGCATCTGCAGTACTTACTTGTTTTAGCACTGGTTTTGTCTACAAGAATCAATTAGTCATGTAAACCACTGGCATGGATCCTATCCTTCCTGAGGGGGTCTGCTGCAAGATTAAATAGTACTCAAGCAAATATATATAAGGGATAGAGATTTGAGAAGGGTTAGTCATCCCATTGATCAAGCAGACAGAAGCCTGTGAACCTAAACACCACCATTGGATCAGGTGGGACCTGGTAAGCAGGCAGCCTCTGTTCCTGAAATAAACTATTTTTAATTTCCAGCTTGGAGAAAAGTGTCTTAAACAGAACAAACTGCTATTTCAAAAGGCATGGATCAAGTACACAGTAGCATGACCTGAATGTCCTTTTCTGGACTCATTACAACCTGACAGGGCTTCTCATTTCAAATGACAGTCAGGAAAACTTGGAAAGCTCTCAGCCAATTGCAAGGTGGAAGAATGATCCGACTAAAATTAAATATGAAACTCAAATATTACACCAAGACCTTTCAACTTGCTCATTATTCCATTAAACCAACTGTAAAAGCACCATTCTTCATCTGAAATGAGTTTAGAAAAACTTTCATTGTGTGACTTGGTCCACAAATAAGAGTGACGGGAGCAGAATGATATTTTCCTTCAGGGCTTATACCTTTAGTGACTCTGATGATGATGACTAAGTATCAGATCTGACAAGCTGAAGGTTAATTACTTACTCTGTTTCAGGTCTGTCAGGGCAGAATATCAGCATTGATTTATTTACCAAGAGTCAGAAGTATTTGGTATTTACTTTGGGCATAGAGAACTGTTGTTCTAAAGACTTGTTGTCTTTGGAAAAATGTTAGTCTTCTACTAAACGGAAAATGTTTCTCTGCTTCTCATTTTGGCCTCATTTAAATTTCTCTTCTTTCCTCAAGTTCCAAGGATCTCTTGGTACTTTTTCTCTATACCTTCAGTCATTGGCAAACAGTAAAATACTTCACATCAGTGAAGATCTCGAGCAACAAGAAGGCTGAGAAAGAAAGCAAAGTAGGTGATGTAACTTTGAGATGGATAAATGTATGCATAGTGGTCCATACAGAAAGCTTTGAATCACACTGTTAGGGAAAATTGTTCTTAAAAACATCAGGTTGGTGTAAAAAGTCTTTCCCCCATGAATGTGACGTATTTCAGTCATTAACTGGTGAGGAAAAGAGATTAGGTGGTGCTGCTGCTGCAGCAAGGGACAGGGATGTCTGAAATGCTGCCAGTGAAGCATTGCTTGGCAAATTTTTCAGCCTTTTCCAATTTCAATTTTTTTTTTCAGTCTACAATTAAAATGGAAACAAAAATTTATGGGAAGAGGCTTCTGCTCATATACTTTTACAGGCTTCTGGAGTCTTCCTCAGCAGCATTGCTCTCACCTTCACTCTGATCCTGTTCTTCAGGTGCCCCCACATCCCTTGGTCTCCCCTGTTTTGCCAAAACTTAAGTTATATATCACTCTTCTCTAGTTCTTCTACTTTTCTCAAAGAACATCTTCCTCCCTGATACCTGTGTTTAGTTGGGATTTATTTGGGTGCAATTAATTAAATCTGGATTTTACCTGGGTCACGTTGGAAACAGACAGAATTCCACTGGCACTATATGATGAGAGACACATAAATATAGATGCAGTGTCCTACTTCCTTTTTGTAGTCTCTAGTATCCTATTCTTGTTTACTCAGACTATATATAGAGCTGCTCTTTTGTTTCCAGAAAAAATTCCTTTGCATGCATTATCTATCCATAAATCCTTTGCTGTGTAGAAGCCTACAGCTACAGTTGGAGTCAAGTTATGCTGAGATCCCTGATCAAAACCTGCACACTTCAATAGAAACATCACTCATTGGGAATTTGCTCTGATGTTGCCTGCAACAAACATTTAGGAACTGTTTTGTTTTATCTTCTGTCTGACTTTAATTTAGAAACCAAAGTTCCAGCTACTTACATATAGATACTATTATTATTATTATTTTTATTAATAATAATAATAATAATAACAACTGAAAAATTCCTTCTATGCAACACTAAGTAGTAAAATTTTTATTATTTTGTTTGACATTCTGAGTACCCCTAACCTTTAACAGAAACGTTCTCTATTTCTTTAAAAGGATAATGGCTATCCCCTACTAAGTCCCTGTCTTGAAAACAAATAGTTTCTTAGCATTTCCCCCATATCTTTTTTCCAAAGACAAATGAAAATTTCTCTAATATTGTCTTCTGTGCCAAAAGGAGTGTCAAACAAAATAACATTCTGTATAAAAAAAATAAAAAAGAAACTTGACATCCATATAAGACCTTGGGGAAAAATGCTACTTGTGTATGTTGAATCTCATAGATTGTTCTACTTTGAATAATTTACCTTGAGGATTTGGCATAATATGTATAGAAAACCTTGGTAGAAGGAATAAAAAGAGAAATACTATGCAATGCAAGGGGACAGAAATGTAGGAAGAACAGTTGTGCTGGTGGAGCATTGGTCCTGTGCATAAAGAATGGCTGAGAGTCAGATCAGATAAGTCAAGCAACTCCTATCATCTAATGCAGGATACCTATGCTAGACATACAGAGGAAAAGTACAGTGTTCAGACTGTACTGTCTGTGGTGGTTGGACTGTGGCTGGATGCCAGTGCCCACTAGAGCAACTCTATCACTCTTCTCCTAATCTGAAATGGGGAGCGAACACATAACAAAACTCTTGGGTCAAGATAATGACAGGGAGAGAACACTCACCAATTATTGTCATGGGCAAAACAGACGTGAACTGGGGAAAATTTATTACCAATGAAAGCAGAGTGGGATTACAAAAAAATAACAACTGAAGTGTCAAAAAACTTCTCTCCACCACTCCTTTCTTTCAAGGCTTAACTTCCCTCCCCATATTACCTACCTCACCTCCAGTGTCTCAGGGAGACAGGGAATGGGGGCTGTGGTCAGATCTTCATAAGTTGCATCTGCCACTCCTTCCTCCTCAGAGGAAGGACTCCTCACTCTCTTCCCCTGCTTGGCATCAGGTCTGTCATGGAGTCTGCTCCAGCATTGCCTTGCCCTGGGGTCACAGCCTCCTTCAGACAGTTGTACAGTCCTTCACGGGCTGCAGGTGAATCTCTGCTCCACTGTGGACCTCCACAAGCTGCAGGGGGACAGCTTGTCTCACCGTGGTCTTCACCATGAGCTGCAGGGGAATCTCTGCTCCCATGCATAGAGCATCTCCTGCTCCTCCTTCTTTACTGACCTCAGAGTCTACAGAGTTCTTTCACATATTATCTTCTCTCTCTGGTTGCAGAAAGAGTTGTTTTCATATTTTTGCACTCTTCTTAAATATATCCCAGATATACTACAACTATTACTGATGGGATTAGCCTTGGTCCACTTTGGAATCAGTTGGCATTGGCTGCATTGGACATAGGGGAAGCTTCTGGCAGCTTCTGGCAGAATCAACACCTTTCCTCCCTACCAAAACCTTGCCTAGCAAAGCCAATGCACTGTCAAGTTCCTGTTCTGGATTTACTCTCAAGCTTGAAGAAGACCAAAGAGGCTCAGAAAGTAGAGACATGAATTTTGGTACAGAGTATTTTCAAAAAGAGGAACTATGGTAGAAATGGTGAAGCATAATATAAAGAAACTCAAGAGGGATTCAAATAGCAAAACGCTGTCAAAATGCTTGTGAATAGAAAAAAGAGTGTTTAATGTCATGAATTCAGCCAATATATGCTAACTATCAAAACAATCTCTAGTAAGACAATTCCTTCCTCCCAGGCTGATGCATTTTAGGCAATAGGAAATTAACAATGAGATGAAGGACATTATTAAATGTAAGAATTTTGACTTCCAAATTGAAGTTCTGTTCAAATGAGAAAAATAATAAAAAAAAAAAGGAAAAATAAAAGCTTTGGCAAGTAGGTGTTAAGCACAATAAGGCAAACCTAAAAAATGTTCTGAAGAACAGGTTGTTAAAGGCGTAATAACTAAAAGTGAATTCTCTTCAAACACATCAGAGGCAGGACTTGTGAGATAGTCTGTAGGGCCAATAGATGATGGATACAGCAAAGGAAAGCTCAAAGGAAACAAAGCCACATAGAGAAGCAAAATGAATTCTATGCTTCTTTTTTCATTGGGAAGGGGGGAGGGAGGCAAGGTAGACCAAAAACTTTGTTTACAGGAGAAATACCAGAAAAGAAGCAGCATCAACTTTTAAAGAACAGAGTTATCTCTCTCTAATCTGTTCCAGTTTCTCAAAGGAGTCACTGGATTTGCACGCAAAGCTGATCTGATGGAAAGAGTCTGCATAGATGTCTCCAAGTGCTTCATCAAAGACTCCTAAAAAACTCAGCCTATCATGCTTTAATGGCCAGATAATCACACATGAAAGTTCAAAGTTAGGCACCTACCTCTGTAATGAGGCACCTGAATAAATTAGTTGCCGTTTATTTATTTATTTATTTATTTATTTCTTATTAGTACATGTCTTGCAGCTCATTTCATGGGAGAAGATGGTTTTGGTTCTGTAGAAAGTATATTTTATTTAGGAGTTCAACATCCAGCACAGTTGTCATTTAATGTCTGTACAGGGACACACTTTTACACCTTTGACTATAGCCATCTGCACTAACTGCAGAAAATAAAATATTTCTTCTGCCATATATGTGTTGAGATGGAAAATAAGTCACTAATTTCTATCTTTCCACTTCACCTGGCTGACGGCCAGAAGATCAAATTACCATTGAATTAAAATATTTTTACCAACATTCATCTGAGACAAGAAATCTCAACTTCATTGTAACTATTCACTCTATAAAAACTCATAGTAAACACCTAAAGACTGTAATGAAAGAGCAAATACAGAAAAATCAATAGTGTACAGATACAAAGATGGGATGAAATAATCATGAGATCTAAGAAAAGAATACTGTTCCCTGCTATTAAGAGGAGCAGCACTTAGAACAATGACAACATCAACAAATCCTGCCTGACTAGTACCAGAGCTGCCCATGATCCACACCTCAGCTAGTTCTTCCATATCAGTGCTGTTAGAAGGTTTTACTATTCTGAGGCAAAGGAAAGAAAATTTTATTGTGCAATCTCATTTCTCAGTTTCATTTTCCACATATCCCCTGAAAAATGGAAGTCTCTAACACAGTAGCAAATTAGCCCCTAAAGATGATAGATTGGCCTGAAAGATTTGTCATTTGATACTACTGCGCTTGTTTTGGAAATAGCTTTGAAAGAAAATGGCATTATGCCTGTTTATTAACAGAATCTGGAAACTGCAGAGCCTGTGTATTTTTCGAGTTGCATAGTGAGCCTTTCTATAAAGTCATTCACACAACCTGTTATTTGGGTTGAAAAGCACTCTACATTAAAACTGGCTTGAATGTCAAAGACAAGAATAGCAAAGTTTTGCTAGGTTCTCTGTTTCAAACTCTGAACTAAATTTGGTGACTTCAGAAAAATTATACTGGGGATCACTCCAGACTCTCGTAGGCAGCCAGGACTCTATAAATGTATTATAGAAAACCAAATTCTTTATCAGAGAAAGCATCATCCCAGCAGCGTTTGTAGCTCCTGTAAGATTTGTCCAGCCCTGCCAATGAAAGAAGTGGGTTATTTGTTTAGTGGGTTTTTTGTTTGTTTGCTTGCTTGTTTGCTTGCTTGCTTGTTTTGTAGGTTTTTAAAATTTATTTAGAAATGCAAACACAAATTTGTTGCAACAGAGGTTGGCAAGTGGGAGATGTGCTTTGATGTGCTTCCAGTGAGGCAGGTACAGCTATGGGCAGGCTAACAAATGCAGTGAAGCTCACTGGCTCTGCAGGTGCTTCTAAATACCTGTCTGAAGAGCGCAAAATAAAAGAACTGCAGATTGTAGCTGTAAAACTAGTTAATTGGTGTCTGTTTTGTATTCTGTTTTTTTCTTTTAGATTAAAGGTTAATTTTACATGTCCTGTGCATCTTCTAAAGAAACATGGGGATTCTTGCCAAAAATGCTTGAATGGCTGGTATTTTGCCAGAAAGACCTCTGCCTGCCCCCAGGATTGACACTCTGTCCCTCCATCTTTGCTGAACTAATTACTTGGAGGAATTAAATTACAGTAACAAATCGGCACCTCATCGTGATTGGAATCTGTTTGAAGTAGGCCTTTTTGTTACTCATTGTATTTTATAATTCCATTTAAAATGGTCTATTGAGGGGATCTCAGTAAGATTTGTGCTGGTGGGACAGTCTGTGGAACACTGCCATTTTATTTGATATTGCTCTGAAGAATGGTTTGAAAGAAGATTCTAAAAACAGCTGAGAAGGGGGATGATGGCTCAGTTTTTATTCATTCAGTCTTGTCATCATGTTCAAGTTTAGAGATGACTTTTCTACTTGCAAGCCTTGCAGTCTTCCCCAAGTCTTTGAAAGTCAACCTGGTTTTTCTTTTTTGCTGAGATTCTTAAAAAGCCTATCCTCATTTTGCCTGTGCAGCTCCATTGTCTGAGTGCATCTCTGACAGAAGGATAGGACTGCAAGGTAACTGCTGCCATGACCCCGCCTTCTTGTCTATCCCTTTGCCTCTAGGAGACTCAAAAACATTCTGTCATAGACAGAGCAAACTTCTCAGGTGTTATTAAAAAAACCCTACAAACAGCAAATCCACTGGAAAAGGCTTATTGATGAAACCCAAGTTTTCTCAGAGCACTTTGAGAGTTTGGATTCTGCTTTTTGACACAGAAGGTTTCCCAGGTTCTGGATGAAACCTGAGCAGAACAAGGAAAAGAATCTGACTCTACATTTCATTATTAAAGGTATTTGTGCTCGATAAGCAAAGAGAATTAAATGTTGTCTCGGAACATACTTTCCACCAGGGTTCATGGGGTTCATATAGAGCTGGTTTCCATCAGGTCTATATGAAAAAGGAGGAATTACAGATCAAAATCTCCCATTTTTTAGTCTAAAAAAGAATTACCATCTCCAGCATTAAGTGACTCTACTTACATGAAGGATCCTGTTATTTTGGTAGTAGTTCATCCATGATAAAAAAAAAAGTAACAAATCAAGGGATACCTCATCCTTGCAAAATAAACATCTCACCTTCCACGGTCAAGTGTAAAGTAGAGAAAACACAAAGCCATATTGCATGAGGCAATCCAAGGTTCATCTGCCTCTGAGATATTGGTCTTACAGCTTGCTATGCAGTCATATCTTGTTACATAAATATAGACTAAAATTCTTCACTTTTTCCACTTCAGAAAGCACTTGTCAGACAGAAACCCTTAATAAAAGAACTATATCCTCCTACTCTTCCTCTCCACATATTGTCACTTGCCTCCTAAATCATTCCTCTGGAAAGACTACTCTTGGAACATGGAGATAATTCCTGATAAACTAAGGCAGCCCTAACAAAGACATTAAATACAAAGTAAGACAGCAAAAACATCATTCCTCAAAAGCTTTACCTTAGATTTATGGCTTACCAAGTTAAGGGAGTATGACAGAGACAGTAGAGTCTTGCTTTCACAGTTGACAGAGGAAAGCTGGAGTACGTCCAGTTCTAAAGACCATTTTGGAAACTGGGTAATTCATAGATTTAGCCAGAGCCTTGCACTGTGATCAGATTTCTGATTGAGATCTTATCCTAATATTAACACTACGTGCTCTTTCTTAATTTGTTTACCTTCCATGTGACTCAGTTCAGGATCAATCAAAAACCCACAGA
Organism: Toxostoma redivivum; assembly: GCA_013397375.1. Classification (NCBI taxonomy): domain Eukaryota; kingdom Metazoa; phylum Chordata; class Aves; order Passeriformes; family Mimidae; genus Toxostoma; species Toxostoma redivivum. The sequence continues at coordinate 524,352 of VXBI01008338.1, read as the reverse complement.
AGCCTGATGGTCTGGATTTCTCACAAATCTCTCATTGGATACTACAGCCTTGAAAGAAACAATTTTTCAGAAGTGAGATGAGCCTGAATTGTCTCTAAAATACTTGCATGTGGTCGGTTCTAGAGTTGCTAATGCAAAAGACAGGTTGATACCAGTGTTTATTCTCATTTATTTTAATGCCTTTGTGCAATAGAAGGGTGGGAAACAGCACATGTACACTCTCTGTAGTAGGACCTAAGTTTGGAATTTTGAAGAGAAAGAAATAATAAGGTGAAATGTGTGGCTGAAGTGAGCAACACAAGTGGGAAATAGCACATTGACATAAAATCGGGAAATCTGTGACTTCCTTATCTAGAGAAAATAGACCATTAAATGAGAAGACCTGGAAAGCTGGAAAGAGGCAGGAATATAAGTGTAGGCATTTGGCATTAAAGAATAAAATAATATTTTTTTTGTTTCAAAAATTAAAATAGAAGAGTAAGAATTAAAATGCAGAAGTGTAGATTTGTTTTGTAGAGACAGAATTCCAAGTCAGGAAAAATTAAGAAAGAAACTTCTTTATTCACTTGGTGGGACGCCAAGGACAGGGGAGACACATCAGGACTGCCTGAGGGGACACCTGTGGAGCAGAAAGTGCCACTCTGAGCAGGATGAATATTCCCTGCAGACCAGGTGGCCTGACAAGGAGGTGCAGTGGCCAAGGTGGGGGCATCACTGCAAAAAAAGTCTTGCTGCCCAAAGCATTGCGACTTCTGCTCCTGTGGAGTTCAGGTCTCTCTGCTCCCAGGCTGTCTCCTTTGCTTAAATTCCAAGCACCTAAGGGAAGAGGCTCCCACCAGGGTATAAATGTACCCTATCCTGAATTTCATGAACAGTCACAGATATGTGCCTCATTTTATCAAAACCTCAACTTTGACCAACTGCAACTGAACATAATAAGAAACACTTTTGAGAGTATATTGAAATAGACTGAGTAGAGAAGTAAAGGCAGCTTTATCAGAAGAATAGATCTCAGTGACCTCTCTGGGCCTTTTTTTCCTAAGCTGCCATTAGTAATAAAAAGCAGAGGTATAATGTACATTGCTTTCTGCAACAAAAGTGTTAATTATTCTTTCTCTCCCACAGATACCAAAATGACATTGATGACTGGTTTGCAAATTCTATAAAATATGCTTTAATCCAATTTTACTATCAGAAAGAACCAAATCATTATGTTTTAAATTATATATATCTTTTAGATCACTCTGAATTTTTCTCCTAGATACAAATGGACTGTTCTTAGCTTAGCATGACTGAAAACAAAAAATGACTATTAAAGTAGTTTTATCATGTCATTTGGTATGCAGATAAGAGAAGTTGTTTTATTGTTAACATATATTTTTATAGTTAAATACAAGTAATTTTCACTTAGTTTGCTTGATGACAAACTGGAAACTTCAATTTACAAAAAAAAAAAAATTAAATAGCATTTCCTATGTAAGTAGGAGACACATTTTGGAATCAAATGGGAAGAAAAAAACTCCAAACCATAACTCTTTGCTTTTCCACTTGAAAGAATCACAGTGGAAGACCAGTGAAAAGAATTAATGGAATGATACACATTATACTGTAAAATAGCATTATTTCCTACACCAGTATTTTCAGACTTTCTTGTTTTGTAAGCTACAACTGACTAAATGTATCTGCAGTGTGAGATTTCTGTAGAAATGCTAGGAGAAGATTTTGAAGTGGTTGCAAAGCAAAGAGAACTGATAATGCTTTCATACTAGATTAACAAATCTATTGTTTATTACCTCAATGATACGACATGCTGTGAGGTGCCTATGCTCATGCAGTAATGATTAGCTAGTTGGCTAACTTCCAGCCAGTAGGGTTATTAACACTACATTGTGAAGCTTCAATGTAAGTTTGATTTCCTTGTTCTGTATATTGCATGCAGAAAACTTGTATTAATCAATATAAATTATTCCCCAAACAATAAGACACGGTGGGGGTGAGCAGGAAAGACTGGAAATGAGGTGTTAGTGAAAAAAAAAAAGCAAAAGAATAAAGAAGGTCACATGTTCTGCCTCTAATTAATGTTGAAGAAAAGTCTTTGAAAGGCAGAAATCTAATGGCTAAAACAGAAGACTGACTAATGGCCTGTGCTAAGAAGCAGAATTGGGATGTAACCTTAGACTTACCAAGTTTTCTCCATTATGCTTTGAGTTTTTCCTGAAAAAGAGGGGTGCCATCTCTCCCCTATTAAAGAACCATTATTACAGTAAATGGTTGACTTAGAATGTTTTATTGGACTATAGGCAGACAGCAGCATTTAAGATATGATGTTGAAATAACATGAACACATATAGATCAAGTCCAGAGTATGTATATCTTACTGATGTTGTGCCTTACTTTTTTTTCTCTAATTTTAGAAGTAATAGCCTTAGGCATGTACTTCCAGGACTTCTCACCATGGCAAGAATCTCAGTACTAAGTAGTGCAGTCTCTGACATTATTCACCAGGCTAGGAATTGAATAAGAGTATATAGAGTTCAGATGCACCATTAGTACTTATAATTCACCAATCTTTGGACCAAAAATAATCATTCTGCTTATTTAAACCCTTGCTCCTTCTCTGTTGCTACACTGGAAATGAAAAAGATGAGTCAGTTTGATGGGTTAAAAACTGTGGACAGCCACTGACTTCATGTTCACCTTTATGGACTATCATATATTAATTTCTGGCCTCAGCCAGCATATCCACAAAGCTGGATGTGATATATGCCTCACAGGTGTGTTGTGGATCAGATGTGTTCAGTGTGTCAATTGTGCTAATGAAAAGATCTATACAAAACATTGCCTTGAATAGATGCACACAGAACCACTGACCAAAGACGTTCTGGCATCAGACAGATTTCTGTGTTTTTGGAAGACTCCTCAATGTCTTTTGCTTTTTAAAAATTTTTATTTATATACAGACATGAATTTTAAAGTACTTCTGTGAGCACTCAGCTCTAAGCAGCTAAACTGAGATGGCAGTGCTTACTGGTGATGCACCTTGGGTTGGATTATGGGCTAGTGCCAGCTGAGCAAACCATTTCCACACATTTTTAGTAGATGATATGAATGGAATGATTGATATCTATGAGACTACATAAATATTTTTAAATACTTAAGTAAAACAGGTACTGAGCCAGAGGCTTCAGCCTCACTAAGAAGTCTGCATGCACTGCAGCTTTAAACAGAGCAATATTTCTATCCTATTTCAATATATGCTCAGTTTTAAGCTGGACACATAGACCCACTGTGATCCATGGGACCCCTCTTGTGCCTGAAGCTGAGCCTGTGCTGAATGGACTGATGGAGTTGGGCCTGACAATAAACAAGTCTGCTGGTATCCTGAGGATCCATCTGCTTCCCTCCTATCTAAACCTTGATGGAAGTGGCTTAAACTGACGTTTTACTCCTCAGCTGGAGCAGGCTGAGGACACACAACATGGTGAGTTATAGCCAGTGTTACCATCTGTCTGTCTTTCCTAGATGTACTCAATTTTTCCAAATGCACATTTGGATCTGGATAGTACCTGCATAATTTTTCTAACTGCTAGGCAGAAATATGGCAGCTCTAGGGTCAGCATCTCAAATTAAAGGACCAAAAAGGTGCCAAAAAGCTGTAAGTTTGTATCTGAAATTATGCTTAACAGGCTATTTGAAATTAGATTTAAGATATAAAAAAGGTGTGTTTTCAGAATGGCAGTCTTTTTCACTCTGTAGAGTTTTAATTGGATCAAAGTAAACTTTTCTCTAGATTATGTTTTTTAAAAGTTGTTGCAGTACTCGTGGTTTTTTTCAGTTCCCAACATTAAAAATGCAGATGCTCTGATATATTTAAGCAAAAAAAAAGCAACCTTAGAAAGGTTTTTTTTTTTCCCCTTGAAAAATATAGAGGAACACCAGTGGTCAAAAAGCAGTCCTTGAAAAGTGCAATTAACTCAGCTGGGTGGGCAAATAGCAAAGGCTTTGCTACTGTGACACACAGCACATCTAGTAAGTGTTTTACACATCCCTAAAGCTGAATTAGTAGTGAAGCAAGTAACTTTGAAAATACAGAGGTTATTATGGTTTGTGTCTTTACGCTTTTCATTTAATAAAGATAGTATGTGACTGGTGTATGCGGATGGATATAAATGAAATAGTTTCCATGAATCTACATTTACTTTGTCATATGCATATAAAATATGGAATGAAATATCAGATATGAAAAAAAGTAGAAAATAAAAGAATCAAAAGAAATATAATTGAGGGAATGAACAGAGAAGAAAAGTGGATTTGCTTCTAGAAAAACTGTAGAGAACAGAGATTTGAGGAAAGAGAATGGAATTATTAAAAACTAAACATAAAATAGATATTAGAAATACATAAAATGAAGTCATAGCTTAGCATAAGGAATAAGTAGGCACAATTTCTAAAATGTGACAGATAATAAGAAAAAAAATTATGAGAAAGCCCAAAGGAAATTAAAAATAGACATATGGTAAGAATCTAAATGAAAAGTTTAAAATTTTGTACTTAGCTATTAGCAATTATTTAAAATTTTAATCAGTTTAAAGGATTATCAACAGAAGTTGTAAATTCTGAGGGAATATTCTGCCTTGTTTGATACTATAATAATGAAGGGCATATACTTAAGGTGATTATGTCTCTAATTAAATGGGATTATTCCTGAGTTAAACTTCAGTTCCTCTTGGCTAGTCCTGTGATACCCTACTCGATTTATTCTAGCCATAAGATGATAAAATAGGAAAGGTCAATAAAAATAAAATGGGAACATGTAGACCTAGTGAACACTGCAAAAAAATGTATCAATTTCTGGCTACTGAGAATAGTCAACCAACAGAAGGATTTACCATGGGGGCTAGCAGATTCCCCAACAAACTCCTTGCACAGCCAGTGTTACTAGTGGTTACTGCCTGTCCAATAGCCTGTCCTTCAGTTTTACTTCAGACACATATTACACACAACATCCAACACCTCCATACTTCAGATGCACTGAATAACACCTCTGCAAATCTAAGTAAAAATTAATTTTAAATAGCAGTGAGGACCTGTCATCCTTGTACTCCTCTCTCAAGAGCTTCTGGAGATATCCTGCATATTAAAATCTCACCACATATCAAAATATTTTCATTTATACAGCTGGTTTTACTAATGACCTAATTATATTTTGTTGCCATCTTCCGATATAGCGACTTATTTGTTTTTCTGCTGTGTTAAGAAGAATGTCCCACCTCAAAGGTTAGGTATTTTTGATGTTAATTATAAAAGTAGAATTAAACAGGTAAAGCTTTTCTCATTCCTTCTTCCATAAATATCCCAGCAAAATTTAACCCTGGATGAAAGAAAAATCATAGAACTCTGTTGTTCCACTTCTGTTCACTTGGAGATGGATAGGCACATCTAATTTGCACATCAGAGATTACTCTTTCACTTACTTTTCTAAGTGAAGGAGGACAGTGCCCCTTCTATCTGTGTAAACGGTACATAAAGGGATATCAAAAACATTTGCATCTTACACCATTAGACCCTTCATAGAACATGTACATTTTGACAAGTGCAGAAAAATCAAGGACAGAGAGGAAAATATGGATCCATGTGACGTCTCCTGAATATGTTTGATTCAATCACAACTCAAAAGAGTTGGTTTAGTTCTATTTTTATATTCTATTTATAATGTAGGTATTTGACCTTAGTTTATGCAAGAAAAAATGTCTACAAATGAAATAAACTAGTGGCCCCATTGCACTATTGAGCCAAGGACTAAGAGGAGTCTTGATCCCTCATTCTCTTTCTGCTCTTCTAGTCCCAGTCTGATTTATAAATGGGAATATTTATGTTCCTACATCACCAGATGCTTTCATAAGATCTCTGCTTTCTATTGAAAGGCTATTAAGTGAATCTCAAGGTTTGGTTTCATTTTGATTGAAAACATTGCTGTAGCTCTTTGATGGGTTCCAAATCTTGTCCTTTTCAGGGATGGCAGGGTCTTTGTTGGTGCAAAAGCTAGAACACTTTTCCTTGGTTTGAAAACATTTAGGATCAAATCAGAGCTGCCAAACACAGAGCAAAGAAGCAAAAAAAAATTGAAGAAAATAACACTGAAGTCCATGTGATTGTCTGAAGGGACTACAGAAAGTAGAGAAAAGTAAATCAGTTGCCTGTTGAAGGTAATCATGTGACCACAAGTCTTATGGGAGGTTGGGAATAGTAGTTTAAAAATCGGTGTACATAAGAAAAACTCATGGAATTGCAAGAGAGCATAGGAAACGGATACACCTTTTTATCTATTTTTCTTTTCTGTAGTAAAATGTTAGTGCTATTTATAGGTAATAAAAACATTGTACCCTTGGTGGAAGAGGATCAGGTCAGCAAGTACTTCAGCAAACCACGTAACTCCATGGACCCTAGTGGGATATATATATGAACACTGAAGGAGCTGGCTAATGTCATTGCTAGATCACTCTTGATTATTGTCTGAATTCATGGAAAAATGCCTGAGGACTGGAGAAAGGCAAACATCTCTTATATTCAAGAAAACAGAACAAGGGCAAGAGGGAGAACCTAGGCAAATACAGGCCCGTCAAGCTCTTCTCAAACCCTGGGGAGTTGACAGAACAAATCCTGGAAACCATCTCCAGTCACATGAAGAACATGGAAGCCATTAATCATGAGCAATCAGCATTGACTGGCCAAGGGAAAGTCATGTTTGACAAACGTGACAACATTTTATCATGGAATGACTGGCTTGATAGTTGAGGTAAGAATAGTGGATGTTGTCTAACTTCAGTGAGGCTTTTGACATCATCTCACATAAGACCTTCATGATTAGATGGAACACCTCTCCTATGAGGAAAGGGCAAGAGAATTGAGATTGTTCAGTCTGGAGAAGAAACGGCTCCAGGCTTTCAGGACATATAGGGAACTACAAGAGAGCTGGAGAGAGATTTTTTTACAAGGGCAAATAGTGATAGGATAATGGGAAATGGCTTTAAGGTGAAGGAGGGTAGGTTTAGGTTGGATATCAGTAAGAAATTATGGTGATAAAACCACAACAGGCTGCCCAGAGAAGCTGTGGATGCCTCATCCCTGGAAGTATTCAAGGTTGGATGGTATTTGAACAACCTGGTCCAGTGGAAAGAGTCCATGCTCATGGCAGGGAGGATGGAACTAGATGATCTTTGAGGTTCTTTTCAGACTGAACCATTCTATGCGTATATAATCAGAGATAAACTGATGAATTATAGGTTGGATGAGCTGTGAAGTGATCTAAAAGCTTGCTGAACGTCTGGGCCCAGAGCATTTCATCAGTGGGACGTAGTTTAATTGGAGACCAATTACCAGAAGTGTACTCTAGACATCACTAGTGGGTCAAATCCCAAACAGTGCCTTCATTTATGATCTGGGTGAAGAGACAGAGTGGACCCTAAGCAAGTTCATTGATAGCACAAAAGTGAGAAGAGTGGCTGATATACAAGAGGCTCATGGAACCATCCAGAAGGACCTCAACAGGCTGGAGAAGTGGAACAACAGAAACAGCATGGAATGAAAGGGGAAAGTCCTGTATCTGAGGAAGAACAAACCCAAGCACCAGCACATGCTAGGGGCCACTCATCCACAAAAGAATTTTGCAGGACAGATCCTGAAGGTCCTGGTGAATGCCAAGCTGAATGTGAGCTAGACATGTTCCCACATGTCCATGTGCAGCAAAATTGGATAATGGTGTTCTGGGCTGCATTAGGAGACATGATGTCAGGGATGTGATTCTTTTGTCAAATCATCTTGATGTGGATTAAAAGAACAACAACAGCTACGAGAACAGCACCACCACCAGAGAGACATTTTGTTGCTGACTCAGTTTTGAGGAATTTGTTTTTGTTATGTATGTCATAGCACTGAGGGTTTTTGAGAAGGCAAGGGGAAAACAAGAATAGTTGAATGCAGCAGTGTTACACAAAAGTATGGACCCTACATGTCAGCAATTTCTGTTAATTTTAGAGTTTTTTAGTGTTGGATTCCAGCTCTCCTGTTTCTGGGTTGTCTGGTTAACAGGTCCATATAATTTTTGGAGTATTCTCCTGCTTCTAACCCACTGCATTTGAACCTCTTTGCCCTTCAGAATAACCCACCCTCAGAGGTGCATGGTGACACCTGTAGGCCTCCCCAGGTAAGGGAGATGCATCCCCTCCAGGCCAGACACCAACCCTCTCCCCTCTTCCCATGAGCTATCTCACCTGGTAACTCCAGATTATCTCTCTGTAATTCCTCCCACTTTGTGTTTACTCCCTGCAAACATTACACTCACAGATGGTGAACATCTCTCCTTCCCCCTTCCAATCATCATTTGGCCATGCCACAGCACACATTGTTAGTTCTCTTTAATCTTTCTCCATAATTAAATGAAAAGCCAATTTAAAAGGAGCTGTAATGAAATTTCTTCTCCTGAAATTAAATATAAAAATAGTTGCTTCTTTTTATGTATTGTAAGCGATTAATAGGGAATGGAGCCATTTCAGTAAGGACTTCAAACAAATGCTCCTTCATGCAGTGGTGCTGTTGCTGCTGGTGAGGAAGAGATCTGTTTTGCCTGCTGACACTGGGTTTTCTCTTTCATGGCCATTTTTCATACCTGCAAAACTGTTTGCAGACTCTTTAAGCAGAGAAGTGGGGGGAGGAGGGAGAGAGGGTTGATAGGTCTACATTAGCTCATTAAAAACTAAAAAACCATTTCTATTTTACATAATTTAACATGGCAAACTATTAAAAAAAAATAAGGTGAAAACTGCAACCCCTAGGCATGCGTTTAAAACATCCTCATTTAGATGCTAATTTTGATTCCTAGTGTATGGCTGGTTAAAAAAAAAAAGCCATTAACAAAGGGGCAGATTACTTAAAAGGCATTATTAGGCAAATATGTATGAGTTTTCTGATACCAAGTGGCCCTTTTATGACTGAATACAGCTGCTAAGTAGAGTGACATGGAGATATTTGTATTAAAAGGAAAGAAAAAGCCACCAGATTTTTAAAAATATAAACCAAAAAACAATAATTATATAGAGTGTAAATCACACAGGTAAAAAAATGCTTTAAAAGGCAAGTAATACTTTCTCCTTTAAATATTTAGAAAATGTGTGGCTCTGCAGGTGATGTATATTGCCAGCTGAATTCTAGGATGTACCTAACATTTATGTAATCGCGAAACAAATGCTAAAATGTTGCTATTTAATTCTAATCATATATCCTGTTTTGTGTGTTAGTAAAATAACATTGACAGAAGAGTGAAATGAGGAAAATAACAGGCAACAGGAGAGGAAAGCACATTCTTTCCAGCTGAGACTGAACTCATGACTGGCAAAAATAGGTTATAATGACATTAAAATGAAAACTGTTCAGACAGAAAAGATATAAGTAAATGTACTGTGCTGTATAAATTAAATGAGTAATAGAGGATGGGCAGATGGTTGCTTAACTGCATCACAGTGAAAGAACAGTGAATAGGTTTTCACTGAGAGCTCTCTTTCTGAACCTGAATAAAATTTTCCTTAACAGGAGGAAGGCTAAGGAAATTTTTGACTCTAAGAAGAAGTTAATTTGAAAAGCAGAACTAATTTTGACTCTCTCTTAGGTGTCAGAGTATTTGAATAATTTTCATGTTCTCTGTAAATTATCCAGTTAAGAATCAGAAGCCTAAGCCAGAAACAGCTGATCATTCAGATCTCTGTGGTCCCCAGCAGCCCCAAAAAAAACGTTTCTGGTCTGGAGAGTCCATAGTGTTCACAAGCCTTCTCTTGGCAAACACAGGGTAGTTTGGATTTGCCTGCTTTTAAATGTTTAAACTATATAACAAAACATGGATGAGAAATGAAAGCAGTGCTTTGCTTTCCTCTCTCTCAGATCTTTCCCTTTACATGTGACATCAAAACTTGCCAAAGCAGATTCTTCTTACTCCACAACTCAAGGAGTTTGACCACTGTAAAACTGGTGGAGGGAACTCATCTCACCAGCAAATCTTGTTAGCTGAAGCAGGAGAGAGAGAAAAGTAATTGTTTGTTATGAAAATGGGATGTTACATGAGTGTAAGAAGAATGGGATGTCTGTCTTGTGTTGAACTTTTATATTTCCATGCTTTTTAAAAGGGCTGGAAGAAAGATGTGAGGATTTAGTGACTCATATTGAAGTTCTTTAAAATGCACCAAGGCAATCAATATCAGTAGAGCTACATACATCTTATTTAACTTGCTTTAGTATTGCCCTGGAGTCTATATGGTTAGATGAAGAGTGACCATGGAAGTCTTATGTGAAGTTAGTCTCAAAGTACCTTTTTGACTCAAAACAATTATTTTACTAAGTATTTTGTATTTGATATTTTTAAAGCTTAGCACCATTGAGAATCTCAGAATTATTACTTCTCTTTTCACTGCATTACTTTAGGATAAAGAAAAATAAATTGAGGTTTCAAGAAAAAACTAAAGTAGGCTGACCTAAACCAAAGATAATTCGTGATTATTCATCCTAATTATGCTGCTTTGTATTTTCTGTGACATTGAAAAGTGAATTAACAGCAAATGCAAAGCATTTTCCAAACACAGCTGTAATGTGGAAGTGGAAATGATTTGGCAATATCCCACATAGCTGAATCCTGGCATGAGGTAGAGTAGAGGTAAGAATGGAGAGCTTGTGCTGCTGTTTTTACTGCAGATATATATTAGTTTTCTGTTGCAAGTCAATTACTTGTTGGTAGCTAGAATTTGTTTAGTTGTATGCAACGGTTATTGAGGCTATGTTGTAAATGACAGTGGTTTATTCCCAGAGAAATTTATAGAAGAAATTTCTATTCTACCTTTCATAAGTACTAATTATTGCAAGTTAATCAATTATTGTGTGAGGAATCCTTACAAAACTGGAGATGCCCTACTTAGGATATTTATTAAACCTGAAAGAGCTATGTGAAGTGTACTGTTATGAAAGCAGAAAAACATTGTGTTTTGTCAAGCTAAGGGAGTGAATGAATAACCTATAGACACTACTTCCAGGAAAATGCAGGATGTGAGACTTGAAAAGTGAAAGATAGTAAATGAATGTAACCTGTGGACTACAGAACAAAAGTGAAAAACACAGTTTAATGAAGAAGAATCGGTGAAGTGTGTAACAGTGAAACAAACAAGATGAACAGAACCAAGATAGTGTGTGAAAAAATGAGCTATTTAATGGAGGAAAATCTGACCTTGCTTTGCATTATGATAGCAGGAGAGAAATGAGTAAGGGGCTGTAAATCTTGCCTGTGCTTTTGTGAAGTTATTTCTGATATCCCTCTGTATGGGAGTGGGTAATCAGTGTTTCAGACTGTCAGAAAATCACAATGTTGAGCATAGATGAGAGTTTGATACTGCAATTTAAAGAAGAACAGCCACCGCATAATTAAATATTCCATGCAAATTTCTTTCACTCTTTGGGTTTGGAGCACTCAGACAGGGACAGACTAAAAGAAAATTAGATAAGTTTATGTTTGGCATTAATCTATAAAGAAAATTCTGACTCTCTGGCTGCTACAGATAGGAGGTTTATTTGGCCTCTATGCTTTGCCTGAGAGCTAGAGAAAAGCATTAGGAACCAAACTAAGATGGTAACTATATGTTGTTTTAAGAATCCTGTGAGGTAGTCACAGTACCATGTGCTTGCCATTCTAGCCAATATTCATAATATTAGTTGAAATGGCAGTGTGGCAGTGTTTTGTTTTTTTTTTTTTAGCTCTCTGTTTACATGTGCAGGTACCTACTCTGCTGCAGGACATTAAGAGGGTTCCTGAAAAAACCCAAGAGCCAAGGTTCTTTTTTATAGGTCCTTCCTTTTTAACAAGTGAATTGGATGTGGTTGTTGTGTTTTTACGGCCTGCAGCATGTGGTTTAGAAGATGAGATGGGTATTTGGGAGTTGTTCTTTTGTTTCTATTTTCTTTAGAGGTTTCTGTTTTGGATTGCTTCTTAGGTGAATATTATGCAGCCATAGGTGTTATTCAGTTAGGGTCTCTTCTATTTCCTGCTTGATGTGACATTACCAAAAAAACCCAGTTCTCTAGAGCATAGGTAAAGAAAAATGTCTATTTTCTATGCTTGAGGTTGAGCAATGAGAGTAAAAGTAGCAACAACTTGGCTGAGAGATTACCAAATAAAGATGAATTAAGCAAGAGGAGTGAAAATTGAATTTTATCAAAGCTGCCATTTCTGGCATGTGTTTACTGCACCAGTTTACAATTAAAGATGTAATAATTCTGATTCCCTTTTGAATGCAGTTTTTATTTTAACTCTGAAATAAGGGGCAAGTCCTGGACAGGAGGTCATTAATTTTCCCGTTCAGCCACCACCTCCTTAGAGCCACTAGAGTTAATAGGGCTGCATATTAATCAGGGCCTTGAGTCTTCTTTGTAGGAGAAAGGCAGGAAGGAGGGGGTCTCTGAATTTACTCCATTAACTTTAGGTGACAAATAAAGGCTGTTCTTCCTGCTGGGCTGTCACTTAGGATGCCTGGTTACAGCTGCACAGCTGATGTGTTGTATTTTTATGTGGTGGTAAAGATGAAGCAAGGTTAAGGCAGGAGGCACTGCTCACAGTGCAGAGCTGAACACAGGGAATATGTTCCTCACCTGGAAACAGTCTGAAAATGTCATTTATCTATGTTGTGCAATAAAGTGCTCTCTCACAGGCATCTCAGAGGCATAACCAGAAGCAACCTGTACTTGAAACAAAGGATTTTTTTCAAGTGTGGATAATTTAGATTTCCAAACCCCTCTAACAGTCACAAAGATTCATCCACAGCTCTCCAAAGGTCACAGTAGCATTCAAAAGTAAAATGCAAGACTAAACTGTGCCACAGAGCCAGTGACAGGACTGTGACAGTCCTTGGAGATGTCCCTTGAGAGGCTGCCGTCGCTTCTCCTGCCATGATGCGCCAGTCCTGCCTGGCTGCACGGAGTGAGCAGGAGCAGAGCAGTGGTTTGTCCTTGGCTCTGTCCTTTTGTGTTTGACTGACTCACCTGCTGTCCTGATATGGCCACAAGTGGAAGTAGAAACGACAGGTGAAAGGCAAGGCTTGGGATTTCATGCCTGCAGACAGCTGACTGCTACCTCCTCACACTTCCCTTGCTTCAGACATCCAGATATTAGACCAGCTATTGAAGTGATGTCTTTGATTTCTCATGTCACAGGATCTCACATTTTTTCTAAAACTAAAGAGAATGAAAGCAATTTCACTTAGCTGAACTGGGGAATGTGTATTTTACTCCACTATCACTTAAAGAATGCAGATAGTAACAGCACAAAATAAGGATACCAGTTTAGGTAGTCACAACACAGCCAGTCTGATTGAAAAACCTAATGATATTTTTAATTTTAAACACATGTATAATGCCACCCACTTCAGTCCCAGCTATAGTCAGTGGTGCTGCTTGTGCTAAGGTTAGGTAAAACTTAATAGGGGCTACCTTAGAAGAGATATGAACCCTTCATTAGGAATAAGTCAGAAATTTTCACAGCATCTTTACTTAAGTGCAAGACAAAATCCTTTTACATTAGTAATTTATTTACATTTAATTATTTTTCCTCAATAGTTGCCTGAAGGGGAAGTTAGAATGCTCTCACTTTGAAAACTGAATGGCACATTGTTAATATATTATTAAAACTATGATTAACAGTGCTGCTAACAATAATATAATCACAAGAGCATTTACCTATTTTCTATTTCTCACCTTCTCAGAAATTTCTAAGGTTTTCATTCCTTTTAAAAAAGATATAATTTTCAAATCAATTTTATGCAGAGTTAGGTACCTCTAATTTTCCTTTCTTTTCCCTAAAATGTAAGAGAAAGGCATGCCAGCTTTCAGAGACGTAGTGGGATAAAAAGACACTATCTTCACCTTCTCTAATAGCTTTTCACGATTGGCTGGCATGTTTTGACTGAACTGGAATGGGGCAACTTTTTCGTGCTGTGAAATCTCATTAAATGGGTTTCATTGTGATTGTTACATAGAATAAGTCTTTATTTTTCTAATGGTTTATTTTCTTGTAATACATTTGACATAGAAAAAGAATGTTTCATATCATGGGGGTTGAGGTTCTGTTGCTTGAAGAATCTTGTATTGTTCTTGGATTCTCCTGAGGATTTATCCATGTGCATTTTCATTCATTTCATTTGCTCTAGTGTGACTAGGTAAGCCTGTACCTCTAAAACATTGGTGGTTCCTATATCCAAGCTCCCAAAGGTAACTCGAAATCCAGTTGACTTAAAGGCTGAAGCAAAAGATATTTATTTAAGTGCAATGAAACTGCTTTCACTTGTGTGTTAGTTTATACTTTGCATTACAGACTATTTAAAATATATTTAACTGGAGTGCTCTTTCAGTAAAGTTCACACTTGTAATTGCAAGAATCGATCTTTTATTTCGCATAAAAATCAATCTCCATTTGTTTTTACCTCTGGTCATAGTTTCTGTCTTGGTAATTTTCAATTTTTTTTTTTTTTTTTTTTTTTGGACAAAGACAATGGCATGAGGTATTTACTGGCATTGTCTTTCTCATTCCTGTATGATAAATTCAAGCAGGTAGGGGATGCTAACCTGCTAATAATACTTCCTATTATTGCAACAGAGATAGGCTGGTAGATGAAAAGGGTTTGTAAATGGTGAAAGCAGAGCCAAAACTGAGACTGCCACTTGTCATGCTGACTGTTTCCATATGTTCTCCCATTTCTCTGCCTTTATCTACTTGTTGTCTCTTGGCTTACACTGCAAGATTTTTGGGACAGAGATATTTTTGCTGTTGAAACAGGAAGGATCTGGTTTTGTGGGAGCCTAGGCATCTCTTCAGTCAAAATGTATAGCAATAATGAAAGAAGTGTAAAGCTTTGACTGGGTTTTTCAGTCTCAAAACAATGAAAAATGTGAATATTAAATATTATATTTCAATCATTTTGATATTTATGCAGTTTCAAAATCTGCTTTTACTGAATATTTTTAGTTTTGCTCAGATATATGCTCCCAATTAAGAAGGAGGTCTCCTGCTGTTGGTAAAGCTTTGAAGATTTTTTCTTGTTAGTTAAATTTGTAAATTGTTTTTGAAGTGATTTCACATGATTAAGGCTGTGAGTGGCCATAATGTATTAGGACAACAGCAAATTCTGTTGTGCATTAGAAAAGAGGCCCTCTGATTTATCAATGTTTTCTGGGTTGGTTTTTTGTTTGTTTGTTTGTTTGTTTGTTTTTAAAACATTTCCTACCTCCTTTCATTGTGAGTCCTTGACGAACTACATATCAGAACTTTGAATTGCTGGAGAATTAATAACCAGAGGTATTAATTGAATTGCTCTATAGTTAGTTGCAGAAGGGTCTAGCATGGATTTCAGAGCTTGGAAGGACTGGGGTTCAAGTTAACCCTTTCCCCATGGTCTCCCACGTGTCTTCCTGAGACACGGGGATCCCCTCAGGAAAAGTTTCTTTGCCCTGAGGATTTGCTTTCTGTGGCTGACAGACATTGCCAGTGAGTGAGCATTTTTCCAATGCAGAAGCCATAGACATTGTTTGATAGAACAGGGAGGAAAAGTGGTGAGATATGGAAGTAATCAGGGATTAGAAAGGATATCTGTAAAACTTTTAGGATTTTTTGCCTCTGTGAAAGGAAAAATTGAAACATCACAGGGTGAGTCCAGTAAAGCCACAGGAGAGCAGTAACAGCAAACTTTTTAACTCCTGCTCCATCTTATGCAAGTAAGGTATCTCTTGGATTCCTTGTTCATGTTTATGGACAAAAATTAGGAAATTTGTCCTGACTACATTGAAAAAAAAATCCCAGAACTTGGGAAGAAGAAGTTTTTCCAAACATTGGGTTCCCAGGACATCAAGAGAAAGTGTCAGAAGGTCAAAGAGGAGGGCACAAGACAGTGCAATTGCTCCTCTTGGTATGGCTGTGAGGGAGTACTGATGACTGAGTACAGCCCCCTTAATCCCTCCTTCCCTGTGAACCTACACCCAAAAGGGTTAATAACATCTTGTCTTTAATTTACAATGGTGAGAGAAAGAGAGTAAGAGGATGATGGAAAGGTACTCTAGTAGCTGATCAGTGTCTGCTTTTCAATCCAAACATATAATGATAAACACCTCACTGGGGAGTCTCAGGAAAAAAGCCAGAGGGAGAGAGCAAAAGAGGAGTGGAAAAGAAATCAGAAAGAGAAATTAGGGAGGAGGAAGAGGAGGAGAAAAGTGGGAACAAATCAATGAGCAGTCAGAGTGCCTATCACATTGTCTGCCCCATCAGCAATAGGTTTGGGGCAAAAAAGCCCAGCTGCACACAAGAGCACAGTATTCTGTTAGGGCTTGATTCTGTTACAGACAGGATTTCAAGACAGCCTTTCAGCTATGGCTGTATGAATGCCTAAACCAATAGTTTAACTTTACAGATCCACAGAATGTATAAATCCTGATCCAACAAAACACTTGCCCATATGTTTAGTTCTAATGGCATAAGCACTCCCATCTGCTGTGACTAATCACATTCTAAGTGTCTAAGTTATCCCAAAAATGTGGAAAATGATTTGGTGTTCATCAATGATATTTGTGTCATAAACATATATTTTTTTGTATTGAGCAGTTTTGTGGTTTAAACATACATATATGAACAGACTTTTCTAACACAAAGTTTTTTAATTGGGCAAGCTGAAACATTTTATTGTTTTGGAACAAAGTTTTCAGCACTTTTTTCTGGCTCTTGCTCAGTTCTTTCTCTTTACTTTCCCATACAATTTATCCTAAATCAGTTTGTGGATTCTTGTGTAGATTCATGAAACTTGCATCCTCAGTAATTCTTTTTTTAAAGACTATAAAATGTTTTAAAAAACGAGTTTAAGTTCTAAGTAAATGTTTAAGAATGGATTTAAGGAAAAAAGAGCTTTTAGTGGTGTGGGATAAAGTCAGTATAGGGAGATCAATAGGGATCTGACAGCTCATCTCCAGTAGATGCTAAAAAGATGCATCTCCTGCCCTGGACCATTGGACAGACAGCATACAGGACAAATAATTCATAGATATCATAATTCAAAATGTTCTGGAGAGTTCTAAATTTTTTTTGATTACTTTTTTTTTTTTTTTGCAAGGTTAATATTTTTTAATTGTCTGTTGGAAGCACAGCTTTAGAGGTCTAGGAGGGAATAAAACAGCAGCTGACGCATATTAAAGACCTTTAGAAGCACCTATTTTACAAACATCAAATGCTTCCATTTTAAGGCCCAGGATCATGGATAATAACCTCGGGCTAGAACTGGAGAACCTTGTAAAACAGAAAATGTAAGTATCTATTTTTTTGCTCCAAGGAGTCTCATGGTTTATTCTTAAATCTTTCACAGACTCAAAATTATTTGTGCCAAACTTTGGGACAGTGCGATTTCTGTGATGAAACTCCATGTTTGGGAAAGGGCACCATTTCTAACAGTGCCTGTTCAAATTTCCTTAAAGGTTTGGATGGGTCTGAGTAGTCCTGGACAGAGATGGATTAGCAGGCAGGGTGAAAGAGAGACATTATTAATGCAGCTGCATTAAAAGATGCATGATAAATGCAATTTATCACATGACTAGCACCATCACATATGTGCTATATAATTTAATATTAAATAATAGTAGAGGCTTGTTGCCAAACAGTAGGAGCATGGATGAGGGAGAGGGTGATTGAGGGGTTAGAGTTAGGAGTGATATATTCATTGATAAGAGTGTAAAGGATTATAATTGTAAAGTGGCTACTGGGCAATGCAAATAATCAAATATGCTTCTTGTATTAAAGTGATTTATTGCTCCTTTCTGAAATTAAAGCTGCTCAAGGCATTTTATGCTTAAGAACCAATTTTTGGAAAGGACTTACCCTGTTTTAAGGAGTAAAAACATGTAGAGATGAATAACCCTACTCTGCATGATTGTCCATACTCCTGTTATGTCCCCCAGATTTACATGGGAAAGTAATAAAATAACAAGAGAATTACATTAGACTGCCTGAGTTTTTCCTCTACTCAAGCCATAAAATCCTGGGACATGGATTTGTGGGATGTTACTGAAAATAACACTAACTTTAAAGCTTTTTTGGACCAGACAATTAGATGTCATGACATGAGAAGGGCTATATTTAATTGTCTCTTATGCAACTAGATGCAAGTGTTTTGCCTTTTAAGAGGAATAACTCAATCTCTGCTTTGGCATTCTTTTGTTCACATTGTTAGGTTTTCTAGTGAAAGTCAAGGCATAGATTTCTGTTTTGATTAAGAGGCGAATGCTTTATCTAATTCAGAGTGCAGTCTGCTACCACTGTATTTGGATCTTGAAAATGTAATGCAATAATCTTTAGTAGCTGTATAAAAGAGTGATAAAGATGCCCTATTTCACTTTCCTTTCATTGGGAAAACTTTCTTCTGCAGGGCAAACACCTAGGAGGGGGAACTCCACAGATTTCCTGGACAAGGTCCAGTGGTTATTCTCCTGGCTTTAGGGCAGGGTATGGAGTCACCAGTTCTCAACCCACTGGTCCTGAAGAGCATCAGTCAGGCAGGTGCCTGCCAGCTTCTCTCCCTGTCACAGCCAGGAGAGACACTTCTGTGACAGCCAGGATGCAGAAGTCTGGTGGCACAGGGCATAGCAGGGCTGAGAGGGGCAAGGCTTTGCTGGAAGAGAAACGCTGTCCACAGAGAGCTGCTGGAGAGTCTGGTGTGAGGAAGACTGGTTGGTGCAGTCTCGTGGCAGGGATTTTTGTCCTTCATGTGGCTTCTGTGTTGAAAGCCTCAGTGGAAATAGGTTGGGGCTTGCCTTGGAAAGAAAGGCAAAGGGTTACAGACTTCACTCTGCTGCTTCCCAAAATATGATTCCCTTTTCTCTTACAGTTCTTCCCTTATCCACTGGAAAGCAGACATTGGATGCTACATCAGATGTATTGCTCTGTTGTTTTTTCACTTCCAGACAATAATTTACTTCAGGATTTTTGCAGCTTTCTGAAGCACGCAAACACCTGTAGAATGAGATTTTTTAACTTGTGATGCATGAGGAAAGACTCAGTTGATGCAAGAAGTGAGAGTTGCTTTGCTTTTCACTCTTCACAATGAATATTATATGCCAAGAAAGGAGATTTCCATTGCATGCTTCTGTCCCTTACATAGGATTTCACAGGATATTTTAGAATCCAGACACTCAGAACTCCAAATAATGTAACAGTTGCAACCAAACTCACAGTGGTTCCCTGTAACTGGGAGAGCAATAACTACCAAACACTACAGAAAACTGTGGATTGTGCCTGGACCTACACTGAGGCCCTGTTTGATTAACTGATATAGCCATACCTGAGAATCTTGGATATTCTGGATCTTTGGATCTTGGACTGGATTTTTACTAAGAGCAGTAAGCAGTGGGAAAATGAAACCACACAGGTTCCCACAGAAGCAGCTTAGTAAGGAATAGAAATAACTACAAAAATCCCTTTGCAACATGCTTTACAAGATTCAAAGTGATGAAGAAAAGACTTGATAACCTTTTCTTATCAGATTCAGTGTTAAACTGCTCCAGGCTCTGGACCTTCTTTCATTTCCAGGGCTCTTTTTCAGGATTTGGGTGCATGGTAACAGGTCTGGAAGGAGATGAAATCTGGTCAGTCCCATAAAGTACTGTGATGATCTTCTCCTGGGGAGCTCTCCTTATGCTCCCCTTTCCCTGAACTGCCCTCTTAGCCTTGAGGCAGGATCTAGTCCCATCTGTCCTTCCTGATGCACACATTACTTCTTCAACCGTGCCTTGGTAATTGCTCCCTTCCTATTCTATAAGAAAATCCATGTTTACAAAGTGTTGATGGTCCTAGGGAGACAGCTTGCGATGTTTGCTTGGCATTTTAATTTCTTTACTTAATGTTAAAAATATTTATGGAATACTTCTCTGTGGTATGGCCAAGTTGATTTTACATGAACCTGAGTTCTATTACTGTCTCATTTTTAAAATGATATATGTAGTGTTGTCATTGTACCAACCACAATACTCAAGTGGGATTGGATAAGGCTAAGCAAGTGTAGGCACAGTGCATAAATGTGATGAACCATAACAGGCACGTCTTAAAAACCACTTTATCAGAATCCAGCACTGTGCTATTATCTTAGGAATGTTTTTGCATGATATTAACCTTCAATACACATGTCATCCTTTCTGTAGGTTACAGGCACGGGAGACTCCACAGGAGCAATGAGGAAATGTTCCTCTCTGGCACAGATAATGTTGGTACTTAAAAATTACTCAGAAATATATATTCCGTGCTTAGAAATAAGCTCATTCTAACATTAGTACCACCATTCCATATGACAAAGCAGAAAAAAATTGTTGCTACTTAATTTCAGGAAAAGCTTAATAAGACAATCATTGAATGAAAAAGACAATCAGAAATAATAATAAAAAAATCACCATTTCTTTTAATAATTCAGTATGATATAAAACAAATAGTACTTTATTTCATTGAGCATTTCAGGAAGTTATAGCTCAGTTGATATTCAAAGGTGGAAATAAATATAAAATATTAATTTAGCAAAAAATCTCCATTTCAAAGAAAGAAAATTACTAAGTTTTTATTTAATGACATACTGAAATACTAGAATCTACTTATTTACTGTTTACCTGGAAGAATTCTCTATTTCAGCTCTTGCTACAAATAAATGTGAACAAGGTATCATTTGTCCTTTTTAGAGAACAAGAAATATATTTGAAAACTAAAGTATCTGTCTATATTTGGATCAATCATGAGATGACAGAATTTGGAAGACTTGGGAATGAAATTAAAACAAATCATTTAAATAACTTAATTGCCTGAAAGTGTGAATAACAGATTGTAAGTATTTTCATATATTCAGCAAATGCGCCACAAGTGGAGTTTATCATTCAGTGGATGGAGGGAGATTTCCAAAATCCTACAGATTTTGCTACTTTCTTTCTTTCTCTGGGGAAAAAGAAGAAAAAAAAAAGAAAAAAAAGAAAGGAAGAGCACCTGGGTAACCATACAAAAGTCTACCATGCTCTTTGGGGAGCGCAATATTTGTACAATTATATATTTCCCCAGAAGGAGTCCTTGGGTGCATCTGGGTATCCAAGGCTGTCTTTACGTCTCTGCAGCTGTGGGCACCCACATGTTGAGCACAGTGAGGACCAAATGCTGCATGTCTCTCTTTGATTGGTGACACTTGCAGGTTTGACTCATGGATTCAGTGAGTGGGATTGAGCCCCTGGTCAAAATGCTGATTTGGCAATGACAACCCAGCCCTATTCCCAGGGCAAAGCTTCCTTTTACTTCTCTTGGAGGCAGGGCCAAGAACTACACTTTGACTTCTGACTGCTGGTCGTGAAGTCATGCATAATGGCACTAGAGGTTTTAGCTCAGATTCAAAGGTTAAATGGAAGGTCTATCCTTGCTTAAAACACAAAATAAATTGTTAGTCCTTGCTGAGTACTTAAGAAAGAATGGCTTGTCATAAACACTCAAACCTCTTTAGCCACAAAATTCCTGGGATTGCTGAGAAAGGCTGTGGTGCAATGAAATAGTGGTAGCAAGTGACTGGTAAATAAAACAACCACTTTTACAGTGACTACTCATAGGTTCCAACAACTATGTGTGTTTGAATCATTAAATACATTACATATTTCTTCAATCTCTTTTATGCTGTACTTTTTTCCCACCATTTCCTCACTCCTCACCATTACTAATTGTACTACAGGCTGTAGATTTAATTTTATGCTTATGAAACCCCTTTCTCTTCTTTTTCCCAGGAAAAGAATAGCATTTTTAAAAATATTATTATCCAGATGCCTTTGTTTGTAATTTTAATAAAAAGTTTTCCATAGAGTTTGTTTAGATTTGTAATATCTTTATATATTTTATATAGATGTTACTGTATGAGCTTACTCATGAAGTGAAGGTATGTTCTTCTTTACCAAACAGGTCTAATGTTGATTAAAAAATATTTCACTAAGAAGCTTTAGGGAAAAAAAAATCTTTCACACAGAAATAATCTTTAATACAGAAATAATCCATCAGAAACAACTTTAATTAGCAATGCAAATGATAATGAATTCCAAATGGCAGAGTCTGTTAAGTTACAGAAAAATGTGGCTGCAAGATTAACAAGACAATGAAAACTGCCAATTGTTTTGTGATAGAACTGTTTGTGTTTACATGTGTGAGGCAGAGCGAAAGTGAGACCTATACTTAAGTGCAGATAGCAACCAAAATAAATCCTATATTGTTTTTTTTTTAAAGCATGGAAATCACAGCTTCAGATGTCAGAAGTGTTCATGTGATATGCCATTCCAGCACTTGTATCATTAGAAAGATACTTTTTACACCTACTAAACGGAATCTTGAAATATTGGAAAATTGTTGTCTAATTTTTTTTTTCTCAGAATTCACCACAGTTAAATACAGCATATCATTTATTGGAAGATCAACTTGTAAAATCTGGCATTTTCATGTGTTTAAGGAAGCATGGAAACACGCATTTCTTAGCTTCTATATTGTGTTCACATTTTTATTTAAAGCATTTTGGAAGGCATTTAAATGCTATGTCTAGGTATCATAAATAAAAATACTTCATCAAGACTTGGTCATAAAAATACTAAATCTGTGAATAAGAGAGATGATTGCAAGAGGAAATATATTTAAAATATTTTAAATTACTTTTATAAATTATTATTCCAACCCCAGGTAAAACTTTACTTTTGAAGTGCTCTCTCTATTTTGAGATTCAAGGGTGCTTGTCAGATTCTCACTGTGCTTTCAGAAATGCTTTTTGAATGCTTTTCAGAAATGTTTGTTAATAAAAATGCAAAGGAGAAACTTCTTCAGACAAACACTGCCCTTGAAATAAAGAAATTATTAAATCAAACACCAGATTTCTGCACTATGTGGGGGTACCAACACACCTACTAAATTAAGCCTTGCTGTTTTTCCATAAATTTCTTGTTTGTAGATCAAGCTCTGTATGATATGTACAGCTTTCAGATACTCTTTTCTTTACATATCTGTTTTCTGAGCTCCACATGCCTTTCCTCAAAACAGAATGGGTGCCTGCTCTGCTCTGCTCTTCTCTGCAGTCTGGGAGCACGGCCACCTGAAACATTTTGATGTTTGGGTCTTTACTCTAGTAGAGGTCCAAAGGGAGATGTGAGCCCTTCTGCAGGGAGTTATCCTGGGCAGGATGTGCCAAGAATGCCAAGCACCGCAAGGCACGGCTGAGGGAACACCGGGCAAGGTCACAGTGTGTAACTTCAACCCATCCTTATCAAGAGTACCAAGGGATCTGCACAGAATCAAAAGCAAGCACAGCTTTTGCAAGCTATGCTTTGGCAGAATATCACCATTTTTCTCAGAATTAGCATCATTGAGCTTTTGTGACTGAGGTGGGCTGCTGCAAACCCTCTATCACAAATAACCATGCTTCCACCAACCCTGGAGTCCCCAGTGATTGTCACAGAGGTTAGCTCTACAACTGTTCCTGAATTCCTCCTGTTATTGCTTTTCACAGAAGTGCACCAAGAAGGAATCCTTTACTTTCTTAAGTTTATCACCAGAAACTGCCTCCAAATATTTACCATAAAGCTGTAGTATCCAAAAATCTTGAATAATTTAGTTCTAGCTTGACTGGAACACATAAGGTTGTATTTAGAGCTTAAAAATATATAGAGATGACTTGTGGATGAATAATATCATGCAGGAAAAGATGTCTGGGAGCTTTTGAGCCAGATGTGTGTGATGCACATCTGTTCTTGAAAGGGGCCATCTACAAAAGAGCAAAGTTGTTGAGATAAAATTTCATTTGGACGTGGGCAACTTTTTCATTTGTTCTCTTGTGCATGTCATGTTGTTTTGAAAGTCAAATACATATAAAAAGCATGGTTGTACCTTCAACAAGCAAAAGTGCTAATTTCATACTGTAGGGGGAACCCAGTGAGAGTTTTCAGCATCTGTAGTGACACCATACCTCTACACAGCTGAAAGCTTTATGGAAATTCTCTCTCCAAACCTGATTTTCAGGGAGACTTGTTTTTGTACATCTCAAGAATTTTGTCTGAGAGAGGAGGGAATCTATATCAGAAGAATTTTTTTTCCTATTCCTTGACTCTAAACCCAGGAGGAAGCAGAAACTCTGGAGTTCATAGACCTCTGGGGTTTTAGACTAGATTCAGTCTAGCCCATGGTTTTACAGATCCTTTTTTCTGCATGGAAATTTTATTTAAAAGACAATTCCTTCAGAACCCAGCACAGTAATAGAACAATAAATGGCTGTTTGTGTATGGGCAGCCATGCTCAGTGAATTACAGAACCAGGAGGGGAGCAAGAAGGAATCCCTCCCATACTTAAGTGACTCTGTGTTTCTGATATATTGGGAGTGATGCAGGTGGGAGAGAAGGAATGGACCTCAAGGGATTTATTTATCCTTCAGTGTAATTCCCTTTGGCATCAGTAAAGCCTGTTTCATAGAGGAAGGAGTTGACTTCATTTGTAATTAAAAGGCCTGGTTTATTACTAAAATATAAGAGTGGACTGAAGAATAACAAATGTTCCCCAATTACAACAGAATTAAGTCTTAAGAGGTAATGCATCATTTGAAGACTTGCCTGTGCCTTGAATATAGACTTGCTTCTATAGATGCAAATATTGTATGTGTTGAAGATGACATAAAACCTAGAGGATCCTGTTAGTATTCTGTCATGAAGGGATGTTCCCATTCATCCTTCCATTCATCCATTCACTTGTTTCTAACAATGGCTGTTTCTGATAATTTTCTCCACTTCTGGACTTCGAGGAAGATAGAGCCCTGGCATGAATGTTCTATAATTAGTCTTTTATTTTCCAGTCATTGAGGTACCTGACAGGATAAAAACATTTTCCAGGAGTTTATTTTTCCAACTTTTTTCTTAATTCCTTTAACCACTGCTGCAAGTGTATCAGCTACAAACTTGATAGGCTGGAGAGGCCTCTATTGTATGAGGAAATGGTATTTGCAAGTCTTAAGTGGTGCTTGACATAGTGGTAAGAACAGTTTATCTTTGACTTCTGCTATGAGAAATAGTCCTTGTTATATGAGTGACTATACAAACAGGCTAACATGGTTTTGTCAGGCTGCAGAAAGGTGCTATTTTTTCCTTTCTAGATTGCAGTCTGCTTTTAAATTATCAATTTAATGAGAGACTGTTAGCAACAAACCTTGACGGTGTATTAAACATTCACAACTACCTAGATCTACAGTTTAAACGAAGTGACTATGTCACTCAAAAAAGCTCCTTAGTTTAGAAAAGCAAATTTTTCACTAGCTTTCATGAAACGTGGTAGTGTTAATAAAAAGCCTTCAGTCTGCAAAGTTGCTGTTTAGGCTGAAGAGTAGGAGAGAGACAGCTCTCTAAATTTACTTTTGAGATGAATGGATGATTTCTCTTTAAAAGACAGCAGTGAAATGGTCACTGTGTGAGGAAAAAAGAAGTAGCAAAACACAGCCCCCTTTCTGAAGGATTATCTGCCCAGGTCAAAGTACAAACAATGCAAAAGTGCAAGGGCTTTGTTATGCATGAGGCCTCTTGGCCATTTCAGACCAGTCCTCTGTGTCACCTAAAGCGAGTTGATGACAGATGGTGAGAGTGTCCTTGCAAATTTTTCACCTTAAAGTGACAGGCAATATGGAAATGTCCCATGATCACCAGGGATTCTCCAAATATCCCTTGGTAATCAACACAAAGGGGAATAATTTTTAATTTGGAACCTGAAGCAGTTTTAAAGATTTGTCTTTATGTATTAAGACTTTATCCTATTTTGCAAGAAGTATAAAAAATGGATGAATAATGGATTTCACATTGTATTTGCAGTAACTAACCTTTAATTGTTTAGTGAAGAAAGACAGTTTATAAGATAATTTGACAATGGAAGTAAAACTCTTAAAAAACTACAAAAAATAAAGCAATTAATGAAAAGGAAACCTGGAATACTTTATAATCTATATTCAGGGAATATATTCTGGTCCCCTGTGCCACCTTTTCAAATGGAAAACATCATCT
Organism: Toxostoma redivivum; assembly: GCA_013397375.1. Classification (NCBI taxonomy): domain Eukaryota; kingdom Metazoa; phylum Chordata; class Aves; order Passeriformes; family Mimidae; genus Toxostoma; species Toxostoma redivivum. The sequence continues at coordinate 498,231 of VXBI01008338.1, read as the reverse complement.
GTGAATTCAGGGACAAACATGATTCTGCCTAACTCATGCTTGGCATCAGTAGGAATACCTGGTGGACAAGTTTCAGTCCTTTACAAGCCTTGCAGCTGCCGAGGACTAGAGCCACCATACAGCAGAGACTGAAGCAGAAACTCTGGGAATAAAAATAAATCAGACAACCTCTCCACCCGCAGGCAAAATCCCTAGATCTCCATCCAGACCCATTTTTTTGTGGGGTAGTATCCTTTTTTTTCCTCTGGTCTCATCCTGTATCCTTACAAAACCAACATTTTTTGAGAAATGCCAGTACTTGGTGGGAGCTGTGGTGGGACACTGGGGAAGGCTGAGTACCATCATCTCATGAGAAACTCAGATGTAAACCAAGAGCAAGTAACCTCTGTGGTAAACTGGACAAAAGAGGGTGAAACTGTGGCAAGGGCTGTGGCAAGGGCTGGGCTGAGGGCTGAGTTACTGGATACCATTGTCTCTATCTCCAAAGTGTGCTTTGCTTAAAACAGGAATGGCTAACACAGGCTCATATGGGTATAATTTTGGCTGGTGGAATAGGCATTAAAACACTATGCTGGAAAAGATCAAAATACAGGTACACAGTATTTCACACTCTTTGACTGAAGGCTTGGACTCAAACTTAGCTCCTTTTGGAGATTGATGCTGTGTGCTCTTTATCTTTAACTTGCATCTGCTTCAGGGGCACTCTAGCTGTGCTTGGGCAAAGACTTTGAGGATTTTTTTGCACACAGCTTCCAGTGGAAAGTGCCATAATGATTGTATTGTGTGACTCCAGTTTAAATTTTAGGCTTTGTAGAATGCTCTAAGTTCAAGTTTTTATTTTGCTTTGCTTTTTACTTAAGCTATATTAATTACTGATATAAAGGTGGTCTAAGAAAAGCTAGAGACCATGAGCTGACAGGTTTTGATGTTCTGTTGATGTCTGAAATGAATGGATCTCATATATTCAAAATTTTCTTACCATTTTTTAGGGATGAAGCATATTTCTTAAAATAAATGAGTGCTTTCAGCCCTCAGTGACGTTGTCATCTGTCTCTTTAGGTGCTCAATTCATTTATGTGCTACCAAAAACTTTTGGCAGTTTTTGCCTCTGAAATGGGTTTAGGCACTTGTTTAACTCCTTAAAACCATGTACCTATGCATAGATAAATATAGATTTCTAGTCTACAGATGTATATAGTAGAGATTCAGTAGGAAATCAATTCTGGGAATTTTGGGTAACACATTTGATCGGATTCTACATACAGAAATGTCATCTATTGAGAAATACAGTATGTGAAAGAACAGTGTCTATCTATCTATCTATCTATCTATCTATCTATCTATCTATCTATCTATCTATTTGCTGGGGGGGAAATTTAATTTTGACATTTTTTTCCTAGCCTATATTTAAGTGAGAAAAAGTTTGCTGTCATTTCTTCATTGTAAGCATCAGGTACTGTAATTTGCTCATGTAATAGATTGTGGCCTAAAGGTATATTGCCAACCTACAGAGTGATTTCATAACAAAAGAATCAATAACTCATTATTTTTGGACTCAGAATAGTTTGCATGTTGCTTTGGAGATTTCATGACATTTAGGAGATTATTTGCAAATTAAAACATTCCTTGGATCAATCCATTAAATTGTCAGTTAATCTTCTTAAATTACACTTTGTTTTAAGTTCCATGTAAAAAGAATATTAATTTTCTTCCCTCCCCCCCGCAAAAAACCCCCATGGGGTGGAAGTTTGAACTGGTTACCTAACTGGATGATGTTGTCAGCTTCTGAGTAGTTGTTCTATTACATCTCTCTGTAGAGTACCAACAGCATATCAGTGGTAGGTATTAAAACTCATCTAAATTTATTGGTTTGACTATTAAAACACAAAGTGCTGCAAGTGGAGCCCCCTTGAATCATATTACTTCAGCTTCTTTTACACAAGAACTGGGCCTGAATTAGCTTCTTCCTCCAAATTCTTTTTCAGGAGATAATGCATAAAAACAAGTTCATAAGTCACTGAGAGAAGAGATGTGACTTTTGAGTTAAATTTGAATCAAAGAATTACTTCTAAGCAATTAAAATGTGCCTGTGCGAAGGCCACCTTGTCCAGCTCATCCTTCCTCCACTCATTGTGTTCTGTGGGCTGCTGGGCTTGAAGGTTAGGGATCCAAATTTTTCATGGGCCTACAGTTAGGAGGTGACTAAAGCTCCCTTGTGTGCAACGAGATTGTTGAGCTTGTGCACATCTCCTGTCAAGCCACTTTTCCATAATAAGGCCTGCCTCTTTTTCCTGGCATATACCTGCAGCAATACTTCCAGGATGTTTGCTTTGTGGCAGGCTTGTCTCCTTCCTGAGGGAGAAGAATAGCAGCCAGAGAGCTGACTCCATTTTTGTGGTTGCTGTATTGCCCCTTAACTTGCCAGCACAGGAGATGTTCTGTGTACCTGGGACCTCTCCCTGCTGCCCTGCTCCCTTTACATCTTCCAATGAGTCCGTGCAGTGATGAGTGGGTGCTGTAGCATCCCCTGTGGTGCCCAGGGATCTTCCTCAGCCCCTCTGGCAGCACATCTCCTGCCCTCTGCCCTCTGCCCTTCCACAGAAGGCAGGAGGGAGATTTTCTCCTGATGAGGATACTCGGTTTATTAGTCTGCAGATTTTGTGGTGACATATAAACCAGGGGAATACAAACAGCTATATTTGCTCATATTCCTGGGAAATAGCTGGGGAAATACACTGAGGAACGTGAGCTGGAAGGATTTTAGCCCAGATTTCCCTCTTGTTTTACATGTCCATCGCTGTGAGTTTTCACTGGCCTGAATTTCTATGTGAAACAAAATTAGAACTAGTAAATGAACATCTTTTCTTGCAGAAGCCAGCTTAGGAGTCTGAACATGGCTTTATTCCTGCTACAGGTTTTCTGCCTGATTGAACTGGAAAACCAAAAGAGGACCCTGGTTAGAATAACTGCAGTGAACCAGTGTCATCTGACTAAAAACTACACGATGCTTTTAGTCTGTACAGGATTGATCCATTGAGAAAAAAAATAATGGCCCATGTGTGCCAATGAATAATGACAAATAACAAATAAGCCAGAAAATGTCCTAGTTACACATGGATTATTTAAACAGAATAAAATGCTACAGTTTCTTGGTATCTTTACTAGGCTCTTTTGTCTTGGTTCCACATGCTTTTCTATTTATTTTTGAATTTATTTTACTAGAAACAGTCATCTAATTATGAAACAGAGACAAAATCTTGGTCATATGTACATGTATGGCAAAGACTTTCTTGACTAAAATTCTCAGTCACCTTGATCTCTCAGAAAGTTTTTCACACACTTTAGTTTCAACACTTGCTGAATTTTCTGTCAGTATGGTAAAACTTGCTTTCTTTAAGCACCGAAACTGCTCAAATGCACTGTTATGTCCTAGATAACACCTGACCACCTATGTTAAAAATGTAAATTAGATTTAGTTCATAAATATGCTCAGTTGCACAAAGACATTATAACTACAGGCTTCTTTCACTTGATACTGCCCTAATGCAAATAATTTTGACATACAATAAGACAAGTGAGAGATCTGGACAAAAGCTAAAATGTTGTCCTCCAAAACCTGAGTGACTTGAAAATACAGAAATTTGCTACTCTTTGAATATACCTTATTGAGTCAGCGTACTGGGGTCTGTGTTTGTTCTGTGCTTGCTCCATTATGTTTCCTGTACTTGGAACTGTAGCATTCTTTTAAGAAGACTTTCTGTTTGAAATAATCTTTAGTGTATTCAGGGTTGGGAGAGTTGGAAGCATCTTTAGATGGGTTTGTGATAGGCACAGAAGGGAATTCAAATATGAGTTCTTCTGCTAATGTTATTTATTATTTTTAGTGTGGCAGCACTGGTGATTCACTAATGTGCTAGCAGGTTTATAAACATAGAAATGAAGCATACCAAAGAATCTGTAACTCTCATTCTTCCCTTGCAGGTTCCAGTATGACTTGCCGGAATGACAGTTTGTTAGATAGAATCAATATCCAAAATGTTGATTTTCCTAAATTGAAGGCCTGCAGCTTTTCTGGAGGCATTCAATATTTTAATGTCTCTATTTCAACTATGAATATGTTAATTTTTAAGGGGAGTGGCTCAAAATTAGATTCTTAGAGCATAAGACTTGATGGTCTTGAATATTAACATAGAGGTACTAATCCTCTGAACTGTCCTATGCTTGTGACCTCCCTGAAGCTGCTGTCTTACGTGACAGGCATGAAAATGTGTGACACCAACTGAACAACACAAAAGCTGAAACATCAGCCCTTCAGCATGGGCTGAAGTTGGGAGCAAAGCTTTTAGGAAGCTTCAATCTTTTGTGGCCTGGGCTCACTACAATGATTGTAAGCCATGTAATAGAGGCTTATTCTGGTACCTGCCCGGGTAATTTCTTCCTTTTTACTTTTTCCTTCCTCTGTATTGTTCTAGAGGTAAAGGAAGAAAGGGAACCAACCTGAGAACAGTTCTAACACGTCTTTGTCGTCATCTCTGCCAACTTAAGCAGTGAAAAAGCCTGATTTTTAACTCAAAGGTGAAGTAATTTTCATCTTTGCTTGCAGACTGAATGGCAGTGCAGGAAAAGGAAGAAGGTTCTTTGTCACAGAATAACAGGATGGTTTGGATTGGAAAGGACCTCTAAAGATCATCTGGTCCAGCCTCCTGCCAAGTGCATCCACAGCTTCTCTGGGCAACCTGTTCCAGTGCCTCAACATTGGAAAATCATAAAAAATACATCTTTATGTCAATACCACTTTAAAATCATTGCTCTCTGTCCTGTCATTGTAGGCCTTGATAAAATCTCTCTCCTTGTTTTAACAAGGCCCTTTATATAGTGAAAGTAATTTCTTCTCAGAGCCTTTTCTTCTCCAGGCTGAACAGTCCCAACTCCCTCAGCCTCTCTTCACAGGAGAGGTGTCTTATTTCTCTGACCCTTCTAGTGGGTCTCCTATGGACCCGTCCCAACAGATCCATGTCTTTCTCACACTGGTTTCCTCCAGGGCTAGATGCAGTACTCCAGGTGAGGTGTCACCAGAGTGGAGTAGAAGGGCAGAATCCCTCGTCCTGCTGGCCATGCTTCTTTTGATGCAGCCCAGGCTGACTTTCTGGGCTGCAAGTGCTATATTCCAGACTTCTAAGTGGCATACAGGTCTATTTGAATTTAACAGAAAGCCATGCTAAAAAATTCCAGTTCTGTATGATATGCAAATATATTGCCATTAAATTTTATGCCCAAATCTTACAGCTTAGCTGATCTTACTATAGAAGTAGGTTTCCATTAAACGCCTTCCACTATCTGGTTTCCATAATTCCAGAAGGATGGCTGGAACTCAACAAAGGATTTTAATAATTGGCATAAGCTGAAAATGAGAAAAGATGAAATTCAAAACATATTCATAAAATTATTCTTTATGAAGGAAGCAATAAATGAATAGAACACCAAAGGCAGCCTTAACAAAGCCTTCAATATACATTCCTTTCCTATTTTCTTATGCCAGGAAGAATTTAGTGTGAACATGTATGCAGCTTGGCATATTGGCTGAGGTCCAATGTTTGCACTTACAACATCTGGCACAAATTCTCTACAAGTGAAGGGACAGGTTTTGTCATTCTGTCGCCTACTGTCCATGAGCTTCATTACCAATAATGTGATTGTTTACATTGATCAGATCAAGGAAAACACACAGATTTGAGCAACTCTGGAGACTTTCACAGTTTATGACATTTAAATAGGCATGCCACTTTATCGTTGTTATTTCTTTTCCTGACATGTTGTTGAACTCTTGGTCAGCATTCTGTCATGAATGGATGAAAGTTTTGACAGGTTCTAGGAGTTATTTTTAAAAGCCAACCATGTCAAAATATTTTATATTAATATATTTTGTTGTCTTTAGAAACCTTAAAAAATGCTTTGATTTTGATGTTTGACACTAATCACAGAATCACAGAATAGTTTAAGGTAGAAATGACCTTTAAAGGTAATATAGTCCAATCCCACCGAAATGAGCTGCCCTTCAAGTTAGAAAAGCCAAGACTGTCTATTAAAATGGTCTTTTAAAGTTGTTCTGGTAAAGAGGGCAGAAACTCTGGGACTTTGAGTGCATTCTTACAAAAGATGACATTATGGGAAATCCTTCCAGAATTATGGCAGGTTAGATCAGCATTGAAGAAAAACATCTGTCAATTGAGAAATATTTTGTCATAACCATTCTTATGTATGGTACATGTTGGATGCTGCTTGTCAAAGCTGTTGGAGAATTAAGGTTTATTAATACAGAGTTCCAGGCCCTGAAATTGTATGCAATTGTGCTTTTGCGGAACTTGTGAGGCTGAAGGAATTCAGTGAAGTCAAGAGGATTCTGCAGCTATTCCTGCCTCAGTAGACAGAGCAGAATCAGGACAGGATCTTGGGTGTCAGACTAAGAATGTCCACAGTGTTTGGTTATTAGCACTTGTCCTTGGCACAATTCAGGCTTGTGCCAAATAGCATTTTTCAAGATAAAAGCTATGCATGTTTGAGAGAATAACACAAGTGCTCTCCATGGGCAGGTTGGATTATACCACATTGTTTTGGGGAGGAAGAAAGGGAATCTGGCCAGATGGCTGTGAGCCATTATGACACTTGCCTTTAGGGTTCTCTAGTCTGTTTTGTTTATCAGGGTAGACATCGCCTATAAAGTCTCATATGTTTGTAGCAGTGGGATGCCTGTTAGTAGCTAAGACAAAAATATCCTGATTCCTTTGAAGCTTTTACATGCATTGACCCAAATCACTCAATTTTTCAAGGACTTTGTGAAAAAAACATTCAACATATGAATTAAATCAATTTGATATCTCATCTCTCAAGTGTTCAACTGAGAGTCTGTCAGCTAATCCTGGTTGCCCTCTTTCCCAGGGCACCTTGGAGATGCACAGGAGCTTGCTCCAGGCTAAACTAATTATGCTAGTGATGGTGGCAGCTGCATGATCCCAGCTGTCTTCTTTTCTGGCCACATGATAGCAGTAGGGCTCCAAGAAAACGGGCCACGGGCTCTGTGAGTTAATTGGTAGTGGGGGCCCACTCCTGACTGTGCCTGTGCTCTGAGTCAGCTCCCGAACACATGGTGCATGGGAGGCCACAGCATAAGTTCCAGAAAGCACTGGGGCAACTGCATGTATGATTAGGTCTACCTACATTATGTCTGTTGATATTTGCAGGAAAAGTGGCCCATTCAGCCAGAAAAACTGTGCACCATTGCTGTACAATATGACCTTGAATAATGGACAAGTCTCCTTTTGGTCCTTTTGAGCTCATTAAGCCAAAAGAGAAAATATAGAATCATGGAATAGTTTGGGTTGGAAGGGACCTTTAAAGACCAGCTAGTTCAACCCCTCTAGAGTGAGAAGGGATGTCCTTAACTAGATCAAGTGATTCAGAGTCTGTGCCAGTGTTTTACCACCATCATTGCAAAGAATTTCTTTCTTATATCTAGTCTGAATTTTCCCGCTTTTAGTTTGAAACCATTGCCCCTTGTCCTGTTGCAACAGGCCCTGCTAAAAGGTTTGTTCCCATTTTACCTCTTCAGGTACTGGAAGGTTGCCCTAAGGTCTTCCTAGAGTCTTCTCCAGACTGAGCAACCCCAACTCTCCCAGCCCTCTGTAATAGGAGAGGTACTCTGGCCCTCTGATCATCTTTGTGTGCATTCTGGACTCACTCAGACAGGTCCATGTCTTTCCTGTGCTGAGGACCCCAGAGCTGGATTCAGCACTCCAGGTGAGGTCTCATCAGAGTGGAGGGGCAGAATCACCTCCCTGAACCTGCAGCCATGCTGCTTTTGATGTAGCCCAAAATTCTGGTTTCCTGAACTGCAAGCACACATTGCATTTCACGCCTTTCATCCACTAATCCCCCCAAGTCTTTCTCCACAGGGCTGGTCTCAATCTCTTCATCCCCCAGCTTGTATTGATACTGGGGGTTACCCTGATCAAGGTGCTGGACCTTGCACTTGGCCTTGTTGAACTCCATGAGTCTACCAAGGGCCACTCCTAGAGCTTGTCCAGGTCCCTCTGGATGGCATCCTGTCCTTCAGGTGTGTCAACAACTCAACTCAGCCAGGTGTGCTTGCAAACTTGCTGATTGTGGGCTTGATCCCTTTGTCTCTGCAATTGATGAAGACATTAAATGACATTGATCCTAATATGGACCCCTGAGGGACACCACTTGTCACCTGGACATTGAGCCATTAACTGCTACCTTCTGGATGCAATCATCCCACTCATTTCTCATCCACTAAACTCAACCCATGGAATCTCTCCCTCTCCAATTTAGAGTGAAGGATATTGTGGGGACTCTGTCAAAGGCTGTACAGAAGTTCAGATAAATGATAACAGTAGCTGTTCCCTTGCCCTGCTGTGGTCACTCCACAGTAAAAGGTCACCAGGTTGGTCAGGCAGGACTTGCCCTTGGTGAAGCCATGCTGTTTGTCTCAAATCACCCCACTGTTCTCCATGTACCACAGCATAACTTCCAGGAGAGTCTGTTCCATGATCTTTTCAGGCACAGAGGTGAGGCTGAAAGGTCAGTAGTTCCTGAGGTCCTCCTTTCTACTACTTTTAAAAATGGGTGCAATGTTTCCCTTTTTCCAGTCAAATGTTTGACTATAGGGTGTCTGTGTATTTCAGTTTTTCCTGTGTGAGCCACCATTTGGACCAGATATATGAAGATTTGGTCCTGGAAGAGTTAATTCACAGAAATTCCCAATTTAATAGACGTCTAAGCTCCTAATTGCAAATGGATTCTTAGCTATTTCCTGACTCTTTTGGTGACCTGGGCACCTTGGCATGATACTGCAGTCAGAGAATTCCTAGTGGCCTTCATTTTTGTTGCTTGGCATGATCCCTTCAAGCGGTGCACCTGAAAATGCCAAACTAACTGATCAGTGCCAAAACCACAGCAAGATTCACAAACCATGAGTGTGTTTTTCAGATCTTCTTGGCAAGTTCTGATGTGACAAAATGTTTCAGGATGTCTTTACCAGTTTGGGTGATAAATGAAACCCAATGACCCATCTTAAATGCTAAACAGCCCAGTGCACAGAACACTCATTCATATTACTCAGGCTAATTTTCTTCCATCACTTGCCTTGGAACACAGATTTGAAGCCACATCTTACCCTCCCACCAAAAAATCTTCTACCAGATCAGGAGTTCACCAGCTATCACACAATAGCATTCTGTAAGATGAATCCCTCATCTCTTCTTGCTGAAGCTAATCTACTTAATATAAAATACTTAAAATATTCATAGTAAATATTCAGACTCTATAGCTTAATGACAATGGCTGTTGCCTGGAAGACTGGGATTCTAATCACTGCCCTAATGAATAAACATCTGAGATTTACAGATTGTGGACAATGCCAAAGAGAAAGTACTCTTTTCAGACTAGGGTGCATTATCGGTGATTTAGCCACGAAATTATTAAAGCTTCCTTCTGCTCCACGGGGGCAAATTTTTACTGGAGAGACCCCTGTGTTTGCGATGAAATTATACTTGCAGTGAAGAGACACCATGATGATAGTGTTCTAGACAAAAATAAAAAAGATCCTAAGACCCATTCTTTAACCCAGTCTCAGTATTGTTGTAGCCTACAGGAAAGATCTTGAACCAAAATTGCAAAGTTAGACTGACAGTAGTGCTTTTGGATGATTGCTTCTGTTCATCAGACTTCCCAGCCTTAGTGAAATCAGGATGAAGAGCGTTACATTGTTTTTTCTGTAGTGGAGGCTTAAGAAAAAAAATGTTGTCCTGTTCATTTATTATCAAATCTGAACAGTTTGCTTTTGAAATGTTAAATGTTACCCCAGTTGAACTCTCCATTTTAGGCAGTAGCTGGTTCAGACTGCCTTTCATGGGACTCCAAAATCAATACAGAGAAAGAGAGATGGATGGGAAAATATGAATTAATCCATTCATTCAAACTTCAGGTCATTATGCTAAAAATATATATAAAGATTCTGATACAATGGACTTTTCTCAAGATTCTGGTACATTGGACTTTTTCTTTTCTCCTACGACCCACTTAGAAATCCAGAAGTCATAAAGTTTTGCCTTGTCACAAGCTATAAGTTATGGTGGCACAGCAATATTTTTTACTGTCCAGATAAAAAAGGAAATTACTAACTCCATCCTTGCCTGGTGATGCAGTTAGCTGCCTGAGGTCTCAGTGGTTTCACTTCATTTAACATGAGGAAGTATAAAACTGACATATAAAAATTCCCTTGAGCGATCATTCATAATTGTAAAAAAACTCCCTTTTTGTGAGGTTTTTTGATCTATCCACACATTGATTTTTATGCAGAGAGCATCTCTTTTTTACAAACAAAAGATTTTTTTCATATTTGCTACATAGTTTTCAATTTTGATTTTCCTTTGTTTTTCCTTTGATACCGTATTTAAATTTATTTCTCTGTTCCCATTCCTTGTGGTTTCTAAGATGACTAAATGTTGAGATTTTGAGAATCATCTGCCTTCTTCAGGTATTGCTAGAGTCTCTAACCTTGTTAATGAGGCTATCTTGATTCTTTTTTCAAGAAAATAATTTCAGTTTTTTAGCAAAGTTACCCTTGCTGTTATTTTATGTGTCTAATCTCCCAAATTCAATGGGAGAGAAGACTACAGGGCTTTTGAGATGGAATTCTTGTAAATAGACCCTATAGATTTCTAATGTGTAATTATGGAGCGTACAAACCAAGCGTACTTTGAATATTTAATTTCTGTATATAGGCTATATTTAAAGGAATTTTTTTGATTATACATGGTGGTTAGAGTTCATGTGTATAGGCCATTTGGAATGACTGAAAATATATTAAGGCAAATGTACAAATACTAATGATTTGTGTGAAACACTGAAACCAGTATCAGCATTTTTCATGTAGTCCTGAATGTCTCAGATATGAGTGATACTAGTGTCATGAAGGAGAATGGGGACACTCTTGTTGAAAAGAAAATGGATGGTTTTGCATAGCCAAAACTCATTTTCCTTCTATGTAGCTACCAGCTAATTTGTACTGAGGTTGCTGATCACTTTAGTCAAGGTAAAACAGCGATGAGTGACCAAATAGCAAAGAATAGCTGAAACAAACAAGTGTTCTTGCACATAAATTAGGTGGGGAAGTCAGTAAGGGAAGATTTGGTTTTCAAGATTTTGTAAGGAAGCTATAAATAAAGGCATGTTCTAAATAAAGCTCATTAAAAAAAAAAAAAAGAAAATAAAAGCAAGCCAAACACCCGAGAATGATAATTGTTACTTGTTTATGATGAGGAGTTAGACTGACCTATCCATATCCTTCTCAGATAAACTGTATGTGCTCTTTGAAATTTGTGCCATTGCAGCAATGTGAAATCATCAAAATCTCTGCTTTTAAGTAGGAAAAAATTTCTCCCTTCATGGTTGTAAAGAAGAAGCTGGAAAATGGGATCCCAGAAGGCTTAAGATAGAAAAGTGAGTCATGAGACATAAAAAAGTTAAAAATATAATTCTATTGATTTTTATAGCAACCTCTTAGCTCTTTGATGTCTGCCTGAAAATCTATAAAGAGTTGTCACAGAGAGACCTTGCTGATGGCATCCAGTGCCTCTGAGCTCTTAAGTTTGGCAGGGAGAGCCTCTGCATTCAATGTCATGGTAGCAGGTTAGATCATCACATCCTTTTCTTTATCTTATCTTCCATGGAAGAAAAATTCATCTGCACAGGACATAAGTGAATGAATATAGCATATGCCACTGTTACAATTTGGGATATGATAGCCTGTGTGTGTCTTTTTAATTTTCTAGAAGTTCAAAGTTGATTACTCAGGCAATCAGTGCAAGACAAAGGAACCTGCCAAAGATAATTCAACCCACCTGCACCAGACACCTGACTTAGACCGGGATGAATTACCCTTGAGAATTGGCCACCTTTCCTCACTGGCTGTTACTGGAACAGGGACAACTAGGTCAGGCAAACTGTAGTTCTTTCAGGTGCTTCATGTCAGGTGAGAGCCCTAGTTACAGGCCATTAGGCTTTATCCACCAGCAATCATCCTAAAAGGAAATTCCTCATGTGAACTCTGAAGCTATTGAAGTACAGTGTTGTCACTTTACTGTGTGAAGTCAAGTCCCTCTGCTAGCATATGGGACATTAAGGGTACCAAAGGAAGGTTTTGTTCACAAGAACAAAACTCTACCTTTTTTCCCTATTCTGAAGCAAAATATCATTTTCAATTGAAATCTTCTAGTAAATGCTAGATTTTCAGGCTGAAGTAGGAAGCTGACAGCCTGTAAGGTGAAAGTGGACCACTGTAAGTAAGTGAAAGCAAAAGCTTGCAAAGAGAGATGCCAGGCAATCCTGGGGTGGGATGCCTGCCCACCTGCAGGCAGAAAACACAAAATCCAAAAAAAGACTTACTAACACTGATAATCTGTTTTGGGTGTTTGAGTGGGTAGCTTGCCACAGGCAAGTGGGTAGCTTGCAAATTTTATGTAAGTTATATGACCATAATGTACATAAAATCTCTACACACGTTGTTGTAGGCATGATACAATATCCAGATATCATATTTATTGAAGTCCTATATATTGTCTCAGGAGGCTGCTTTGTCTCAGAGGATGATAAAATACTCAGGGTCATACAGATAATTCCCATTCAGAGAAGCAAATGATAACTGAGTGCATATAGTTATCAAGGACAATCAAACCTATATTTTCTTGCATGGGCAAACACCAATCAGAAAGAGAAAATGCTTAGCTGATCGCTTTAAACCCTATTCTCACTAGGCTTGTTTCTTTTAGTTTTATTTCAAGTGCTGGTTCTGGCTGTAACCTTGGCATTTCTAACCCAGTCATGAGAGTGCTGTGGGTGTGTCGCACCTTGTGACTCCTGCTGCTATTTCTGTAGCAGTAACCAGACCTCTCTATGTTATGGATGTAGGAAATATCTCTTTGTGCCTGTGAATCCTTAGCTCTTGCAGTGACCACAAAGGTGGGAACTGGGTGGGTTCCAAGCCTATTTGCTCTGGCACTCAAATAAGTTTTCAGGTCTGCAATTTCACTGTCTTTATACATGTTCATACACATACTCTGTGTGTGCCTGAATTGAAGTATTTGAGAAAATGCCTGTCCAAAGTTTTTGCATGTGCATATATGCTCTCTCCATGGTGAAGACTAAGATTTTACTCCTGTTGTATAAAAGGAAAAAGTTTTCACTAAGTAAACTGTATCTTTACAATTAGTTTGAAGTTTGAATGATCAATGGTAGAACATAGCTGCTAGGTTCTTCCTGTCAGCTACAGATTATGTGGCATAGCCTGATGGGCACTGGGCCCTAGGAGTCTGGATCCTGCCTGTTTCATTAAGCAGTATGAGGCCGACTGACAACCATTAGCATGCAGAATATTAGAAGCACCATACCTGTCAAAGAGGAAAAAAGGACCTCCATACAGCTTTATCACTAAAATCCATTCATCAGTTTATTGAACTGAAGCTTGATAGGGGGTTTCTCAAATGCATGTGATGCCCCATGCTGTTAAGAGTTTTGTATTTTGATCTCAGGTTATGCTGAAGGCTTTGTGCTAGCTCCTTTTTGGTTATGAATCTGAAGTTGTTCAAAAGTAAAAGTTATTTCTTCCAGAGCGGAGTGCAGTTTGTATTTAGCACATTTCCCCAGAGACACCTACTTCATGGCTTAGGGAGTTAGAGGTGGATAGAAATTCATCCTTCCATTTTGTTGTGTGCCATCAGAGGCATCCCCTGCCCTCCTTTGGCTCTCCTGCTGTTGGCTTTCAAATTTGAGCCTTAGCCACTTTATATCTGGCCACAGTGCAGTGAAATCTGGCTACAGCAAAGATGAGGAATGAGGCCAAGGTATGGATTAGGCAGGTTCCACTTGATGACAGGCTGTTATGTGTGCATTACAGAGGTGAGATGGTTTTATGATAAGAAAGGTTTACATCTGAGAATTAAATGAAATGTGCAAGGGCAAAGATATACTTTGGTATCTTGCTGTAAGCTTCAGTGCCATTCTCAGCAACCAAACCCCCCTCTCCAGCCCCCCCTCCATCTCTGTCCTTTGTAAACTGTTGGCTGAAGATCCTAGAGCTCTTGAGAGATCTTGGCAGAGGTTAAAGCTGTTTGAATGCCTGGGCAGATTTCTGTGAGGAAATCTGGAAAGTTGGCAGAGGACAGTTTTGTGGATATTCTCTTTGTTCACTCTCTTTAATGACTGAGAACACAGTAGCACCATAAATGCATAGAGGTCAAAAAAAGTATTTTTATGCAGCATCAGAGTTCAAATTTCTCATCTTCTACATCTATGGTTTACATCTGTGGTTCTCACCCTCTCTATCTGGATGCTTGGACAGTGTTCTATCTTTAAGAGAGATAGTAAATGTAATCATCACCATTCTTGAACCACAGTACATAGCTGACAGCTCTCTTCCAGCCTTTAGTTCACTAGAAAACATGAAATTTTCTCAGGAAGTTTAAAATGCAGAAAGTTGGATTTTACATATTTTACCAAATAGGATATGCCTGATTGTAGTGGAAGACTTTTCATGTTTTGTTTAAAAATGCTTCAGTGTCCTTTTCAATGCTTACTTAAAAGTATTTTTATTTAAGGCTGCATTACTAGAAAAACATCAAAAGCCATTGATAAAACTGGACAGCTATCATGGGGGAGATCCTTGTGGATTATGCTGGTAGAATATAGATTTGATATTTCCTTCAGTTTCCTGAAATTTAAATGTTTGCTTGTAAGTGGTGGGGCTATAAACCCTTGCAAAGATTTTGGTCAGTCTAAAAAGCTGAGCATTATATTATACTAGAAACTGCAAGTTTGCCAGGATACAAATCTTAGCTTTTGTTTTATTAATCTGCATTCTATAAACTTTATTTACCATGTCAACAAGTTTTCAGTCTTATTTTTCTCATGTAGTTTTACTCCCAATATTTTCAAGGAGTGTATATTTAAGGATATACAGATTTTTTGTATACATGGTTCCATTGCCAGGAAGTTTGATTGTTAAATGTTTGTTAAAATCTGATGTTTTTCTTAATAAGTGGTGAGAATTCTGTAACATTCCTGCACAGAAAACATAGATCTTGAGCAAAAAACTGTCTGAAAAATCTGATACACAAGTGGGTGAAACTTGAATCTCTCAAAATAAAGGCCTTCAAAAATTTCTCCAAGATGTCTGGCAGGAACACTGTTATGAAAATAATCAGATTTGGCATTGGTGATGTCTTACCTTTGTGGGATACCAAGAAGAGACACTGAAACACATATTTTCCAAAGCAAAGAGTGTATCCACATAAAGGTTTGTTAGAAGGAAGTTTCCTTTCATCTTTATTTTGAAACTCATTATTTTCCAGGTTATGATGTTTCATGACAAGTTGCTGAGATGCTGTGATTATATGACAACAGTAGTCCAATGTTCTGGAAAACTAGAGAAAGCAAAGATGCAAAATATTAAACTGAATTTCTAAGAGGATTTCCACAT
The DNA here is from genome assembly GCA_013397375.1 of Toxostoma redivivum. Taxonomy (NCBI): domain Eukaryota; kingdom Metazoa; phylum Chordata; class Aves; order Passeriformes; family Mimidae; genus Toxostoma; species Toxostoma redivivum. The sequence goes on along the minus strand of VXBI01008338.1, from coordinate 482,678 downwards.
TTTTGTTCTACAATATTCACACTAAGTTTTATCAAAAGGAACAAGGGGGTTCATGTTCTCAAGGTATAGGGTAAAGAAACCAGAGTTCTCCTACAAACCAATGTATGTAATTGAAAACTAAGCTACTAAACTTTAAAAAAGGCTATATTGAGCTATTTAGAGGAACAGTACTTATTTCACTTGTACTTGGGTGTTCATGTCAGGTAATCAGAACAAAATTGATATTGGAGTTTGGACTGTCTGTGAGGTGAATGGGTCAGGTGCTAGAGCCTTTTACCATCAGTCTTCTTTTCCTCCACACACTTAAAGATGACATCTATAATGAGCTGTTCCATCAGCTTTCCAGGGATGGAGGTGAGGCTGGCTGGCCTCTAGTTTCTTGGGTCCTCCTTCTTCCCCTTTGTGAAGACTGCAGGGACACTGGCTTTCCTCCAGTCCTCAGGCACCTCTCCTGTTCTCCATGACTTTCCAAAGGTGATGGAGAGTGGCATAACAACAGCATCTCTCAGCTCCCTCAGCACCCAGTGGCTGCACGCCATCAGAGACCATGGATTTGTGGGTATCAAGTTTGCCTAAATTATCTCTATACTGATCCTCCTCCAACAGAGGGAGGAGACAAGACTTTCTCTCTTTCCTTCAGCACTTGGGATTCCTGAGGGCTGGCCTTCTGAAGCAAGGAAGGTATTCAGTAACTCCACATTTTCTGTATCCTTCATCACCAGGGCACGCACCTCATTCAGCAATGAACCCACATTTCCCTAGTCTTCCTTTTGTCACTGATGTACTCAAAGGACCCTCCTTTTTCTCCTTGATACTCCTTGCCAGATTTAATTCCAAGTGGACCCTAGTCTTCCTTGTCACATCCCTGCCAATGTTCCTATATTCCTCTGTCCTATTTTTCATATTCTATATGAATTCAAAATTCTATATTCTATTTGAGTTTTGCCAGAAGTTTCTTACTCACCCATGCAGGTCTTCTTGCTTGATCTATTACTCATAGGGACACACTGATCTTGAGCTGGGAGAGAGTTATGCTCGAATATGAGTTTTCTTGGGTCCTTCTAGAGCCCTAATCTGTGGTGTTCCTCCAAGCAAGTCCTTGAAGAGGCCAAAGTTAGCTCTTCTGATGTCCAGAGCTGTGATGACATTTACTGCCCTGCTTCTTCTATGCAGTATCCTGAACTCTGCCACCTTATGGGCGCCGCAACCAATGTTGTCCCCAGATTTCACATCCCCAGCCAGTCCTCCTTTCTTTGCTGGTACAACGTCCTGCCCACGCCTCTCCCAGTGGATTCTCCACCACCTGAGCCACAAAGCCTTCATCAGTGCTTTGCAGGAACCTTCTGGACATGCTGAGCTGTGTTTCTGCTTTCCATCAAATTCCCCATGAGAGTCAGGGCCTTTAAACAGGGTACATCCGCCTCATTCCTAGATCCAAAAATTTGGGTTCAGCTAGACAGGAAAATTATTAGATTTGCCCATATTTGTAAGAATATTTCTGTGCAATTTTATGTACCTTGACCTTCATCAGCATTTTTATCTATGTACATGTCTTGTCTAAAGATTTGTCTGTTTCAAAGCGTAAATCACTGCAAGGGTGTCTCTCTAACAATTTCACACTAAGCCCACAAATTAAAAATATGTTTAAGAAGAAAAGTAACCTGAACATGAGTTTCTCAGCAGAAGGATTTTTTATTACTCCTAATGTCTAAAAGCAGTACTTCACATTATGAACTAATGGCCTGTGAAATGTCATTTAAAAATAAAAGATGTGTTTGAGTCAGAGGAATAACATCTTTGACTGTCTTATAGTTTTTTCCCCACTGTTTTGAAAGTAATTTATTTTTTCTTCTACTTTTAAAAAAAGAAAAATACTTGATCTCAGGCTAAAAAGGACAGACTTAATTACAGGCCATAGCTTTTTTTTTGTTTCAATTTGCACAATTTTGACAACAGTGTTTTAAATGCAGGGACACTAGCACAGCTTAATTGAAATTCTGATGATGTTTTTTGCACTAATTGATACCCATGTTGGCAGACTGAGCTCAGCGACCCAGGAATGAATGGACAGGAAGAATGAGACTATCAGCTTAGCCTTGCAGGTGGTCTTTCCTGATCAAGATTAAAGAACATTGGCAGGGCACCACAGGAGAGCTAGCACTGCCGATACCCTGTGCTATTCTCATTTTGTATTTAAGCACAGGATTTCAGTGTTCAGGCTGAGATTTTCAGTCTGACTCCATTTGCAGTAGTAATAATAATAATATCGAAAAAAGACTGAGAAATTACTTGATCATACTGTGTAAGGAGGTTGGCAAGGAGAAAATGCCAGGTACAAAAGAGGCTTTTAATCTTGTAGAAAAAAAGATAGGTGAGAACTAATGATTTGTCTTGAATTTAGCATGAACTCAGATTAGTATGAGATACAGATTAATAATGGGGTAGAAGTAGGGTGTTAATAAGCTCTGGAACAAACTTCCAAGAATATGTTAAATTCCATGTCCTTCAAAGTCTAACAAAGGGTCTTGGTGTCAGTACAAATAAAACTGCCATGATATCACATGGCCTACTATATTCAAAAAGCAGACTAGACAGTTCTGGCCCTTAAAGACTATTAATTCTGTTAATTCTTACTTTTTACATAGTATATTCATCAAATAATTTAAGAAAGCAGATCAGTAGCATTATTACCATTGTACAGATACAGGGACTGTATTTCAGGGAGGTTAGATCACTTCTTATAAGATCTTCAAGAAGTCAATACATAAAAAGTAATGGCACATAAAGTAATATACAACCTGTTTGTCACATTGTGCTTTATCAACTGGACACAGTAATCTTTGGAAAAAACAAGATACAGTTAATTTCATTTTATATTTAAAAACAAAGTAGGGGAATAATATTTGATAATTGAAAATAAAAAATGGCAGAACATTCGATTAGACTAACGTAATGATCTCTTGGTGCCTCTAGAATGTACCCAGGACTCTTAAGTTAGTAGGTGAGAAAAATACAGCCTAAACCCTCTTTCAGTTACTTCAGAAGCCTCCCTATAGAAAGCTATTTTTGAAGGCAATCTTATCCCATTTGGCAAATGTTTGCATGAAGAACTTCTATTTATTTTTTAAATTAAAGAGTATAACAAAAAATGGCCTAGGGTTAGGGCAATGACTGCAGCAGCTTTCCTTGATAGGGAGAGGCTTTGTTGAAACTGTGGGGCTGAAAAAGCTGACAGGGCACTTAATCTGGCTTCGTGATAATTGAAAATGAGATGGCCTATTGGCCTGAGATGTGCATTTGGTTTTTATGGAGCTCTTCCAAGTCACATCTTAAGGTGGAATCTATAAATGGCTTCAGTACATGTGTGCCAGACTATTTCTTGTTGCTTTTCATTTCATAAGGTACAGCAAGTACTATTATAAACCCAACCCAAAACCTGCTAAATTTCTATTGATGACAGACTATGCAAGAATGACTGTAAACAGAAGGAGACAAGATAATAAAAAAAATACATAAGCATCTTGAAATGTTGCAACATTGTTTATATTGAATTCAATATCTCTATTGCACAGCATAGTCAGCTGCCAAGATTTTGTGCGTGACAGGCTGTGCCAACATTTGCATTCAGATGCTCCAAATTTTGGGAGGAGAAGGAAAAAAAGACATTTTAAATTAATAGATAGTACAGTCCTTCCTCCATAACATACTGAAACATTTTCTGGTACTAAATGTGATCAGCAAGCAGTTCTGAATAGACTATCACATTCATCACTGATGTTTATTAATATTATATATCTAGGGCAATAAATCCAGGTTATTGTTAGAGTGATGTTGTTCTTGTGGACTAAGGTTCATTGGCCTAGAATTAGGTTTAAGAATAAGCTCTTTCCCTAAGACTGGGCATCTTGCACACATGTAGGCGCATTTTCACAAAGGTGCATTGGTATAAATTTGAATTTAAATCTCTCTACTGTACCTGCTGATCACAGATAACTGCATTCTTTTTAAAAACAATTAAATCTCATTGTTATCAATTGTCTGCAGCTTGAAGAGCTCACGGTGGCATGGCAGTTCCAGAGCTGAGCAGAGACTACTTGTGCTTAGTTTGTTTTTTCTGGTTGGTTAGGAGTGGTCACAATGCAGGGTTTGTTTTGTTCCTGGCCCTGCATAGATCAGCAGAAGCGTGAATTTAAGACACTCTTACAAGTGCCACTGGCAGAGGAAACTGGGAGCTGGAATCCTACCCATAGGATCTATGGGAGGCAGAGGGAAATGAGAGAACTTGCAGTCCTACCGTGGCTGTGTTTGAATGATCAGATCCTTCACCTGAGGGACTGGTCAGCTGAACATTTGCCCATGATATAAAACGGGATGACAGGAAAAAGGAAGTTCTAGCAGAACATAGTCAGGATTTAGGAAGTCTCTCGAGCATCCTATTCTGTATGCTACAGGTAAGCTTATCAGGTAGGACAATAGCAATATGATTAACTCATGTGAATTAGATTGGATCTTATTAGAATGGATGCTTTCTACTTTTCATTATTAAAAAATGCTTTTTTTTTTTTTTTTTTTAATTTAGAAGGGCAAGACCATGCAAATGCAGCAGCACAATCATATCATCACTTTGATTCAAAAGTAACAGCCCTCAGAGAACCATGCAGCAGCTCATTCATCAGCAGGATGGTGAACAGGAATGTGACACGTGCTGGTGGGTTATTACCCGTGCTGAGCCTTGTTCTCTTCTCATGTACACTGCTACCACACAGGACTAAGCACTGAAATCAGCACTGTTATGTTGGTACATGTGAAGGGAGAGTCAGGCTTTCCATGTGTCAAACCCTCATCATCTCTGTCTGGGAAGGAGAGCCATCTAAAATGCTTTGGAGGCTACACTCATCTAAAATGCTCAGCTGAACCAGCACTTAAAAATTGATGTTTTCTTGTGTTGTTTGAAGCACTTAGTCAGCTAAATAATTTGAAACACATTATTATAGAGGCAGTCACTGTCACTGCCAGAGCCAATGTTCCTTTAGAATGTCCATTTTATGAATCTTGTTTTGAGTATTTTCCATAGTGACTCAGCCATTTTAATTTGTTTTGGACCATGGCACAGCAAGTTTGCAGCATTGTAAATTCTCACTCAAAAGGCATGAAAAACCTTTGGGCTTTTTGTTTCTTTCTTAAATATAAAAAAAGGTGGAATTTTTTTTACTCTTCTAGCTGAAAATGTGCATAATAACATGCAAAATGTCTTTCTTATTTTGAATGTTGAGACAGAGATTAAAATAACTAACACTATAATTCTACAAACAATAAAAAAAATTTATCTGCAAAGTTAATATATATCTTCATGTACTATTTCCCCTCTCAGGAAACTCACAACAATATTTTTTCTACCGATCACCCCAAATACTCTATTCTCAGTTTTGACTTTGAAGTCAAACGGCCGAAACTTGATTTTTACCTTTATCCTGGACACGCAGTCCTTCCCTTCTGAAGACATGGTGGAATTAAACCATTTCCACTTCACAGTTGGTGAAGTTGAGAGGGTATTGTTTTGTAAATATTGTGACACCTAGACTTGACAAGCTTCTTGTTCCACAGAAGAGAAAACAAATGTCAAAGAAAATTATTATAGGACTGAAAGAAGGCCCATAGTTTGTGTGGAGGATGGAGTTTTCCTTATATCTATTTTTCAGTGGGAGTTTCTTGAGAATGTTACAATTTTGAAGAGGCACAATTTCTCATTGCATGAACTGCAAAGACACATCAAGAAAAGAAGTATTTATGATACCAGTGAAGAAAATGCTAGTTTCCTCTCACATCTTAAGTGGACTAAAAAGTTTTTGGTACATTTTATAGTAAGTTAGGCATTTTCTCTGACTTATTTTGTGACCATTTTTTAAGCCAAGAAAAGAGTCTGTAGAAAGCCCCTGATTATAGAAGGGACTAAAACCACTCAGGGTTTTTCTGCGTGAATTTTTTTTTGAATCATGCTTTTGATATGTTTGCAATGTCCAGGTTTACCTGCTGAAAATGGTCCTGGTGTTGAAATAATTTTCTGTCTCACCAGCAAACTTTCTTTCAGACTTGCGAGGTGACACATACAATCACTCATGAGGAATGCTGCCCAGGTTGGTGGGCAGAAGAATATTGGTCTGAGGATATCCACATATTCATGGCTGATGTTGTTACATAGCAGTAGGTTGGTTAAGGCTTCCCTTCAACAGCTGCAGCCTTGTCTAGGGTCATGGTTGTACCACCTGCCCTGGCCCCTGGGTACTGGAGAGAACCAAAGCCCAGCTGCTGTTAGAGTTATCTCCTTCCTTGGATGCTGTTCAGCATAGATGCTGGAGCATTTTACCATGGCATGGCCTTTCATATTTTTCTTGGTATGCATATTACGACTGTTTGATACTTTGTATTAGTTATACTCCTTATTATAAAAATGTTTCTGTTTGTGAAAGTTTTGCTAGATTTTAAGTACATAGGTTGAAGTTTTCCCAAATGGGTATTTGCTTCAGCTGATTTCTTTCCTTTTATTCTGTCTTTCTCTTGAAGTTCCTTTCAAAAACGTTCTGGTTATTTTCAGTAAGCAGGTTTGAAAAGCAGCAGAGGTACCCTTTTAACCCAAAAGAAGAAAACAAAGGAAATTTCTGGTACATTTCTCTTTGAAGAGCTCAAGCGTCCTTCTGCTTTGGAACAAGGCATTTAGTAGAAAAGGAGCTTTCTGTGCTCTTTTTTGTGGCTGTGTCTCCTGCCAATCTTGTGTTTGACCAATTTTTGTGCCTTTAGAAAACTCAGTTTGCACACTCAACACCAAGTGGGTAGAGACTACTTGGATTTCATCAGCGAGGTCAGGAATGAGGAGATGGATGCTCCCTTCATGGGGTTTCCTACCAGTCACAGCTTTTATTCCTGTTGTACAATGGGCTGGACTGGGAGAAGGAATGGAATATCTTTCTGAGGGAGACAGGCTGAGAGAGCTGGGGTTGTTCAGTCTGGAAAAGGCTCCAGGGAGATCTCATTGCAGCCTTTTAGTGCATAGAGGGGATTTGTAAATAAGAGAAAGTGACTTTACATGGGCAGTGACTGGAAGGACAAGCAGAAATGGTTTTAAGCTGAAAGAAGAAAGATTTAGTTTAGATACTAAGAAGAAATTCTTTATTATGAGGGTGGTGAGGCACCTTCAGAATTGCTTGTTTGACTTCTAATCCCAAAGCCAATGCTTTTTGTTTATTTGAGGTTTTTTAAAAAATTATTTTTGTTTTGGAGCTCTGCATATGAGCATCAATATTTAGTTATTTGTCTTCTCTGACCCATTTTAGAATCACCTTATAAGATGAAGAAAAAAGCCCCAGTATATTAGTTTTTTCCATTTAAAAAAAATTTTCCCCGAAGAATTTTAAATTTATTCTGAAGTGGCTTCAGAGAATGCGGCTTATCTTGCTTGGAAACAAAAATATTTAGAAAAGATCCTTCCCATTCTGCTATTCATATTTCATCTGTGTGAGATACCAAGATTCAATCAGCAGCTAAAAAGCATTGGAATAAGTTCTACTGTTCAGCTTCTTTCTAGTTCAGTTTTTCTGAGATTATTGTCTGATTTGCCATTAAATAAATAAAGAAGTATTATGTTTTAAAAGTTGGGAGCCAAATTTTTGCCTCTTAGAGCAGTCTAAATCTGGTGTACTCTGCCCTAGGGTCATTAAACAACTTACAAAATAATTAAGTCAGAAAGAAAAAGGTAGTTATGCATGAATATTTTGTGACTTGTGTATCTGTGTTCAATATTTGTGTGTATATATATATATAAGGACATTTCAGTAAAATTGTGATTTATCTTTTACTAACTAATACTATCAGTCCAAAGAATTTCTTTGATTGTGACTTTTAATATAATTTTTTTTTCAATTTACTGTTTAGCAGCTGACTTTAAAATATTTCAAATAGAGCTATTTAATATAGCCCATTACAATTTTCCAACCTCATCATAATCTATTTTTCTAACAGGGTCACCTTTAACATATGATGGGGTGAATGTATTTTATTAAAATCTATTCTTTTTATAAGGATGTCTGATTGAAAGCTGCAATTTATTTTATCCGTAAGATTTTAAAAAAGAATCACACAACTTTGAAAAATTCAAAAATGGGTTATTCTTGGATGAAAGTATATTCTCTTCTGCCAGTCGTCTTCTGTCTTGAATAATATTTTGTAATCTTCTACTGACAACTGACTCTGAAAGATGTCTAATCTGTCCTTAGACATGGCATATAGCTGCAGTTTGCTATAATATCTGTTTCTGCTGCAAAAGACATTTATAATACTTTCTACATAATTTAAATATACTGTGTAGTTTCCTCATTTTTTGGGAGAAAAAAAGAAGGCAATTCAGAGCTCCACTGCTGGGGGCTGTCTGTTAATCTTCTTCCATTGTTTTATTTACATAGATTTATGAAATCTCAACAGAATTATATTTGTTTGTGAGTAGTGCTGCTACTTTGATATAAAGAGGAAGTAGTGGCTCTGCCCCTCGTACACAAATTCGTCAAAATGTTTATTCAATTTCAGGCTCATTTGTTTAATCTTTTAGACAACAATAAGAATATAGAAAGCTGATCAACAGGACTTTTGTTTTGACCAAACTCTGAAAATATAGATTTTTTTTTTATCTGGAAGGAGGTTTATTTCTGGTCTGCTCTGACAGAAGGGTGATAGGTTTCTATCTCTTAGTCTAATTAATACCTTTAATCTTTTTTAATGGTTAAACAGTCTCCCTTTAGTTGCAAGGCAGAGAAGAGATAAAGACACACAAGGCTGGAGGTTAATCCCTGTATTTTATTTCTTAATTTCTGCTATAGGGATTCCCTTTCCATCATTTCTGTTTACTTTTAAGCACTCTTCAGGTGCTGGCAGAAAGAGACAACAACAGTTTGATTAGGGCTATCACTTAAGATTAGGCAGACATTAAACTTTTTGGAATTTAAAGAGAAATAATAGTTAGCTGAACAAACAGGCTGATCTGGTTCTATATCCACTATTTTAATATAATGGCTGAGAAGGAAGCAAAAAATAGAATACTTTTCATGTGGACTGTTTTGTTCAGCTAATGCTCTCTGCCTTGCATTGTTCCAGAATAGATTCTATGTGAAATGTTGTAGCACAAATAATTGTGAATAAAAATTATTACATGGTGCATATAGAGAAAATTCTGTAGGCATTTTCATTGGTTTGTACCAGTGTTAGGCTACTTCTTCATGAACAAAATCTAATGCCAATGTTATGTTAACTTAAATTTGAAATTAAGAAGGCACAGAACTTTAATGGCATCTTATTTAATATGGTCTCACCCTATAAGAAGAAGGTTAGATTTTAATTTGAGTAATTCTTGAGGTGGTGTAAAGGGCATCCTGAGAGAAAGAAATCTCATGTTTGTAGAATAGTGGTTATTAGTGGCATGGGTGAAGTTTTTGCCTAGTTATTTCCAAAAAAAACCCATAGAAAACTAAACTAAAAAAAGGCCAAGCTATTTTCTCTAGACAACCTACACAATGTTGGAAATGAATGAATTGTTCTTTAAAGGTTGTAAGGGCTTATTTCAGAAAGATTTTGGTGATAAAAATCACCTTTTCTTGACTTTTCCATTTAGAAATTTAGTGTTTTTAAGTGAACTGTAGATGTTGGAGTATTCTGCAAATAAGATTAGAAGCTTTGATGTCACCCTTCCAAAGAGATTATAAGATTTAGGATTTGGGCTCAGACATGTACATGTCCTCAAAAGAGACTTTCAAAAAAATTGGATTTGTTGTTTTTCTTTTCCTTTGTATACAGAGAAATATTGTTTCATTAAGTGATGCTTGAATTCTAGAAAAGCTTGAATAAATGTCTTTCCATTTGCCACTGAACTGATTATAACTATGAACAGAAATTCTTTAAGGAAAAACACAAATCTAAAGACCAGCTGCTCAAGATATAAAAGTTAGAGAAGAGCAGATAGTGCCTGTATTTTTTGTGAATGCTTCTTTTACTTTGGAAAGTTACAACAACTTTATAAATAGCCATGTTTCTTTGTACACAACATACTTGTTTGGAGCCAGTTTACAACAGCAGTTGGCAATCAGTGCCAATATTGACACAAGATTTGCAATATGAGTTTTCTGCACTGTGGGTGCAGCCCAGCTCAGCCACACTCTCACCTGTGGTGCCTGTGCTCTCCCCAAATGCCCAACAGCCACAGGATTGCAGCAGGAGAGCTTCTTCCTGCTCACCTCCTTCCCCCCAGGAAAGAGCCCTTTCAGAGATGTGACGATTTCTGGTGCTGATCCTTTGGGAGGCTGACATGACATTATTCCTGTCTGAGCAGCAACCACACAGAATAGTCGGCAGATTAACAGAGGTGGCTGGAAAGAGGGAATTTTGAATTCTCCTTGTCATTTTCTACACGTTGCATAGATGAAATAGGCAGACATATTTAGTATTTTTGTTGACAGTACATAGGTACAACAATATTTGAAAAGAAATGTGATGTCCTTAGGCTGACATTTTGGAAAAAGTATGCACATTCTGAGGCACATATGTCACATGTAAAAAAAAACTCTGACTGGTTTATATTATGGGGATTAATAAACTAAATGCTGGATTTAAAGGTCAGGATTTTAGCTGAATGTTCTATAATGTATGAGGTACTTCTGCCAGAGGTTTATAAAGTTACTATACTTTAGACCCCCTCAACTGCTTAAAATTTAAGTACATGCATAATTGTTTTCCCGAAATGGATGTACTTTCTCAAATTTGGCATGAATAAACCCTTGACTGTCAATTATTCTTGTTCATATGATTCACTGTGAATTAGAAAACAGAAAGAATTATAAAATGTTCAGGTTTTTTCCTCTGTTTCATACTATTGATTTTTGGCTCTGCTCTAAATTATTCAAGCTGAATAGCAGTTGAGCCAGTGGAGAGTGTTATAAAATCGAAATAGGAAAAAAGAGTTTCATTTCACTTTGCTCCAACTTTTTTAAGAAGTAGTTTTTGGCAGAAAAGAGCAAAAGGTCTAAACAGCCCAAGAGTCTGGTTCTGGGTTACCCCAGATTTGTGGACTGAAGAATTCCTAAATTCCTAATTTAAAATAAATCATGTAGTATCTGTGCTAATATCACAGACACTGAGAGCTCTGGAACCACTGAGCCTGGACTACCTGGTCTGCAAGGGACTTTGGGGGCCAGGTTTTCCCAAGAGACTCCTCCTTGGGCCATGGAAATCAGGAGGATGAAGTTTCTGTCTGTGATAGGGTCTCAGGTAGCTTTGTTGTTGCCTGTTGAATTTTAAACTTTTACAAGGCCTGAAATGCCATTCAGATGTAATAGGTCTGGGAATTCTTCTAATGTGCTCTTCTTTGGAACATTCCATACTACAGTTTGTGATGAAAAAGGTCATAAAGCCTTAGTAAAGAAGCTTGTTCATTTGTAAGGCATTATTGTGTTTGCCCCTGCAAGAAGCACCTAATTTATTATTGGGGCTGATAGGCACTCTAATAATACAAATAATTAGCATGAAATATCATTTGAAGAGGGATTTGAAAGTGATGAGCATATTGACTTTATAAACTCGTTCATTAGACATGAATATATGTTAAAAATCCATTATAATTTAGTGCTTTGCAAACACAAGTATCTTTTCAAAGAGGAATGAGGCAATGACTTTTCTTACATTGGTCTCACCTCACTATCAGGAAGATATTGGCAAATACAGAGAGCAGAAGAAGAGTCATGCAATAACTTCTGACTCAATCACATCCTCAGAACTGCCTTTCCGTATATGTTGCTTAAGAACCTTTTTTTTATATTTCAGAGACATTCCTGGTCCCTGCCTCTCAAGGCTGAATCATGCTTGGGAGTTTCTGATTTCTGCAATCTATCTTTGAATAAAAGATTTCTCATTTTTTCCCCCACAACCATAATAGAAATAAATTAAAGATTGAAAAGGGGACAGGAGAAATAGTCTCTGTCGTGGTGATAGGTGGAAAACCTAAAAGTGTATAATATGATACTGATCTAGAATATTCAGAGGGTCAGGCCTTCATAAGAAATTATTTAGTGCATTAAAATTAAGTTTAATGGCCTAAAATACAGTCTGAATATATGTAAAGCTTCCTGAGTGGTAAGTCTATCAGTCTTTGGAATAGTTGCAAGAGAAGTGCTAGAAGCCAATGACTTGATAATTAAATTTTACACTGGAAAATTTGTTACAGGAAATGATTCTTCCCTGGTTTTTGAATAAACCAGGTTACTTAATAAGACTTCTGAATCTGTAGAGTATCCATTCACAAGATAATTTCTTTTGCAATAAAGGAAATTTCTTTTCTCCAGAAAGCTTTAGAATTGCTGTCTCTCTTTTGGTGGTAGTCGGGGGACCACAGGCATCTCATGAGTTGCCACAATGTTACCATTAGTATTTGTTATTCTCTGTAAGTTAGCTGTCAATTGCACAAAAAGACCCAACAAATATCACCTACTGTCACTTTATTAGGGCAGTGAATTTACAACCAATTCTGATCTTAACTTGTAAGCTAAAATTCAAATGTGTTTAGTAGATATGAAAAAAAAGGACGATTATAGAAATTTTTTTTGATTGAAACAAACATGAGCTCCCTTGATAAAAAAGAAGGCAGCTAGAGCAAAATTCCTATTCAGAAATGTGCATCCAGTATTTTCCTATCTTCTTTATCTACAAGGTATTTTTAAAATGAATTAGATACTGAAGCAATTAAGCCATAGTGCAGTATTTTCTGAACTACTCATCGAGTAATCCCAGTCTTAAACAGATAATTGTCAATAACACAATAAACATTTATAGCCTGTGTATGCCCCTTATGAGAAGTGCTTTCCTGTTATTATGTGTGCTTTCCAGGGAAAGTGCACTTTGCCCAAAACCTATTGTGTAAATTGTCCTTTACTACTGCTTTATGCATAAAAATAAGCACCCAAATTTTATCCATAAGGCCCTTTTGAGTTTTGAAGATTCACCATTTTTTTATTTTACTCATATAAACTAATTTATGTTTTTCCCATAGCTCCTGCTTGGAAGCTAGGGACACTGTGATCCTGCTTCACTTTTTTGAAGTATTTATTCTGAAAAATAACATTCTGTAAGATACCTCTGAGTGACACTGTTGTGCTCCCTCTGAGTCAAATTCTCTCAGATAAATCTGGTTGTCAGTTTTGTTATTGTGAAAGACTCATGTTTTTGACTGCATTTATGTGCTTGCTATGGAATGTAAACAACAATGTACAGGAATGAAGTTTTATTAAAGGAAAAATATTGAGTCTACAGAGTCTGATAAATGTGAAGAAGTACACGCTTCTTTAGGAATATAATATTAGGGATTTTAAAGCTTGTCTTTCATCTTATGGCACTAATAAGATATTACAATAAAAAAGGACTTTCTCTCCAAGTCAGTAGGCCACACAATTATTTTTCACCATTGTTTTCATCTCATATTCATTTCTAAAGAAAACTTGTTTCATTAAAGTATCCACTGGTGTGTATAAGGAAGGTCACAAAGCCAGCTGTAGTCATGAATCATTACAGAGGCAGAAGCAGCTATGTTTGGTCAATATCAGAAGTTCTGCCATCCATTTGTTCTTCCACCTCCCATCCACACCATTTGTCCAATATACATATTCAAAATGTCTCAGAGAGAGGTGCTGTCTTGAAAAGCTAATGTCTTGCATCTTCAGAGTGCCTGAATTATCTCTTAAAATAATAAATGTGGGTTTTGCCAGTGTTCTGAACTCAAAAAATCCCCCAGTATATAAATTCTGAATGAAAGTGCAGATCTTACAGCTATAAACAACTCATTAGCAACATTAAATAGAATTTCTGTCCCTAAAATCTTCCTTGCTTTATCCCACACATGCTCTCCACAGAAGTCTGCTGCTGCCAAAAAGGCCAAGATGCTGGATGTCTGACTCTTTATGGAGGTCAGAAAATACCTTGTCCAAGTTCACAGATATATAGAAACTGTCAGGATGAGATTTGAGAACTGAACAAATGTGTCAGGAAAATAGGCAGAATGGTCTCCTCTTACACGATCATAACCTGAGCAACTCTGGGCATCACAGCCTGCTCAATGTAATGAGTGCAGATGACACGGACAGAGAGAATCAGCCCAGGATGGAGGTGTGACATTTCTGACTGGCTGTCAGAGCACCTCTGTGAGGGGACTGACACAGGCTGTGTGAGCAACACTAAAGCGTGGCCATGTTCAGTAAAACCCACACTGAAAGGAAGAAGGATGGCCATTATAATTGTCTCAGTCTCACAGCACAGCTTATGCAAAGGCGTCTGTGTGTCAGTGATGAGACTACCTTTGAAATGTATATGTTTACTAAATTAACCACAGATTATGTAATTTATTTGTTTTGCTACTTCTTCATTAAACCATAGTGTTGATATAAAATTTGTTCAGTAATTTATTTTCAAATGCAAGGAATGCATCTCTGTTTCATATTTTGAATGGTTTAAGCCTCTTACAGCTAACTATAGCTGATTAGGTACACTGTCTAAAAGTCCTAATTTAAAATGGAGCACCACATTTATGTGGTGCAACTTTAAAAGTTTTGCTCATTTTAAAAACTAAAATGTTTCTTTAAAATTGATAAGTTTCTTTAGCCAGAGCTTTTGTGAATATACAAAAGAAAGATAAAGCTCTGTTTTCATTTACATGTCATGTTAGTAGAGAGACAAACTCTGCACCACCATCAGTCCAGCCACAAAGTGTTCTCATTAGTTTTACTAGGGAGACAGACCTCATGTTGGATCTCTGTGGATCAGAGATGGAGGTTTTTCCTAAGACCTGACAGCTTACAGCTGCGGCTATACCTGTCAAACATCTGTCTGGAACAAACTCTTATGGCTGTGGGAAATTGTCAGCTGCATAAGGTGATGGATCTCCTGAGGTCCCCCAAATGGAAGGAGACACTTCTACATTTTCTCCTTCAGCACCACACATACAGACCTGGCAGCTGTCCTGTAGCTGCTGTGACTATGGGAGCTCATCCTTGTGTAGACACACTCAACACAGGTAGAGCCCTTTCCCAAATGTTTTATTGGTGAAGTAGCCATGACAATTATGATTCATAAAAATTGGATCAGTAAGGTGGCAAATGCTTGAGCTTCATGTGTAGGACAGAAACTAGAAGCCGAAACTGTGGCAGAGGAAGCTGGGACAGGACAAATTCCAGCTACCTCTGCTGAGGCCACATATGTATCCAGAGGAAACATGCTCCTTTGTCCTCTTCTTGGGTCAAGACAGAAGGTGACCTTTGTGTTTTTGGGACATGCTCTTGAGGAAAAACAAAATATCAACACAACACACCAATAACAAAATTGTACTTCCGTGAAAATGTCAAGATTTTCAGGTTGTTCTCTATTCAGTAATTGACTGAGAATCATTGGAGATGTTGCTTTTTCATCCACAGTACCTCTGAATAGATTATCTGTAGATTTCCACTTTTAGCTAATAATTTCCAGTTCTGGAACAAGCCATTTTTTAACAGGTGAGCATTGCTCAGGAACAGCATTGCAAAAATGAAGCACTTGAGGAGCTCACAATTTTCTGCTTTCCCCAGGACTGTTGATAAAGGCCTTCTTTCCCTGTGAGAAAATATTTCTCTTTGAAATACTTGAACCTTGTTTTTAATTCACAGCATTGTTATTGAATTGCCATATGGCCTTGGGCATGTTCCTGAACAGTTTCTGTATCTTGGTCTATCTATTTAGCAGAATGCTTACACAACACAATGCACACATTCTAACCCTTCAGAAAACAGGCAACCCAGCCAGGGCCATACTTCAGTTGGAGTAAGACTTTTAGGGAGCATCAGCAGAACTGCTGATCATCATCCTCCTGCTTGAAGAGAGAGAGGGTGACGTGTGCTTTCTGTTTCTCCTTAATCAGTACAATACACTCTCCAGGTGTCTATTTTGGATCAAAAGGGAGAGAAACAGAGGGAAAGTGAGGGATGGGTGCTCTCTAATTGGATGCTTAATTCCCTAACATTTTAAGTGGATGTTGTCTCTTCTTGGCACAAGAGTCCCACGTTTGGGCAGATGAACACCTTCTGGAGCCACCACCAATGGCCTAATACCTATGAATATATTCTGAAACCATTATTGAGTACCTATCAAGGGGATTCTTAGTGAACTGAGAGAGGAGAACTCAGAGCTAGGCAGGAAGGTGAGAGACAATTTTCAGAAAGCACGGCTGTGGTAGGAATTCTGAGCAGAGAGAAGGAGGAAGCAATATGTCCTACTCTTAGAGGCAGTAAATACAGCAGGTAGAAGTAAAGGCAAACGCAGCAACAAATATTGTGTAAGTCACGTCTCTGGGACCTGGGGAGAATAAAAGGAAGAAAGTGGTTTTTGGAAAGATCCCTGCACAGGACCCTGGAATTCCACCCTGGATGCTTTTAGCAGCTGGCTAGTTGTGACAGCACTGGCTACCTGACTGCCAGCTGTGCTGTGATCCAAGCCTTCATCAGCTCACAGCACAGTGCATAATAAGTTTTGACTTGCAAGAAGTAAAAGAAGATATCTCAATGAGATCTGCAGATCAAACAAGACATAATTAACTTCAGCCTTGCTCTTTCACACTGATCATCCCTACCATCCCTTTTCTTCCCTTTAGGCCAAATTGTAATATTTACCGCTGTCCAAAGTAAGTCTTGAGGTGATATAGCACAGTATTTAGATTGTATTTGGAAAGATGTCTGACCATATCTTACTTCTACACTCTTTCCAGTGTTCTTTGGATGGACAGCAAAGGGAAAATAACAGTATTTTAGTTCATAAAGTTGCTGATGAATTAACATTTTACAGTATTTATATCAGTCTTCCAAAACCTGTGATGAAATACAGAGAACTGCACATTTTTTATTACTCCTTCTCTGTTCATAGGACAGGTTGAAGTATAATTCTTTCTTTTAAACGGCCTGTAGTTCCTAATATTAAAATGAGCTACTTTTGGTGGTGGTGAGTCATATGCATATCAAGTAGCAAGTGCTAAGTGGGACAGGCCCGCAGTGAGCACCGCTCCCTCACTAGGAGGGCTGGGAAGGGGAGGCTCAGAGGAAGAGCTTAGGGGTGATTTCTGACACAAAAGAATGTGTAACCAAAGTTCATCTTTTATTTCAAAATACAAACTCAATATGAAGACACAGTAGCATCTGCTGTACTGTCTGGTTCTACGTGTTGAGGAGCCTTTGATGAAAACAACATGCTCTCTTTGTTGAAACTATAAACAAAAATCTGCCAACTTCTTTCAGACAGGAATGTTATACTGATTATAAATTAATTAAAAAAAAACTTATTCTGATGTGCCATGGGAAAATGCGTTCCTTTTGTGGCCACAGGACATTTTGTGGTTTTTTAAATAATTAGGAGTGTATCTTGCTTAGTTAAAAAAATTTTAGTACTGTTTAAAGACACAGTTATTCAAGGCTGAAAATAAAATCCTTCCTTTCATTTCTATTAAATTTGGACATTGGAATTGCATTAGAGGGGGACGTGTTTGAAAAATAGAACCCATTTTGATGTAAGAATGAAGGTATGGGGAAAACCTCTGGATAGTAATCATGCACTTTTACTACTCTTTTCTTAATAACCCTATGATAAGAATAAAGCGAATTTTGAAAAATACAAAGTAACTGTGTGTAATGCTAGAAAGTAATGACTTTATTTTTAAACTCTAACTTGACATATTTGTCTTTATATACTATTCATTTTAGCACTGTTTCCAGAGTGCATTAAATATTTAATATGACAATGCTCACATGATATTTATATGTAAAGATTTAGATCTAGTAATCCAAATCCACATAAAGCTGTTATCTAGAGCTGCAGCTTTCTAATTTATGTGCATACATGCACGACTATAAGTACAAACAGGCAATGCTTTTTATATGGAGTGATAACACTCAGATGTACAAACCAGCAAAATATTCCACATTATTGTTACAAAAAAGGAATTTAAGAGTCAGCTGTTGTAAGGAATAAAAGCTCTCCAATAAAAAAATCCATATTTTTGTTAGAACTGAACTGAGTCTGCTGAAATGAAATAGTTGGACTGTGAGAAATTAATCTAAGCAGTGAGTTAAATGTGCAGGTATTTACTTCTTTCTTTACATCTCCAGCTTTTTGCAATGTACAGTATCACAAAAGATGCAGATTAATAAAACAGGAAAACCTCACAAAGATTGCCCATAAAGAAAACTCTCAGGAGGATAGCTGTCTCAATCTTGCTTATTTAAAGAAGTTTTTGTTGATTTTTTTAGAAGCATTTTGCCAAGGGGACTTAATACTGCTGTAGACTTTCCAACAGGAACCACACCTTAGGAGATACAAATTTATATTCAGCATGTCAAGGGCCTTCAAAATGTGTCAAATGAATCATTGCCTGCAGGGCCTAACCTCCATGGTACATTTTTGCTGCACTTTGTACCCCCAGTTCTTCTGCCCCAGCAGCCCAGAGGAAAGCAGCTTCACATAAGGACAACTTGTGGGGAGAAGAGCCAAGGACCAACATGTGTCTGGATCCCATGGCTTCTTGCTAGTTCAGGCTAGGAAATGGTTTATGAAGCTGTGAGTAAAAACACAATGTGCTTTATTAAAGCTCCTCATGTTCACTAGTGGTGTATTTAAACTGCACATCCTCAGAGTACTTTTTATTTGTGAGTACAAATGCATGTTAAGAGATCCAGGAATGAACAGATCATCTTACTGTCTTTCCCCAGACCCTGGTTTCCATGGCAAGAAACACAGACACAGGACCAGAAAGAAACCGTATCATGTTTCTGACTATGGTCCCTAATAACAACCAGGACCATTCAATGGGTCATACCTCTGAGCTGTGGAGAGGAATACATCTACCTTAGGAATATGTTTCCAAAACTATAGCTGGAATATCTGTGAGCACCAATCTTGATGATGAAGCGTGATGAGAAGCAAAAAGGCCTTGTTGCTGTATAAGCACAGCTCAACAATAACTAAATAATTCCTGAGTTCCCAACACTGTTTTCAACACAACTGCAAAACACAGCCCCACACTGGCTGCTATGAAGAAAATAAACTCTACTCCAGTCAAAACCAGCACAAAGTCAAGTATATTCCACTGTCTAAGGTAGCACTGGTTAATAGTTTAGCTATCCTTAATGACTTCTCATAGTGGCTTCTCAACCTTGAATGACAATGGTAGTACTGAACAGGTTTTGGTAAAAGATCCTTCTCTCTTTGCCCTTCAGTTTCTTAACAGATAAAATGAGGGAACCTATATTCTCAAGCCACCCTTGAAAGTATGTGGGTTCAAGGAACTAGCAAGCTATTAGTACTGGAAAGTTGGCTGAAGGTTTCCTGTTCATCATCACTCATCTCCTCATCCCTCAAGTAGCATCCCTCAAGATCCTCATCCATCAAGTAGCACACATCGTTCTCACTTGACAGGAGTCAAGCTCTTTTATTGTTTATCTTCCTATCTACATGCATTTAAAAAGCAGTAAATACTGAAATGATACACAGTGTATTAAAATAGGTGATGCATGTTGCATACCTAAGGGGGGTCACTTGCAGCACCTAGCAGAAGAGGAAAGGTGATGAGACATGTAAGACTGGCAACATTTTAATTTGAGGAGAGTTCTCCAGTACCACAGCAACGGGTATTGGTTAAGCAGGCTGGCTAAAAGGAATGGAGGAGCACTCACTGGAAGTGAATGTACATGCTAAGCACAATAATCCACTTAGTTCCATTGTGGATAGAAATGTATACTGTAAGAAGTCCAGGACTATACAAACATTTGACACTTTGACACTACATAAATGTAAAAGATCAGAATTAGTTGTTAGTGAAATTATAAGAAATGCTGTTGAAAACATGACATTGGCCAGGAGGTGAAGGTGGAATTTATCCTGGTGTTTAAAATGCATATATAGGTTTTTATATGGTGGTATTGTTCTATTTTATATATGTCTGCTTCAGCAAGGAAGGTAGAAGGTAAGGTAGAAGACAGGTAATTCCTAGATGCTACAAGCTAGTCTAAATCAAGTAATCATGCAGTGGTCCTCAGGGATTACCAAGAGTTCAGTCCCTTAGCAGACCAGTTAAAAATGAACACGTGTGTGTATGTGTGTTTGTGTGTGTGTGTGTGTATAGAAATTCTACTAAGGTGATTGAGAATTGTCTTTTATCATGTTTCCCATCAATTCATTCCAATGCAAGTGACAAAAGATATTTTGCACTACTTCTTCCACCAAGAACAGACTCTTGTCCTTACATGGGTGATGCTCATCAGTACCCATGTTTGTGTTGAAGTTACAAGGAATTCAATGTTAACCTGCCTTGTTTAAGAGACAAAGAACAACCCAGCATCTTAATTCTTCATCTGACTTATTCCTCAATGTGTTGAAAGGTCTAGTTCCATGCAGTTGCTTTAACAACTCTATTAACAGAGTTAAAATATCAGAAATAAAAATAGAAATCTGTTACATTTCTTATGAGAGGGAAGGTAGCAAAGGTGTGTGTCACACAGCATGACAACAAGGCTGAGTTCAGAGTTGGGTTATTTTATTCGTTTTATATTCATCTCATGCAAAGGATATTTAAATATAATGCATCAGATAATAGGTTTTTTCCTGAAGTCAGAGGAAGAATCACAGCAAAAGAAATTCAGACTTTTTAGTATAATTAGCACAAAGGCATTTGTACTGATCTCCAGAAAAGGTACTTTTTCAGGTGCCTAAGCCTATCATTTAGTGCACATCCACAAAACTGCTGCTCAAAACCCATATTTGTTTTTTTTACAGACCCTGCTTACCCTATGGAGTAAGAGGAACTACCCATCTGAGTAGTGGTAGGTGTCCAAGCTTCCCTCCATTAGAGTCTTCTAGTTCTTGCCCTACCAAGTGAGCTCTTACTGCACTACTTTTCCCAAGGGGTTTAACTTTCCCTCAGCTCTAAGTGGGAACAGAAGCTCCTATTTTGGGGCTGAAGATTTCAGGGGATCACTGAACAATTTTGTTTTGACAATCTGAGCTTTTTTTTTTTTTTTCCCCTGAGGATTTGGCATTGTCAAAAGGCTGTGAGGCTTTAAATCACCCAGACAATTTTAAGATTGCTACCTACACTACCTACCACTACATGTGGCTTTGGTTTGCAAACATATCTGAGGTAAGTGACAGTGTAAATTTGAATGGCCCATTGAATTCAGCAGGACATTCATCAGGTTAATATGTACCTTCTTGCTGACCCAGATCTAAGCAAAGATATCCTACCAAGATTTTCTCTTCTTTAAAAAAAATGACTGTTCTACAGAACAGCATTGAGACATTTCCATTTTGCTTTTGTAGAAGTCCATTGTTGCTTCCTCTGTTATTGACCACAGCTGGCATGCTTTTTTACTGTCTTATTTTTCCCTTGATGTTTATAATTCATTGAGGTTATATAAATTTGTGAGGTATTAAGGTTTAAAAAATGACTAGAATTAAATTGCAATGTTGTTTTGGGATGTTACTACAGCAGCTGACTCAGCAAAGGGCTGGATTTCCCGGTGCCATTCTAGAATTTGTGTTAGGAGAGCATGTATGGCTATATATAGGTGTTTTTCTGTAACCATATGAAATATAAAAGCACAAAAATACATAGAAATTAGAAAAATAGCTGATATAAGGACTAATTTGTAGATCCTTATTTTGCCATACTGTACCACCTTACTGAGTTATGATTTTGTAGCAGGAATGAGAGGAAATAGCTACTTCTCATATAAAGGATTTTTTTTTATATATCTAATGCAAGTTGCAAAGCAGTTTTTGCACTAATGGAATCCAGCAATATTGTTTGTGCTAGTAATTAGAAAGACATAGGGTGTCTAGCTCTGTTTAGAACTATTTTTCCTAAAGAATGACCAAATTTGTTGCTCCATCTTACTCTGCAGCATTTTGTTTTACACTTTAGGGGTGGGCACATAGAGTGCAAAGGTAGAACTGTCATTTGGTGACACTACAGATATAAAACTGGATACCCTCACCTTGCAGAACAGATTGTTTCTAATGTTTATATTTCTGAATGGGCTTACTGAAAACATAAATAAAAGAAAGGTGAATCTCACCTTTAGTTTCTTCAGGATAGATAGGGTGGAGTGTAGATATTTAATTTTAGGAAGCGAAACAGGGAGCCAGGGATTTGTGCATGTTTATTTCAGATGACTAGTTAATTTCTAGATGAAGATGAAGTTTTTATAAGTTGAGATGAAAGAAAAAATTATATAATTACCACTCGAGAAAATAGTTTGTCTTTCATTATGAAATAACTGTTAGAAGTGCTATGATTGAAAACAGAGATTATTTTAGAATAGACATCAATTTCCACATATTAGGGAACTTGGATTTAGAAAGTTCAGTTTCCTAAAATATCCTAAATTGGAAGTGATCTGTGAAGATCATGGTAAACCTTTATCTCTTGTCTGCTGAGAGGGAAATGTCTCTGAGTATCTTGTGATTAATGTTTTGGGTACATTCAAAGACAATTTTTGAACAAGGTGAGATATTTGGCCAGTCTTGTCCAAAATGCAGGAGAAACCCCATCCTTTAAGCTTAGCTTCTGTTAAATTTTTATTGCTGGCAAGCATGAGTTTCTTGCACTTATTGGCTGTTACTGCAGAAAGTGCCCATGGAGAGAGATGATGGCAACGGAAAGAGGGCTTTGAGTAGCAAGGCAGGAAACCCTAGGTCTAACTCTACATAGTGAAGAGCATGATTAGTTAACTAGGTTACACAGTATGTAAAGTTCTAGATGGAGAACTTTTTTTGTAGTAGATGGTTTGATCCGTAGGTGTAATCAGGTGCAACAATCAAAAGAATTTAAAACACCAAAGCAAAACTTGGTTGCACACGCCCTGTTTTAGTCCTACAAACATCCTGCACTAAAATATAGAAGATCCCAGGCTACCAACTTATTTAAAAGTAGATAGATATGTTTCATCCAGGGAAAGGTTATAAAGGAAGTGAGTTATTAAAAAAAAATGTCCCACTTTTTGCCATTGCTTCTTATTCATGCCAAAGTTAAGGTTGAGCACTTTGTTCAGATGGAGTATAAGTGATGCTCTGAGGTAACTAGAGATGTCCCTCTGAGCAGCCCTGACAGCTTAGTCCTGGCTTCCTCTCTCTGTGCCTGTTGAAGCACATGGCTCAGGGGACCAAGTCTTGTGGGAATGTATAAGTGTAGGCTTTGGCACAGAAGACAATATGCAGACATCAAATAATCACCTTTTGTATTTTTCCTGTGGTGCTCACCTTGCAGTTTAGTAAATGATTGTAGAGAAGCAGGCACTTGTAGCTGATGCAGGGCAGTAGCTTGGGCATGGACACAGAGCTCCTGCCTTAGCAACAGAAAGAGCCAACCTTAAAAAGCACCATGCTGAACTCTGCTAAAGGCACTGAGGACTGATGCAGCTGACAGAGAAACCTGATGAATAAGACATTGTGCAACTAAATCTATTAGCACACTATGAGATACCTAAACACCCTGACAGTGAAGGCTGACCAAGTACTTCAGCTAAACAGATAGACACAATCCAACATTTTGAGGAGTCTGGAGAAAATTATTTCACAGGCCGTCTGTGAAATTCAAGAACATAGGGTTTTGTTGCAAATCAGGTCTGGCTTAATTTAATGAACTGGTATTAACAAGCATCACATTCTGCATCTTTCACTGTCTCTCAGCTGAATAGTATTCATTAAAAAGAATATATGCAAATTTTAGCAACATAAACAGAATTTCAAATAAGGGATAACACAACAAACACGCAAGAAAGCTTTCTATTTTCCCTTCAGGATGAGTTGTCTGTTTACTATATCCTATCCTCTACTTTGTCCTTTAAAATGCTGGTACTGCATCAATTATAAAGAAAAGGCCACAACCTCACCACTCCAGCAAGGGTAATGGGAAGAACTTTCCCAGCTTTATCCCATAAAACAGACCTTAGTGAGTGGATCAAATCATGTCTCCACTGGGGTCAGGAGGAGCTCTGCCTCAAGGGCAAGGCTGCCCTCTCTGAAGCCAAATCTCTTCTAATACATCAACAACTCTTCATGGTAAAATAGAAGAGCAGATGCCATCTCCTTTCTGTGCTTCTCCAGGCAAAGTGTAAACCTCTGTGCAATCAGCAGTAAATTCCTTTAAATGTTTATGTGAGCTAAAATTGCTACATCCACTGACATTTATTCAACGTGCAGCACTTCATCCAACCACGGCTGGGCATATTGGCTGGGCAGCACAGGTGGAGTGCCTGTGCTATATGCCTGAGTTTAGTCTTTTTTTCTATATGATGCTCTGCTTCCTCTTTCTTTCCTTTTAATTTGGTCAGCTGAGCCTCATCTATTGTTTCTTCCACAGCCTGTGAGAGCTGTTATGGCAATAGATATTCTTTCTGACGAATGAATGAGTTCTGTTGAATTTGCTTTTTTTTTTCCTTCTTATTATTTTTTTAATTTTATTTATGATTTAAGAGTTTATGCAAACTCTGAGTTTATACCCACAGCAGTTAGTAATCACAAACTGTTGTTCTCTTTGGATAGCAAGAATAATAACTGAGGGAAACAAACCTACTATATCCCAGGCCCTGAGAAAACAAGATTTGTGGAGTATTTAATGGGAAAAATAATGCCTGTGGGAGATGACACACTTGCAGCTATGGAGGCAATAGTTCTCTGATGGCATGGCAGAAAAGCAGGAACTGCAACCTCAAAGCACAGCCCCTGCTGGCGAGCTGCCATAAATGAACTTGTAGTCATGGACCTTGAGGACAAAAGGGCCCACAGTTCTCTTATGTTTTAGGCCCTAGTCCAAATGAGCTCTGACCTCTTCCTGCATTGAGGGAAGTCAGCAGCATTATTCTGAGACCATAACCAGAATGCATGCTTCCAAGTGCAAAATGGAATTTACCTTACCAACTGGAGACAAAGAGGATGAGGAAGGGAAAAGGATCAGGATGCACAAATTTTATAGACAGCTGAAACAAAGCATTTGCCTTGCTTTTTCCTCAATTAAAGATATTGCCTGTTTTAAATCTTTTCTTTTGTGGTTTATTTGGCAAAAAATTAATTAATCAGTGCATTTCATTAAATGGTAGATTGTACATAATTTTATTTTACCAAATGAGAATTGGAGCAAAGTAGAAACTTAAGCTTAAAAACCATTCTTGTTGTTTAGGTGTATAATTCTTTCTCCTGCTTTGCATGCCTGGAACTAATGTGGCATTAAGTATATTCTAATTTTAAAGAATTTAATACATTCATAATCTGCTTTACAAGCAGAGATTAGATTTTTCCATATTAAAATAAATTGGGACAACTGAGAAGCATAACTTAGGGCATATTCATTTGAACAAAATAGGCAAAATCTTTAATTTTTAAATGTTGTTTTTAAAGCATTGATATACTATACTTTAAATAATACTGTGTGAAGCTTTTATAGTAAAGAATTCCAACATTCTGTGACTGGAAAAGAAAAACTACAGCAATACAATTGAACCTCCGGGTAAGCTTGTATTTACTGTATGTATTGATGCTTTCAGTCTATTAAAACACAGAAACAAATGTTTATATACAGTTCAGAATATCTGACACTGCAGAATTATTTGCTGAAAGCAAAAACAAATTCAGATTTGTGAGATTTTCAGAAATATTTAGCATCTTAAAATGCCTTCATTTTGGATTTGGGGTTGCAGCTGGATGTGACTCTCAGCAAGGGAGCAGAACACTTACCTCTGAAATTAAGCTACCTTAGAAAATTATTCCAAGTTCAGCATCCAAAAAGTGGGGCATAGAAAGAGTTGTGATACATCTCAAGGCAATTTTAGAAGTGCTTCTCAGCCTCCACCATCCACAACATATCCTTTTGTTCTCTCTCTCAGTAACAGAAGTCAGCATTAAAGTTTATGAGCAGAAAATAATTTTCCAGACATCAGAACTGATCTGTTCTTTTGTTGCAGAACATGGGAAAATTCTACCAGATTCTGAATAGGTATGACATTTCAATATTTAGCTATTAGAGCAGTATCAGACAGCTTGAATACATGGGGACTTCCTTCAAAAGCTCACAGAATTCTTGTCAAAATAAAAAACACGTTTCTTTCTAAGAATAATTTAAAATTATTTGGTCTTCAGTATTTGAGAGTCTCAGGTTGGTATTAAAGGAATTTCAGTCAGCTTGGGAGCCTTTTACCATGTGTACCATTTTATTTGCACTGTACCTCTTTCATCAAATTAACACTAAAAAAGCTGTCATAACAATTTCACATACTTTTCACCTAAGTGACCTTCTTTAGAGTAGATCTTGGCCAAGGAATAATATTACAGGCCTAGTCCTGTTTCCACTGATGTCCTTTACAGACTTGCGAGTAAATACACTTGTTTCTGTCTCGCACAAGTCATAAACAAGAACCTGACCTGACTCTCACTCACACACACACACACACACACACACTTGTGCCTAAAGGCACATCTACATACAGATTGCAAGTGTTTATGCCTCAGCAAAGTCACACCCAGGATACTACCTGGCCTCCTAATTTCCTTCCCTATGACAAGGCTATGAAGTTCATGCAAGATTTGTTATGGAAACAGCCTCGAGTGTGTTTCCTTCCCTGCTGTTTGATTGCTTTTGTGGCATACACTTGTAATATCACCTTGTTTGGGCCTAATATGGGAGAATTTTGGATGCAAAGCAGATTTCCTAATATATCTTCTTCCTATGAAGTTCAATCCCTCTCTTTTTTCCCCCCACCATTTCACAAAGAAAAGGAAAGGCTTTTCATTTTTGTTGCTCTATTAAATAACTCATTACCAGGCAGACAGGGTGTGAGAGCTGGCTCTTTCTGGTTTGGGCACAGCAGGATCTGCACGTAATGGCAAGAGGAGGGATAAGACTGAAAGAGGTGGAGGCAGCCCCTGACCCATGTTCTCAGTACTGCAGGGTCCCTGGCTGCCCCCCTCCTGCCTGGGGGACCCCCAGCCCAATGCCCACAAGGCAGAGAGCACCCACCAGATGCTCTCACTGACCACATAAGGCAGCAGGGAGTTCATGGAAGGAGCATCTCTAACAGGGCTCCACAATGCTTCTTCAGGTATTTTTCAGTCCCACATGCTGCAGTGTGGGGGAAGATGCCAGATCATCGCAGGCCAACAAGTTATAAAATATTTTCAAAATGACAGGGCAGTGTTTCTTTGATACTGACAAACAGGAGGTTAGCTGTGTGGAGCAGTCTCCAGCACTTTTGCTGCTCTCCAGGAGGCAAGGGAAACAAGAGCCAGAAGTAGGCAGAGGTGGCCCTCTAGTACCAAAGTCAAGCTGAGTACTTGCTACTCAACTCTTTTATATTTGATGAGTGATAAATCTTATAGTGCATTTATTTTGCCAAATAGTCAAGTTCTCACAATCTTCCCTGCAACTGGACCAGTATTACAGAGGGAAAGTGTAAGTTTCCATAGATGAATAGCTGTCTTCTGTGCAGCAGCTGCCCATCAAAATGTCTGGGTTTCCATCGGATTTTCATGTAAGAAATAAAACATATATGTATCAAAAATCACTATTTGAATGCATATTAAAACAAATCATGGATGAAGTTGGGGAAATGCTTTTGTTTTTAGTCTTTCATGCAGAGAACATACATTTCAAAAAGTAGTCACTACCATAGATTGCCCTCCAGATCTCATCTTCCAACATGTGCAGTAATTGCCTGCAGAAAAAGGGAGCTTGTTTTTCCCATTGGAGATTTGCATTTGTCCAGAGAGCATCCAAATGGTGCACACTCCTGGCAGTGGACTTTTTGGAGCAGGGTAACCTTCTGGCTACATGCACTGGCATGGGGGGTTAATGTTTGTAGATATTAAACAGATGTTTCTCTGAAGAGAGGTGGGCACAAAGGAAAATGGGTGCTTAAATAAGCTGTGCTGATCATAACCTTTCTAAAATGGGTACTTTTTCCTAATTATACTTCTTATTATACTTAAACAGACAAGCACTTTCTCTCTCTTAAACAAAAAAGGCCAATTTGATAGAGGGGTGCAGAGGTGGTATATCCTTTTGAATAGTCTGTTCTGAATAAATCAGGTGAGAAATTTGGGAGAGACATTTAGTGGATTAGCTGCTATATGCAAAGCTAATCCCGCTGGTATCTCAGACACATTCTTCATTCCTCCATGAAGCACTTATCTTTAAAACAAGTTAGTCAAAGTTTATACGTAAGTATAGTATCCATATTCCATTCAATTATATGAGTCATCTCCACAGGTTAAACAGAAGATGCAGATATTCCAGTCTGTTTTGTAATTCAGATCATTTGTATGCATTGGGTAATGTGATTTATAACCATATTTGCACTTGGAAATAAAAAAGGGATTCAGAAAGGAGACACTAACACCTCTTTAAATATATTGCTTTATTGTTCATACTGAAACCACTTGACCTGTGCAATACCAGGTTCTTTACCTATACAAATAAATTTAAGGCATAATCCTTAATAACATATACTG
This sequence comes from Toxostoma redivivum, assembly GCA_013397375.1. Classification (NCBI taxonomy): domain Eukaryota; kingdom Metazoa; phylum Chordata; class Aves; order Passeriformes; family Mimidae; genus Toxostoma; species Toxostoma redivivum. The sequence goes on along the minus strand of VXBI01008338.1, from coordinate 454,094 downwards.
CAAATGTTCAAGAGCTGCTTAAGTTACCAAATTATAATTAGGGGAGAAAGAAGAACAACCTACTTCAGCAACAACAACAAAAATAAACTACATGTTTTAATTTATTCTTAGGAGAGGAGGCATTTTTATTAAGTAAAAAAAATGAGGAAAAAAAAGATAAGGTATTCAAATAAACCAATACATTACTTTGAATTATATTTATAAAATATTTAGCTGTCTGCTAGAATGAAAAAAATATAACATTTTTATTAGACATACTTATAAATCATTGTCAAAACATTTACAGGAGGTTGTGGTAAACATAATTTATATTTACACCGAGCAAACAACTGTTGCTATATTAATTTTTTTCATTATTAGTAAAATGACTGTTACCTCCAAAATCTTATTTAAATCAGAAAGGCACACATTTCCTAGGCATATATATGCAATTATTATTCCAAATCCAGACAATATTCCTGTTTTTCTTTATTGACTTTCTTGAATGGACTTTTTTTCCATCTGGAATTACTTGATTTTAGGACACAGCTTGGAATAAAGCAGCAACATGTTAAGACTGCTATATGATTACATGTTGTCAGTCTGGCATTACATCCTGCATTCTTTTAATTAAATTATCAGATTATTATTGTAGCCAATTAGAACTTAGAGTAACTTTATAAAATAAGATTTAACCATCACACCACACAAGAAGTAAAATTATCAGAATTTGAGTTCATACAGTTACTTTTGAAAAAAGCTTTAAAACACTGTAGCCATTCACATGCATCCATGCATGTGTACTTTCTGAACATGAATAGATTTTTTTTCTAATGCCATGTTGTCATTTCCTTTTAAATACTAAACTGTTATACCATCATGGGAACTACTTCATTAAAACTCAACTTTAAATATAAATGAAAAATGTTCGTAAAAGAAAGCAGTAAGTCCACATCTAGTAAAGGTAATGGATTTTTCCAAAATGAGTCCTTTAAATAATACAGTTCCATGGTGTTCATATAGCACTATGTATGCAAATATATATAATAAAAAATATACACATAATTAGTACTAGAGGCAAAATATAATTTTGATATGCTTTGTGCATGTGAAGTACTTGAATATAGGACATTACATTGTCTGAGCTGTTTATGGAAGTTTTTAATATTAATACAATGGTTTGATTGCAAATCTGAGAGAGGCTTAACCTCTACAATGAATTCTGCTGAAAATAAATAAAATACAAAACACATAAAAGATGTTTATCAGCAAAAGTACTTTCACTGGCAAAAGTCCTCCAAATCTTTTCCTTCCATAATCTTTGTTTTACATCCCTCTTAGTGAAATATCCTATATAATAGAAAATATTGGTTTTGACCCACAGAAATCCCATTCTGTAGGTAAAAATTCAAACAATTTTATGTGATATTTAAGGTTTCAAAAAAGTATTTATGAAATATCACAGAGATCAGATCAAGTGCTTGTTTTGAAAATTACGACCTATTTTGAACACCTATAAATGTTTATTTCTAAAATAACTATACAATGTCTGTTTTAAATTAACATCCTCATCATTAATAACTCGTATATTTGCTGCACACTTTTATCACCTGCTTTACCAAATAATTGAAATTTTAGATGTAATGAGAAAGCAGTATTTTGAATATTAGGGAACGCCTAGGGAAGGAATCTGGCCTTAGTTATAGCATTTATAAAGCTATGGATAATTATTTCGAAAACAGTGATTAATAAGTGTCCATTTTCATGTCATCATTGGGAATAGATGCTATCTCACTCAGGCACCCTGCCATTCTGTTTAATACAAGTGTATCCTAGTGTAAAAGGGAGCTTGTCATACTTATCTCTAATGGTGAATGATTTCTCTCCCTCTTCCTGAAGACACTTTGCACCCAATATTCTCAAATCCTATCATGCTACAGCCTGACAAATAAGCTAACAACAATGCAGGTGGCAGGCTACATTTATGTGTAGGTGTATGGTCTCTAGAAGATATGCAGAAGATAACTGAATCTTATTTTGCTTGTAAATTGGATAAAATACACATAAGAAGAAATGTGCTTATGGAAAGAGATGCAACATTTTTACATTTCAGTAAAATATCATGCTCTATGAGAACAATATGCTTCAAAGAATCATTGCATTTTCAGAAAGTGGCAGAAAAATTAAGCATTGTTTTTAGTAATTACTGCTGAAATTCTCCAAAATGCAAAAGCAGAAAGGATCTGTTATTATACCAATGTTGCAATTACTGCTTGTAACCTGCTTGCTTTCACATATTTCTGTGCTTTCTATGTTTAATTCTATTTTCAAGCGATTGTACTGTATGAAACCAACAACAATTTGTCCTGATTCATGGTTTAGGAGGAACAGCTGATTAATCCCATGTCAACAGTCTTGACCCCATGCAGAAAATAGAAACACAGAAGGTCTGCTTAACAATATATCAAAGGTACAGTTGCTTGTATTCTCTCCTTTATAAAATTATAAATCACATGCAGATGCAGACTAAGTTAGGACAGTGTAGCTCAGTCATTATCACTTCTATCCTTTTATCTTACATAGTGAACGTGTCTTTTATTTTAAACATTTCAGTGTTAAGCAACCAGTATGTCACTATCATGTTTTCCTGTATGTTGTCTGGATACAAAAATGTATCCAATACATCCACATATGTATTTGTTCATTGGTTTAGGCTCATCTGTTCCTGAACCGAGAGACCTGTACAGCACAGCAATCCCATAAAGCAAAAACACCTTGATTCTTTCCATGAACTGCTTAAATGTCACAGCTTGGTGCTGTAAGGGCTGACTCATGTAAGTAGGCTTTACTCTTCTGAGAAAACTTATTAGCTTCAGTCAGACCATTTATCCTAACGAGAGCTTGCTGATTTGGGTCCTTCTAGCAAGGTGCCCAAAGATTATTTTTTCAGGGTATAAGGTTTACAGGATATCCTTTTCAATTCCCTAACATTCAAAAGGTTTCCAATCATCTCACAAACATGCATATTAAAAAAATTATTCTTCCACTTATGCTTCTGCTTAAGTATGAACATACAATACCTGGTTTATAATAGTCTATCCAAAATTGCTGGGTAAACTGGGTGAAATAAAACATATATAACAGTCTTTTAAAATGTGATCAGGGCAAGAGAAAACAGAACATTTCCATTTCGAGTAGTGAAGCATAGTGACTCTCCCAAGCCAGTTTGGAAATAGTAATGAAATTTTAAGGTCTTCTTTTTTATATGGTAGCTCCAGCAAAGAATGTATTCTTTATTTTGTAAGGCATACACTGCTAGACAAAGGAAAAAAAATAAGAAAGAAAGATGAAGAAAAAGAAAATTGCAAAAAAATGTACATAACATAACTAAATAAAACCAAAATCTCTGGAAATCTTCTCATGTAAACTGCATAATAGCACTTCAAATGGCCCCTTTCTGTCATCCACTGTAACCATCACATTCCCATTTCTGCTGCAGTCAGGTGAACTGTCAAAGAGCTATTACGGTTGGCTGCATAGAATTCCAAGGAAAGACAAATCTGTGCAATTTTCTCCTTGGACAATAAATGGGTTTTTTGGTGAACCTAGTAGAATTTTGGTAAAGGAAAAAAGAGTGTTTTCTTTTTTTTCCCCGTATTTTTGCATGTATGCGATAATGCAAGGGGCTTTATTTGGGCTGAAACCTTTACTATGAATGTGTAGCCCTTTGATGGATGCACATTAGCATTCCAGTATGAGGGTAAGATTTATATTTTTTTTTCCTTTTCTGATGCATAATATAGCTTCAAGTAGATACTTTAAATTGTACTATGGCATGCTATATTTTAGTGTGTGATTTTGCACTGTTAAAAGAATTGGTGCATACCAAGTGAAATAACGAAATGTATACACAAATTCAAAAATCATCCAATCTTCTATTAAAAACTAAAAGCAAAGCTAAAATAATAAATGCATTTAGTCTTTCATGTCTGTTTAAAATACTGCATGCTCAGAAGTGAATACATTATTGTGATATGTAATACCACATCTTCTGATAAGGCTTATCTCATAAATAAAAAAGACAGATAAATGACGTGTTTCTGAACGCTTTTTCTTCAGAGGCAACTATTTTGTCCATTCTGGTGAGGTATGTTGTATAAGCAAAATGAGAGTTTGATTATGTCTTTCATATAGTTAATAAACACGTGGTTGTCAGAAACCACAACGAGGTTTCTTGCTGGTTGTTTTCATCTTCTATAAAAAATTAAGGTGTTCCAGAACTGACCTTTGCTCTGTTGAGTCATCTCCCTTTTTTTTAGTTCAATTTGCCTTACTGATCAGAAGCATAAGCCAGAATTTTTATATACTCAGAAAGAGGGCAAAAGACAACTGATTCCTTTAATTTTTTTAAAGTTGGATTTTTTTTCATTTCTTTTGTTCATAATTTTGTTAAAATTTGAACCTGTTAAAATAAAAAAAAAAAAAAGCAGTCATGGATTTTAATTATAATTCTTGCTTCACCACTGAATTTCCTCAGCAACTGCTTGCTTTTCATCTCTTTAAGTAGTAACTGTTAAATAGGACACTTTTTATATTTAATTCAGAGCTATATTAAGAGTAGAAATTTAACTGCATTCACTGGTTTTACTTTTTTTAGAAAATTAGATTTTAATTTGGTACTTCTTCAGGAAATGCTTTGTTTACTACATTCCATATGTCTATAACTGCACCTCCCTATACAGTGTTAAGGGTATAGACCACAAACAAGTTTATCATACACAGGCAATATTCCCTGTCCCAAAGTATTTACATTTATGATAAAAACTTCTCTTTTGAATAACTGTCATAGCATTCCTGAAAAATAAACCAACATGATGCAGATTAGTCGAAGAGAACCCAACCCTTAGTCAGAAAGCTTTCTCCTGCTGCTTTCGATAGACAGTGTTACACGGGAAGGGTTTTTCCTGTGTGCTATTCTGAGGATTCTTCCTGCTTTTATTTCCCCCATGGAGGGTGTAGCATCTATAAAGATACTTTAATATTTTTTTCTTTTATTTTTATTTTTTTTCCTTACAGATGGTTCAGTCTGGAAAATGCTGTTTGCCAGCTTATTTGTTTCTGTGTTTTGTTTATAAGCAGAATATCATTCATTTCTGCATATCTGCTGGACTGGACAAATCAAGGTGACAATCCATGGTTAACTCTGTCAGGCCCTTTGTCCTGCTCTTCTGAGGATTGAAATACAATGGAAACAAAGTGGAATATATAACCGTCCAGCTGCCTTGCTGTGACAGTGTGGCCCCGTATTACAGTGCCTCAGCCCCTGTTTGCCTATCGATAGCCAGCCCATGAGATGACAATGCAAATCATGTGAAAGCTCTCCTGCAAAATAAAAAAATCATTTCAAAAGCAGGAGAAAATAGATCAGGCTTGCCTGAAAAATAGAAACTCATAAAAGGCTCTGGTTTTGGGACAACTGCTACATTTAGACCTGGGGCCTGTTTTTTTAACCATGGCATGTTTCTAAGGGGTGCAGGTAGGGCTCATGTGTTTAAATCTACCGTATTGTGTCTGCTTACAGGACTCTGCATTGATGTTACTTTTAAGGCAGTTTATATTTCATTTAAGCATGCAATTAATCATCTTTACAGTGCTGATGTGACTGGCATCAGCAGTGTTATTTAATTAAATTTGAAATTATTTTACAGTAAATACAGGCTTCCAACTAACCAGTCCAAATTAAATGCTGAGGTCTATTTCTTACCCATGGTGTTTCCAATTTAAATGTTCATCCAAAAGGTTACACTTCATGGGTTGAAATCATTTTTATGTTCTAACTGTTGCTAAACCCAAAGATCAACTGTACGTGAGTCCTGTGCATTTATTAGCCGTGTGAATGTGTACAGATTATCTATATTTCTCCTATTCCATTTCATATTAGTGATTTTATGACTGATGCTCCTTAAGCACCATTTTTCTTCCGATACTTTGTCTCTCCTGTCACATCAGCCCAGGGCTCCTTTCAAAAAAAAAGAGAAGAAAAAAAAAGAAAAAAAAAAAGGGAAGTCTTTCCTCCATTTTGTTTCAGTGTGGTAATCAAGCAATTAGCTCACAAAATGGAGGTACTCTGCTCCTCATCCTGCATCTTACTTCTGGTGGGCTTTACCTGCATGTGAGCAGCAGGCACAGCACTTTGCTGCTGAGCCTGTGAAATTGGCCCCTGAAGAGCGTTCACACGATGGCCCATAAGTGGCCACTGCTTAGGGGGACTCTGGGAGGAGGGAGACCTTCCCAGTGGGATCACTGGAGAATTGCGTACAGCACGTGCTCTACCTGCAAATTCTGCACTGGCTATATGAGAAAACATGTGGCTGTGCTCCTTCCCCTGCAATACTCACTCCCCAGTTTTATAATGACCTGAAAACATGCACTGAGCCAAACTTTAAATAGTGGGAACGTCATTGCTTTTCACCATATATTGTCTTTCAAAAAGGAAAGAAAAGAAAAAGAAGAAACCAAACCAAACCAACAACACCATTTGTTTTATGTTACAGCTTTCCACAGACAATTCACAACATGTCTAGCAAGGAATCAGACCAGAAATACTGTCTTACTCCTATCATATATATAATACAGCTTCTGAATGCTGGAAAATCTGTCATCCGTTAAGTGCAGCTCAGGTCTTCTGTGTGAAAAGCAGAAGC
>VXBI01008338.1:192958-439067 GCA_013397375.1 Toxostoma redivivum | reverse complement strand
TTTTTTTTCTCCCCCCCCCCCCCCCCCACAATTTATATACTTTAAATTGTTATATGATTGTCACAGTACAGGAAAATTTTCAAAATTCATTCAAGTATTTAACTATGAAAACAAAATTGTTCTTCATATAAGAAGTATTACATTTATTTAATTTCAGACTCAATTATCACTAAAACAAAAGTTATTAGGATTATTTTCTTGTCCTTTAAAAATACATTTTAAACAGAATCCACCTGCTCTTTGTCTCACCCCCACAAAAGTTTGGGAAATGTTGGAGATTAGAGCTACAAAACTGGATGTTATTAAGCATACATCTAACATCTACAGGTAGCTGCATTAAAAATAGATGGTCTGGCTAAATTAGTGAAGCTAAGTGGAGGTGGCATATAAAACTTTGTTACAATACTTGAATATATTCTATATATCCTATGTAGGAGATGCTAAGTGACAGGCAAAGATGGTTTAAACAAAATAGCCTGAGATAAAGGATCTTCAATTTAGTCATTATTTTTCATTTTTGTATCCCTCTGGGCTTTTTTTTTCCCCCACCTCCAGACTGGTGAAGGTTCTTACATATAGACATCATAAGTGGAACAGTTAATTTGTCTACGTGCAATTATTTTTTACAGTCAGTGGAGCTGCTGCCGTGAGTCAGAGTTTGGAAGTTAGTTCTCATCATCTTTCTGGCAAGGAGTACCAACAGTTTCACAAGAAATTTCCCAAATCACAAATCTCAGCCCAATTCTGCTGACAAGTTTGTGCTTTTTAAAGTATTTGAAAGCTGAAGGTTTGAGTTTCATCAGATAAAGAAGTCCGACCCTCTAGAGTCTGACTTTTGCCTGCTTTAAGTAGATGACACAGTAACTTTCAAATTCTTTGCACCTTATGTCTTCTTCCTGAGCCTGTAGCTTTGTTGCCGAGACTGACCCAAGACATTAGCAATGCTATGTCTGCTCTCTCAGTTGTGACCAACATGAATTTTAGCTTTGCCAATGTCCTGCTCCCGAGCATGGAGCAAATCCAGTTGGCTCTGAGCTCACATTCTGGGAACAAAGTTTTGCTCATTTTGTCACTGGTGTTTCAGGGCTGTTCTTACACGCATACACACGCACACACACCAGTTGTTGTTTCCTCACTTTCTCTAACAAAAGGAGAGCTGTTGTCACTTTTTTTTTCTCCTCTCTTGGTTGTATTTGTCGGGCAAAGATCATCATGCTCTGATTTAGTGTTTTCAAATAAGTGTGCCCTCTGGTGCAGTGCTCTATTGAGAGACAACATAGCCCAGGCAGGAGAGTTCAGCATGGCCACTAATAAAACACAAGTGCTGCTTTGTCAGGCCACGAGTGATTACTTGAACAAGTGCCAACCAAGAAACCAAACATTACAGCGCGGCTCTTCAGACCTTCAAGACAAAGGGCCAATTGACTTTCCTCATTAGTTTTTGTGCCAAACATGTAAACACAGTTTCCTCTCTATCTTTGATGCTCAAAACATGCCAGCTTGTTAACATCTTGGGTGGTATGGTGGTTTATGAGCTTGTAAAGACTATTATGTACTGGTGGGTTTTGTCCCAATTGAATAGATTGGCTTATCCTAAGGACGCCCGAAACTGGCATCTTTTTGACAATTTAGAAATTCTGTCTTTGCACCAATAGACTGAAGGAACTTCCTGAAATAAATTTAAAATGCACAGGATTTTTTTTTACTGACACACATGCACATTAAAGCTTTGTTAAAATTAGGACTGGTCTCTGGCTCACTAAAAAATAAAAACAAAACCCTGCTGAAGAGCAGCTTTGGCTACTTAAATTGCCTGATTAAACCTGATATGTAACCACAGTGCAGAAATCTTACTGAGATTTTTTTGCTGGGTATTCTTTATATTACACTGCTTTTATTTTGGAGACCTCTGACATTTTAACTTCCTGTGCATTTACTCCAGTCTTTTTTGTTTCTAAATGCTGTGACTATACAAGATAATGGAAACTGGAACAATTTGAAACAACCTGAAATGTTTGTGAAAGGTGTTGAATTCTAGTCAGTGAGCCGGGAATGTTTTCTGTCTTGGAAATCCCTTTCATATATAGTGTGACTGCTGCCATGAAATTTTACCAGAGTTAAACACTGAGGGTTTGTTAATGTGGCTACTTTATGAATGACTGTGAATGGTGATAAGCTTAATGAACTGGCTTTCCTTTTCAGTTCTGCAAATGATATCCATACATTTTAGCCAAAAACTGGAGCTTACTTTTTTTTCCATTGTACAAAAATATGATGAGGTTTTTAAAAATGAGGATAATTATTAAGAGAAAAACAACTGAAACCCTCTGTTTAACTTGCATTTCCAACTAAAATTGAAAGAAATTCATTTGCCAGCTTCTGTTTATATTGAAATAGGGAATCATATAACCTCCCATCCATGGTTCTAATGAGAATTACATTATTGTCGATGAAGAAATGGTGAGAAATAGGAATGACTAAATTATTTTGAATTTCTTTTTAAAGAACTAAAAGATAAGAAAAGGAAATAATAATAATAATAATAAAGGGGTTCTGGGATTTTCTTGAACTCTCCCTCTCTCTCATACACACACAGAGATATATATATCCTTAAATAAAGGATCCATCATGTATGGAGCTATCTGCAGGCGGAGCAGTGAGCCCAGTGGGAGCCCAGCTGCTGCTGGGCTCAATGAAACTAAATGAAAGAAAGGGCTAAATTTTTGGTAGAACCTTGGCAGTCAGATCCTTACATTGAGATTCTCAGTGCCAGTACACGATGAATATTAGCTGAACAGGAGAATAAATGTACGGATCTAATGGCATCTAATATGATGTCTAATAATAAAACTCCAAGTCTCTTGTCCTAGTTGGTCCCACAGACAAGAGCTCTCGCTGTCCATATCTCTGGCTCTGAAACTCCTGGCCTGCAGGGTCCTTAGCAAGTGGCTAAGCAGGCACACAGGTTCCTCACCTCTCCCCTGCAAGGTTGGTTGCATGAGGTTTGGAGTTGCACGTTAAGATTTCTGCCTGGGTTCTGTGCGATTTAGATCTCGGTCTGCAAGCTCTGTCTGTTTGAGGTTTCCCTGCATCATCTCGAATTAACCCTAACCCAGGAGTAACAGCAGAAGGCTGTTAATAATTTTCAAGTGGATGGACAAGCAAATGGTTTCCACCTAGAAAAAAGCTGGTTTTCCAAGGCAGGTCTGTACAGAAATGATAAGGAAACAATCTCTCAGTTACAGATATGAGCCACCTGAGGAGGCTGATGGTGGGTATCCTGCAGTAGATTAAGTTTCAGATGCTTTCAAAGAGCATATACTATTCACCTTGAGGGAAAATGAAACAGAGAGTGATGTGCCTTCCTGAAAAAAAAAACTACCTTTGGTACAACCCCAGGGAAGGATGAGCAAAGCTGAGGGGTATTTGGTCCACAGAAAGTATTAAAAACATTGGATGGAATTGTGGTTTCATGCCCAGGGACACTGTCAGGTGTGTGCACAGGTTCAGGATGGAATCCCAGAGGGCCTTCACCATGCCCTGGGGAAGGGGCAGGGTTAAATCATAAAGAGGTCCACAGGGTCAGTGCTCAGTTCAGGACAGATTGTGAAACAGGAATTTCATTTCCCAAGAAGGTTTTATTGAATTGCCTCCTCACACAAAATTGTACTGAGAGACTCAAAGCCAGAACAGTGTGAATTCTTCTGAGGCTCTTAAGACTTAAATTGCTCTGGGAACAACTGCAAATGGGTCCACACACTGCAGACTTGTGAGTGTCCAGAATGGAAGATCTCAGCAATTTCTATGACAGCTGGCAGCTAACTCTCCAAAAAGTCCTCTGAAATTTCCTCAGTGTTTGAAACCTGTAGGTACCTTTGGAATTTAAGGAGTTTTCCCTGCAAGTGGAGCTTCTTCCAGGCTTCTCAGTACTACAGGTAAAACTAGCTTCCAAAGCAGATTCTCAGTGCCTGGGGCAGGAGAGACTTAGAGGCAAAGTGCTGGTAAAGTCCATATGAATAGGGTAGGCAGCTGCTGGTGAAATAAAACAGTCATTAAGATTAAAAGGTACTTGTGGTGATGGTTCAGAGAAATATGGGTGGAGGTGTCTTGTCCTCTCCTTCCTCACACTCCATTTCCTTTGCTCATGCCTTAGGTTACAGGACTCTCAGTTCCTCTCCATGTTCCTCCCTCTCCTTCACAGACCTTCCTCCTTCAAGCTGCTGACTTCATGTTGATCCTCCCCCAAGAGGAAGGTCCCATCCCATACCAAAGTGTGTGCTGAGACAGTTCAGTCCTTCAAGCTCTGCTACATGCTGGCTGTGAGGTCTTCCTGGTTTACTCACCAATGGGTCTTTTGGATATTCCAGATTTTTTAAGATAATGTGAGCCTGCTCTCGGAGTAATTAAAGCTATTCTCTGAGGCACATAACAACAGTTTTTACTCAGGACTGAACTAGTATATATGACAGTCTGTGTCAGACAGCTGCAGATATTGCAGGACAGTCTGTGTTCTTCTTTGGTTTTTCCTCCTCATGAATGTGATTGAAAATATCATTGTTGCAAACAACATTTTCTGTGATGTGTTGGATTTGACCTAAAACTGAATTTGGTTCAGTACCCCTGTATCTAATGTTTGTTTTATAACCCTTATTAGCCTTTTCACTAAATTTCCTGTATGGAAATAATAATTTCAAAATGTGTTTCCAATAGCCGTACATTTTTGATTGCCTGATGTTCAGGGTGAGTACATTAATACTGTTCAAAACGCTGTTTGCAGTTTTTTGGGCATGTCAACACTCTGGAATTTCAGCAATCGAATTTGACCTACTGAACCCTGGACGTAAATCCCTTGAATCGATCGCACCACACAAAGCAAAGTCTGCTGTAGTTTTGTAGCTGGAGTGAAAATTGAAGAGTAGGTTATTGGTGCTCTTTTGCAACCAAGTTCACCATGGCAAAATCATGAGCTCATGATAGACCATATAATGAAACTCTCAGCCAAGACCAATACCTTTCAGGACTAGCAAAATGAATACAGGAATTGTGGAAAATATGTCTGTTCTTATCCTGAGTCAGGCAGTATATGGACAGATAGGGCCACTATGTGCAAGAAACACCATTCTCAATATTTTATAATGGTTTCCTACTGAATTTCAGTATTGTAGTGAAATGGTGAATTTCAGTCAAAATAAATTTCAATCATCACTGTGACAGAATGATCACTGCATAGGGGCAGGGAAGAGAATCCCAGTGAGAAATCACTTTCTGTTTGTTTTGTTACCAGCTAACTGCAAAACAAAATGATCATCAGTAGATCAGAAAAATGAAAATTTAAACTTAAAAGAAAGATATAAAAGTACATGTATCTGCCTTACTTCCAGATTTAGACTCTACCTGAGTGTTTCTCATCTGATCATCTGCAGCAGTTTGTTGTTAGAGATTTGGGGGTTCTCAGAGACAGGGAGATTGCTCAAGCTCTAGCAAAAACAACTGGTCAAAGTATGCATTAAATCACTTGGAAGTATGTGAAATTTACTTCTTAGATCCTTCGAGTTTTTCTCCTCCTTTATGTATACAGCAGAGTAGCACAAAATGCCATTTATGAGGTTTACTGGTGAGAAGAACATATATGACAGTAGTGTCAGATTCTTTTCTTGGTAGGGTTCATCCTCTTTTCTTCAAATCCACAGTGATTATGTAGTGAATTATTAATAGCAAGTTAAATGCAGTTATTCTGGTGGAAAAGAAAAAAGATGTGTACTGTTATTATGACTGAGAAATTGTTACATGGCAAAAGGATAGGCTGTCATTTACAAACCATTTTTTCTATTTAAGGTTCTCTCATTCTCTTGTTCCTCCCTAAGTAGTTTCGCACAAAATTGAGAGACTGGGAGTAGGATGAAGTTTCTTATTTAAAGGTCACTCAGTGCAGTGGTGGGACTCCCATTGGGCCTATTTTTGCAATGCTGCCTCAGAGTAGGATCATGTCCAATCCCTTTGGGCCAGGGCAATCAGACTGAAGACTATCCAAAGACATTTGGTAAAGGGGAAAGTGTCACCCCCTTTTTTTTTAAATGAAATAAAAAGATGATGATTTTATAAAAGAAACCAGTTTCAATAAGCCTAGCAAGAGAAGTGAAAGAGAGTCTAAAAACATGAAAGAGAAATATGAAAGACAGAATAACAGTCTATGACTACTGATTTTTAAATAATACAGGGTACAAACAAATATCCTTTTTTCTTTAGATTCTTCCCCAAATTGTAGGGATGTTACAGAAATTCCATGATACTGATTGAGCATTTTATTGATTTGAGAATATTGTCTCTTTGGTGTAAAGAAAGCAGTTCAAATTCTCTATTTTTTCTTCATCACTTTGAAAGAAAAAGTGCAGAAATTAGTATTTTCCTATTTCTAAACCTTTTGTCACCTGTAGTTTGTGTACCTCATATGCTTTTGTCCAATCTCCACCACTGACAGTCTTTGTATGTTATCTGCACTCAAACTGGGACAAGTAGAACTATGGTGTGATCTCTTTGTTCATAAGATCACTATTTATATTCTATTGCCATCCTTACTTCTTGAACAGCACCTGGCAAAATGGGATCCCAATCTGCTTTCAGGCAGTAAGAATGCTCAGTACAATGTGGCAACAGCACATTTAGTTTCTAGATGCCTGTGCACATACATAAAGTTCTGTGAGATTCAGAGTAATAAGGTACTCTTCTAGAAAAATCTTATTTTTCTCTGAAGCCAAGCTTTTTAAGGAGGTAGAAATATTGTCTTTGTTCTTTCTAATGCAGTTTTACTCTTTTCATAGAAAATAATCTTTCTGCTTTATTAAACCCATAAAAACTTGAAGGTTACAAAACCCGCTAGAGAATGTTTGCACTCAACAACACTTTTTTCTAAGTAGTAATGAGGATGGCTGCATAGTTAAGATTTCTGATCTGATAATTTATTTAAGCTATTATATGATTGAATTTTGTTCCAGTTTGTATTCAGGCAGCTTCTCCAAGTATGTTAGAGATATCATACACTGAAATTCCAAAGTGGGTGCAGGGCTCCCTACTTTTGTTCTTCTGCACTGATAGTTTTTAAAATGAAAGCTTTAATCTGTATTATATAGGATCATTAATTTCTGCATTTTACACTTGAGCAACAGCATTCTGATTATCTGCTGCAATGAAAAATAAGCAGCCCTGCTCCTGCAGACTTAATTACTTACTGCAGGGCCCATCCCTTCCTAGTTATGGCACGCAATCTGCAAATGGGGTCAAAAACATTATTAAAAACCAAATTACCCACTGGATGGAGAAAACAAACATACAACTGTGACCTAGAGGACCTCACCAACATAAGAGGCAAGCCTAGCTGCACACATTGCACAGCTCTGCTCTCAGACAACACACTAAGCGGCCAGATGAGCTCATCACCCAGGATAGCCATGCATGCTATCATAGTATAAAGTGTGTTCTGCCAAAGTGTTTCATAAAGTGACTGATGTGGAAATGCACCCAGGTGCTTCAGAGAATGTGCCTGCTGAAGAGGTGCCTAGATATAGTGGGGGTTTCCAGAAGACCTGACTTTGACAGGAAGAACCAGGAGTGGTTTCCTAAAATCTCACTGTGTGGCCCTCTTGAAAATTAAACTCTATATACCAAATCCTTGTAAAAGTGTGATTCAGCCTTGAAGATAATTAGACATAGGCTTTCAATAATATTGTATCTACTGTTCTTTAGAAATAGCACTGGCTGTATTTTTGAGCAAGCAGTAGGAGTTGTGAAGGATTTGGGAAATTTTAAAAGTATATAAAATTCAGTAGTACTTACAGAAACACAAAAATGAAACAGCAAACAGACTGACTCCTTTTAAAAAATAGTAACTTATTTGTTTAAACATAGTGTAGAAGAATATGCCATATTTATACAATTTCCATAGTTTAATGGATGAAAAAATGTATCTGAGATGCAATTTTCCATGTCTAAAAGTCTAATGACTAGTAATAGAATTGTAAACTATAAATGAAATGCTGATCCATTTATATTAACAGAGATACAATATTTACTTGCAATATTTCTAGCAATAGTATGCTAAGTTAATTTATAAGACAATGGGACAAGGAATCTATTGTTTTGAAATCACATAAAAAGCAATAATAAAAGAAATAAAATATTTAAAGTGTATACAAGGAAAAAAAGTCCATAAAACACACAGTTAACATTAAAAAATCATTCAGTACCATTTGAAATTTATCTATTTGAATATGCTGTATTTAATTAATTGTAAGCACAGAAAATTGCTGAAGCTTAAAAATATTATTCAGTCCAGAACATAATAGTATCATATTTTTTCTATGAGATAAAAACATTATAAATTCTAAATAATAAAACTCCAGGAAATGGAGAGGATTACAACAAAACAGTAGTAAGTTATCAACGTGCAAAAATATAAGAGATGCAAATAGTCTATAATCATGTAGATATCAAGAGGAGTTCCATAGTAAAGTTTGCACAGTAATTTAAACCTGAAGAGGCATTGAAATAATTTTTAAAATTTGCATTTGCTGAATTCCATCTGCAAGTCCAGCAGAATGAATCTTCATGGGCTAGGATTTTTTCCCCTTTCATCTGCTAGCAATGTTTTTTCTATAACTGTGCTGCTGAGCTGCTGCTCTGCTTTCTTGACATGTCCATCTGGATAGATACCCATGATCCAGACCTCTTGCCCACTGAATTGAGATTTCAGCCAGAAGTCACACAAACATTTTTCTATTGAACACAGAAGGGCTTGTCCTCAGCTGGTCACAGCATGGTGCAAGTAACACCAAGGTTGTGGGTCTGATCCCAGTGGGGCCCATTCATCGGAGAGTTGGGTGATGACATGATGATCCTGGTGGGTCCCTTCCAAATTAGAATATCCTGTGATTGTGGCTGTGTGACATCTGAGCTGTGGGCCCCCCTTTTCTTTGCTTGGCACTGCAAGTGCCAAGCTCACTGGGAGCCCCTGAGAGGATGGTGATGGTGAAGAGAAGGGTAGGGGTGTGGATGAAGAGCTGCGGGGAGAGCTGCAGTACTCCAGCAATCCAAGGGGTGGCACAGGGAGGTTAGAGAAGGGAAGATGCACTTTAAAACCGATTTTTATAAAAATGGGGTTTGTCAAGGACTGGGATGACTGAAGGACTATCAGGGCTGAGGGTGGCTTTCAGCCTTGGAGGACAGCCGTGTTGTGTGGGTAGAAAAGGAGGCCTGACAGCGGGGAGCTGTGCTCGCGGGCAGAGAGAGAACAGCCTGACTCAGCTGAGCAAAAGCACAGTAAGGACATACTTGCAGATTCCTCTGCTCCATGGGCTCAGGCTCCCCCAGAGCTTGGCTCAACACCGCTGTGTGCAGCGTCCAAGCGGGCACAGCTTTAGCAGCCCAGCTCTGAGCAGAGGTGTTGGTGCCTGAGGGCTGCTTGGACAGGGAGAGCAGGAAGCTTGGGATCCCCGTCTCCTCCTTCTGCACCCGTGCTGCTCCCCACAGGGTCTGCTGCAGGCCGACCCGAGCTTGGTGTTTGCTGGCAGGAGCCTTGAAGCACAGATCCCAGCCCGGGCAGGTGCCCTGGCCCTGCCATGGCAGGGGACGGCACTGCCGCGGCCACTCGCCTCGTCCCCACATCTCCTCCTCCTGTACGTGGTTTCCAGAGTGAAAATGTGACAGCCCTGTCCAGCTGCTGAATTGGGCATGAGAAGAAATGTTTCAGAAACACAAGATGATCAGTGCAATAACCTGAGTAATTGACAGCGTGCTCTCTATTTTTATTTGCCTGATGTGATTCATTGCTGCAGGAGCAGCCTTTCAAGGAGAAAGCCTCAAGTACTATTCTTGCTGTTGTAACAAGGGCTACTTGCTTAATTTTTTTTTCATAATTAAGCTTGTCAGGTCCATGTCTGGATTTGCAGGCCAATACTTGATACTCACTTTCAGATTTCTTAGGCCAAGGAAACTGCAAAGCCATTAGGTAAAAGAAATTAATGCAGCCTATCACCAATGTCTGACTACACGCTCCAGGAAGAGCCTTAAATCAAATCCCAGCATTTCCCTAATATTTGCACAATGACATTAGATTTTTTTTGTTTATACTTCCATCTCAAAGCATTCCTGGAGCAAAATGCATAGCAGTAGTTGCAAGCTGAGTCCTGCAATAGCACTGTGAAGTGATGGTACTGAGATGTTTTCACAAATTTTTAACTCTTTCAGAGAAAGAGAAGAAAAATGCTTAAGGTTCTTTTACATTCCCCTGGAGGGCCTTCTACCTCTCTTGGGCATAAAGGACCAAAGATAACCTGAACCCCTCTGATTCAGCAGAAACCAGTCATTCCCATTCTTTTTAGTCCTTCAGCAGAACTGGGGTCTCTGTTTTGCTCAAGTCTTCTAACTCTTAAGAGATCATCTTACTGCCATTTGCGAGATTTTTCCCTCAGTCTCTAGAACAGTTTAGCTCCATTTCTGTTCTCCTTGCTGAGGCTTCTTTAAATACATAACATTTTATCCCTAAATTCCCAGGGTAGGTATTTGTGCCTTTGTGAGAAAAGCTGATTTTTATTGGCCAGTTAGCAATCACTCACAGTTGATTTTTTTTTTCCCCATTGCTACCCGTGTGTCATTATTTCAGTATCTTGCAGTATTAAATTGTGTGTTGAATGTGTAAAATGTCACTGGTTTGTTTTAATTATTGGCCACCCCACAAACGAGCCTCTAAGAGATACATTATTTTGCAGGTAAAACTGAAATTGTCTAGAAAGCTTCCATGCTTGTAATCACACAGCATCAAGAGATCAAATTTTTGTCATTAATATCATCAGTTTTAATGTTTCTTATGAAACACCAGGTCCTATGAATCTGAGAAGAGGAGAATTGGAGAAATTTTGGAAACAATTTTAAAAAACCTAAAACATTTTTGTGACATGGGAAGCTAAAAATTACACGGTAAACCCTCAAAACAAACGTTTTAAGAGAGGGATCCCAAGGAAGTGGAATGCAAAAGTATAGAGCAAAGATGATTCTAATCTTGCCATTTGTAAGGGAGTGTATTATGACTTGTAAATACTTGGAGTCACTAAGCTCATCTCAGGAATGAAATATGATGGTGAGTGCACAAAAAAAAGGAGGTGAAAAACTGTCTGGAAACACTGGCTGCTATGTTTTAACTTAGTGGTATGCTTTGTGTTTTATTTTACACAGAAATTCTTCCTTTCTTTTCCTCTTGTTAATTCTCATGGTCAGTGGTGTATGGATCAATCTGCAAGAAATTGGCTTCTTGTGTCACTAACAAGACACTTTGTGGGTCCTTTTTGGGTTGTCTCCCAGTCATGCCATTTCTAGGATGAAAGCTCAGCAAACAGCACCGAGGCACACACATGAGACAGGAGGTCTGAGCACAGCTCCAGGGAGAAGGAACTCATGGAACATTCACAGCCAGTGCTTGGTCAGTGGGTTTTGCAGAAAAGAATGTACAGGGATTGCTCCTCTCTCTGGCAGGCTCAATGCTGTTTTCAATGACCACACAGTCATGCTATCCCTTCCACAGATTGCTCACTAAAATGAGACATCTGTCAGCTGGACTAAACCAGGCTTGTTTTTAAAACCTGTACAAATAGTGCAACAGACCTCATGGCTTCACACTGAAAGAGAGCAGGTTTAGATCAGATTTTATGAAGAAATTCTTTACTCTGGGAATGCTGAGGCACTGGCACAGATTGTGCAGAGAAACTGTGGATACCTCATTCTTGGAAGTGTCCAGGGCTGGGTTGGATGGGGCTTTGAGGAACCTGGTCTAGTGAAAGGTGTCCCTGACCCATGGTGGAGGGGTTGGGATTAGGTGATCTTTAAGGTTCCTTCAATTTTGCATCGAGCAATTTCTCAGCCTCTGCAATGTCTGCCACTTTTGTTTAAATAATCTTAATTAGTAATTATTTCCTCTCCAGTCCATTTTCTTTAGCACCCTGTCCTGTGATAACTGTTGAAACATGCTTTCAAATATTGGGACTAGAGAAGAAGGAGAAGGAAATTAATTCTGTGGGAAGATTTTGTTTAATACAGTGCTTATAAAAGATAGTATTTATGACAAATCAGTTACCTGAGGTGTTTTAAAAGAATGCAAGAACAATGTCTAAGGACTTAACAAAAATGTATTTGAGGATTAGATGAAAAATCACCCCTCGGAAAGCTAAAATATCTTCATTGTAGAAATCCAGCAACACTGGTCTTGTTTCAGAAGCCCGTTTAGTATTTGCATTAATTTCTTATAGCAACACAGGGTTTTTTTATTTTTTTCCTAAGATGTAAAGCAAAGCCAGCTCAAATGAACTTCAAAAATATATTAGTGAAGTTTTATGGTAAACTCAAAATTTAAAAATAATGTAGCCAACTTGCATAAAAGATAAATTAGGTCCATCCTAGCATTTAAGAGAATTTCTGTTATGAACATAATGTTTAAAAAGTAAAAAGCATTGGGAAAAGCAGTGCATATTTCAAGCTAATACTTTTAGAATATTTTCAAATGTTTCAGGCCATTAGATACATATAATATGTGAAATGAGATTATGAACCTTGCAAAGTGCCTATCTATATACTCCCATAGAATGAACCTAAATAAATTGCCAATAGATACAGACTGCAAATGGAAGAAAATACTGATAAAGACAAAACCATGCATGTCAACAACACCGTTCAAACTGGTGTACTTAATTAAAAAAGTGAAGTCAATTAAAATCAAAACAACAGTATAGCATGTACAAATGCTGGAATAATCATTAGGCCTTGCTGAATAATGAAGGAGTAAAGAATTTTTTTCAAGTGAAACAGCAGGGGTGATACATTACACAAAGCAACAATCTACAACAATATGACAATTGAATTACTTCAGCCCCATTAAGCAGGTGCAGAAGAATAATTAACATGAATTTCTTCAATGGAAAAGAAAAAAACCATAAACTTTTGTCTAATACAAACTGCTATTTTTTCCCTCCAAAATTATGAGAAAATATGTCAATGAGCAGATGGATTAAAATGAAACCATTATGCTTATCCTCTATGTGAGATCCTTTATTGTAGAATAAAATATGTACAGAGTGTACTTTCTCTGTCTGACAGTGTTAAAACAGATCACCATGGTTCACATAAGCTTTTGGTCTTCTGCTGAGGCATAAGCATCAATTGCTAATTTTAAAAATATAATATAAAAGGCAAGAGTTTTTGAATTTTAAACACAGGTATTCAGTCGGGCCTCAGGTCTCATTCAGTATCTGCTTTTACCTTTCAAATTCAAAATAAACATGTGACCTCCAGTTTCAATCTGAGCAACAACTGTTCCATAATATGACAAGAATGAGTGAACAAATTTTATAATATCTCATGAACTGTAAGTTCTTTCTTGCATCCAATGTTTTTCCCTTCAGAGTCCTAAAATAATTCTATTTAGTTCTTTTGAAAGAGATTGATTTGGAGACAGACAGCCACACAATTTACTCAGGGACATCTCATTTTCTCATTTCTTCATAATCAAAGAAATGGGTAAACACTAGCAGTGGTCATGTTAAAAATATTTTAATTAAAGATGCAGACATAATATTTCAAGTGATCAAGTTAGCATATCTTGAGAAGCTGCTGCTTTGCAGCCAGAGACACTGTGGAAGGATTAATGAACATTTTATGAGCCAAGGTTGTGTGCTATGGTAGCTTTAACTAAGCTGTTTTGCCTTGCTTACGCAATAGTCTGTGAGGAGCTGAAGACCCCTGGGTCTGTCAAACAATATGTCCTGTCTACAGCATCTCCTACCATCCTCTTTGCCCAAAGTCTTTGCAGAGTTAGTGGGCTACTGGGGCTGCCCTCCCTCCTGAATGTTGCAGTGTGAGGTGGGGGTGAGGTGCTGCAACTCTCCAAAAGCATCTCCAGTAAAGGAGGAAAGCCGCTTCGGGGGCACAGGCTCGCTCACAGGGGGAAAAACAAAACCACACAGCCCAGATAATCCAAACAACAAGCGATGGAGAGGTGAGAAGGGTCTTTGAATGCAGTCCCACAGTACAGGCCCACTCCAGACACAAGGGCCCAGGGACAAAGATGAGGCTCAATGGAGGGTCTTGGTTTAAATATGGGGGACAAGGGGGTGGAGCAGAGCATCAGGGCCAATGGGCTGAGGGCTCAGGGCGGGGCAAAGGCAGGGCAAAGGTGATAACCAATAAGGTAAAGGGGGCGGGGCACTGTGACAAAATGGGGCCAATGGGTGAGCAGGGAAGAGAGAACATTCTAGGCAACATACATAGAAGGGGAAAAAGGAGTAGAGAAGCCAGCAGGCCAACCAAGGAAACAGAACTGGGGTACATTAACATGAAACTGCAGAGGACTGTGGAGAGGAAGTAGTTCTTCTCCATGGCCTTAGTGTCCCTCCAACAGCTTAGGGCTCTTTCTCCAGGAGATTGAGGTTTCTGCCCCTTGGGCGGGTCCCAGGACGCCGCCACCTGAATACATCTCTAACCCACTGCTCTTTGTCCAGGTGTCCCATGCAACTGCATTATGGCTCATCTGAAGCACTGTACTTTCCCCCTACTCTACTACTTAATGAGCTATATTACCATAGCATAGTTTTGCTGTATTAGCCTAGAGATACATATGTTTCCATTCCTGTGAGTTGAGTTGTTTGGATCAAGTATTGCTAAAAACAAATTTTGACTTTGAATAAGGAATAAGAAACTACTGCCTCTTAATTAAATGGGTTTAATTTTCCTTTGAGAAGCTGAGAGTCCCATAAGTATTTGGGGCTCCTGTAGTTACATAGATTTTCCTTGTGTTTGTTTTGTTTGTTTTTTTTTAATTAATAATTTCTAATTTCAATCATCTTTTATTTTTCTAAAAACACCGAAGACTAGAGAGCTTTAGAGAGCTGGAATGATTCTTTTGAAAAAAGGAGTGATGTTTTGGGACAAAAATAAATTTTAGGAATGTAATGAAAACACAGTAGTTACCAACATGTAAGCAGGTGTTTGGTACTTTTTTCTGGTTTGGTCAGTTCTGCTACTATTTAAATGAAGGGGTCTTTAAACTACTGATTTCTTGAACTGTGAATGCTAATTTTGTAGATATTCTGCATGTAGTGCTCATTCCCTAAATTTCCATGTCAATATACCTCTGTTCTATCCTTCTACATCTTATGACAGACTCATATCTGGAGTGGTCTGTCTGCTTCAGTGACCTCTAATGTTCTAAGACACTACTGATGGTATTTTTCCATTTAAATGTTGATGCACTTGCAGATACCTCTTATTTTGATCCCATATCCTGAAGTTACAAAGGCTATGCTGACAGCCTGGCAGAAACTATGGAGAAACCACAAACAGTGAATTGACTGATTCTGCTGCAGTGACTGACCTGGGAATGCCAGCATGGACAAGGATCTGTTAAAGCAGGTGCTGCAGAGATAAAACCCCCATGATAGTTTACAATGTTAAAAATATATACAAAGAGTAAGTACTATTGTAAGTCCTGCTGCTACTCTGCAAGACCACTGCCACAACATGGATAGCACTAAAACCTTTCGCTCCAGAGGACATGAAAGAGCCAAAAGGGACCAACATCCCTTCTCCACATGAATTCTGAAGCAGCCTACAAAGGACAGAAGCTGCAAACCCATACAGCTTCCCAGCCTGTTGGAGAAAGAGAAGGAGAGACATGGCTGACAGCATTTTGTGCTGTACTACAAAAACAGTGGGCTATGGAAGTGTCATGCCCATTTTGCTCAAGGTAGTAAATGGCTGATGCTATTTTGTCCAATGTGGTTTACTTATTGTGTCTTAGCTTCCTTGTCTTTTATCACTGCTCCATCTTCAAATAGGATCCATACAGCTGGAAGTCAATTTAATGTGGACTGTTTTTCTAAAATGGAATTTTTAGAAATTTCTATTTTGCAGCTTCTGGCCAAGCCATTTTTTCCCCATCCTTCTTTCAGGCTGTTGTATTATCCTTCCAGATAACTGAGTAAACCCATTGCTCCCCAGCTCAAGGTAATAGCCGACATCTGCCTGTACACAAGCACCAGGCAGTAACTCTTGCTGCTAAAGAACTCAAGAATTGTTAAGGGGAAAAATATTTATAAGCTCAGCCAAGTGAAGGGTGATGTGGGGTGGTTGCCATGGTGATTAGACTCACTAAGATGACCATTTCTTACATGTCTCAGCTGCTTCATTCAGTGCATATATCCTGCAGCTGGGAATATAGTCTTACTGGAGAAGTCTCTGGATCAGGAAAAGTTAAAATATTTGACTATAGAAGGAGTCATCTCTAGAGGAGCGAAGAAGAGGTAGACAAGGTAGCTAAAAGATATAATAGACATATAAACAAAAAATTATTGCAGGAGTTGACACAAAAGCAGGCAATTCTAGAGAGAGCTGTTTCATTCACAGACCTTGCTCTGCATCTCAGTTATAACCTTATCAAGCCATGCAACTTATTGAGAAGGATTCGGTCTAGCAGCATCATCACACTGTTCCAAGTTTCTGCTACAGACTCTTCACTCTCTGCAGTCCAGCCTAGTGGGAACTCACCTTTGTTTTCATTAGGAAAGATAAAAGATCCTTCTGGCAGTTTTTATTTTCCTTGAATCACTGATCTACTATATAAATATGGTGTGTATCTATTTATTATCAGACCTGAGCAGATATGCATGGATTATTCTAGGGCTCAGGTGTTCTACTTTTTCTAGGATTCAGGCATTGTAGTTTTACCATTCAGTTCCAACCGGAATACATTATTTTGTTGGTGATGTTCCACAGAAAAAGCCTGTCCTGCCTTTTTTCAGTGATGAGTACAGTTAGTTAATGGGAAGTTACAGGTTCCAGAATACAAAAAGCAGCCTATGAGAAGAGTTTTGCTAATCCAACTTTTGAATCCTGCCTCTTCAAAAACTTACATGCCTACCTGAGCACTCTGGGAACTTTCACTGAGCAAAGGTACAGTGGACCAAGAACACTTTTATTTAAAACCATTTCTGAAAGCAGAAGTGGAAGTTTAGAGTGTTTTGGTTGGAGGCTCCCTCCTTCCCTCCCACATCTACAATATATTCCTGGGCAATAAAAAGAACTAGCCAGTGCTTCCTTTTGTTTCCAGTCCTCTTTGTTTGCAATGTCCATGCAATCACTGAAACTTCATAGGAACAGAGTAAGAGGCCCATAATCTTACAGCCTAAGGAGGCAAAACTTATGGAGGAGAAGATCTGCTTAATGCATTTTGCCCTATGACCAATTTAATGTAGAATATGTGAACCATTTGGTACGACCCTCCCTTCTGCATAGACTCTGTCCTCTGAAGTAGTTGTCATGATCACTAGATTAGAAAGTAATACTTGCTGGCTTACTTTCCAGCTTCATTTATGGCTTTCTAAGAATAAAAATTATGAAAGTATCTCTCCCATGATCCTGCTCTGGGGGTGCAGCTTCTGAGGTGGATGGGTTTGAGTCCCATTTAATAAAGAAGGGAATTGAATATTGGATACACATCTCATTTCCAACCTTTGCTAGATGAATCCTCTGAGAATAGCTTGATTACTGTGATGAAGGAGAACCAGCACCTGAGCAAGAGATAATACTTCTCTGTGGTGCTATTTTAGTTGGTTTCATTTGGGAATTCTCTATCAGGAGCCAGAATGAAAAATGGAGCTCCATATAAATCAAATGGACACACATTAAGCCTACTTCAGGGTTAATGCCTCCTGTGCCAAATGTTTGAATACAACTGCTATTTGTCAGACAATGTTAGACTGACACACACAGTCTGTATTTGTCTCATCAGAAGTAAATTCTAAGTTGTAATAAATGTGCAAACTCATAGTCATGGTAGATATTTTTTGCCTTTATCATATGAGGGCTCACATGATGTTATTTGTCATGATAACCCAAGCATCATCTCAGGAGATGAACTACATTCAGGTTATCTGTGAGCACCATGTCCTTGCTCCCCCCTTTCCCATCCCCAGTTTATTTGGAGAATAATAAACAGGCTTTTTAAAACAGACTGAATAATCTCCTGAATATTTATTCCCATTAAAAGTAGATGCTTTTTTCTTTCTATGAATATTTTTCAAATAACAATGCTTTCAGCTAGTTTGCTTATAATAAAGGCTGCAAACATTACTAAAAGAATTGTCAGCTTTTATTCACAAGAGAGCTTTCTCTGGAAGGGAAGGAAACTGTTTGGTGAATCCTCTTTCTTGCTTACCCCCAGCAGTTATCACTGCATATAAAGAGGTTGGATGAGCCCCGAAGGAAGTTGGAATGTTTGTCCCTATATGAGCATGTTATAAACGCCAAGTTAGTGTGACTAATGGATAAGACAGAAAGCAAAGCCGGTGATCTAAGATGAATAGAAGCATAAGAGGGAAAACCAAGAATGTAAATCTCACTTTGTTAGAAATGCAGACCTTATATCTGCTCCAGAGTTTTGTTTCATCAACTTCTATAGCTCTTGGGCTCCTTCACTATACAGAGCAGCTGTAAATCCTGCAAAAACTGGGAGAGGTAGAGCCTGTAGAAGCTGATGTTTGTATTCAACATTGCCTGATGGAAGCTGCTAAGCGATACTGAAAATGCTGGCAGGAATCCCAGAGTTCGGAGGGAATTTCCAAGTGCTGACTCATACATGAATTTAAGCTTGCTGGAGTGCTACACCTGATCCTACTGAGGATTATGAAATCTGGAAGCAAGAGTGAATTTGAAGTGAACTTGAAATTCCTACCAGCACATGTAGAAGACAGAAAAAGGAATCATTGTGGATGCAAACACATAGTATATAGCTCCCTATCATATAAAGCACTCTCTAAGGAAAAATGAGAAAGATATTCACTGAACACTAAGTCAAGCAACATCATCTGGGAACAGAGGCAGCAAAATTCATGCCCTCCCAAATTGACAAAACAGATTAACAGCTGTTTAATCAGCCACAGAAAATCAGCTATGATCAAAATATGTTGCTGCTGGAAATACCTTAAAATCAGAAGCCAGTACTGGGTGCTTTAAGTCTTGCCATTTCCTGAACTTGTCTTCTTTATATGTTGCTTTTAGCAAAATAAACTTCTCTACTTACATGCCAATAGGGAAATTCAAGCTTAAAAAGCTTTATATGCTTTTTAGATACACCAGTTTTTAGATACACCAGTTCAAAATTACAAACAAGAAATCATTTTTCTAACAATTCTAGTGAAAATGGAAACTCTGGATTTCAGGATAGTTGTAGTAGTAAGATGGCTTTTCAGAAGGGCTCATCCCTTGTGAGAGCAATTTATTTGAGTTGCAGGGCAATAGTGGGAAGAGACCCTTTGTTAACTAATGGCTATGTTTTCCTATGGGAAACTTGCAGATAAATTCTCCCAACTCTGCTTTTACTATTTCCCTTGTCGCTGTCAAGAAAGAGCTGCTTGCTGGTCATATCTTTATTATTCAGTAATGCTTTAAAACACTTTAACATCTCTGTTTGTATGGGAAACAACATCTCCATCTTTCCAAAATCTTTGAAAACTTATCACCAACCGCAAGATCTATTTTTCAGATATCTGGTTGATACTGTTCATGTCCAGAGCTAATGAAACAATTCAGAAAAATTCATTTGATAGACTACATCCCTGTCTGCTGTGGCTCATCAAATGCATCATGGCTTTCTCAAATTTCTTGTTGATTTGAAATTTTTGTGAAAAACACCTTACACAGAGTTCTTAATGTTTCAATCATTTCTCAGCAATCTATTGCAAACCCTCAGTGTTTCAGCATCAAGCTTATGATTGGATGTAAACCAGGAAGGCTGCTGAGACTGATTAGAACATCTTCCCAGTCTAACCCTTGAAATTACAAATTGGAAATGTTTGTGGCTGTTAGTGGTTTGCTTTTTCCCCCCTTTTTTCTTCTTTAAATAAGACCAAGGGAGTTTAATAAGAAGTTGATTATGGACATGTTTGGATAAAAGGATGTTGATCTCATGGGCAAGATTTTCAGAAAGAAAATAAAGTTTTAATCTGTTGTCAAAATTCTGTTTGGACTCAGTGGTAGTGGGATTTTAAACACTGCCAAGTACTTTCCAGAACCAATGAATTTATTTAGGTAGAGGAAAAATGATTTAACAAGTGGCAGCAGCCTTCAAAAAATCTTTGGAAAGTGCTATTGTATGCCCTGCACACCGAAAAAGACAAAAATCTATTTTTATCTGAAATTGCACCTATTTTACACATAATAATAGCTAGTTTAAAAACAAAAGGAGACAGCATTAAAATATATAGCCTTTTGTCATTTGTTTATTTCAACTTCTGTGCTCCTTAGCTTCAATGTCATTTTATTTTCATCAAGCTGCTTAAATTTTATTAAGGTTTCTTTTTACTTGGTGCTAAAATATTTGTGTTGACATAATTAGATCTTATGGTCATGGAATAACATTTATTCTGCTGAATATTCAGCATTTATTTAGTACATGTCCTTTTTCATTAACAAACTCTAACTTACAGCTCTTCTCCTCCAGTAACAGAAAGCAGAGTTCATGAAATTTGCAGTGCATTTTCTGTGAATGAAATTCACCAAAAATGTTAGATGTAGATAGAAACTCTATGTTCTGAGGGGAAATGAATTTTCCAGTTTTGGGTGGTAGCTGTGGATTTTTGCTAATAAGCAAGAATGTTTTTGGTTTTAGTTACAATTCACAACAGAATTTCTTCCTAGAAATAGAGACTTACTGCATTATTTTCACACAAAGCTGTGGCTATATTCCAGCAGGTTCATACAACTTCCAGCAATGACATCAGGCTTGTGTGTTAAGCACAATATTCCAGGGGATGAATAGTCCTGTGTGGATGTGGTACTGGTGTGCGCCACGAGGATCTGCCCCATCGTGAACAGAATGCAAAAAAAACATTTCTGCAAAATGCTTCCAAAAATTACTCCTGTGTGAAGCAGTTGCTTACTCATGAGTCACCTCCTCGTGTGGTGTAGGCGACCTACTGTAACAAGCTAGCTAGTACCCAGACCCTTTTTTAGTTCTCTCACCTCCTTTCAATCTGTCTAACAGCTTTCAAGAGACAGACGTGTCCCTGTGTGTGTCAGGGAGGGAAAGCAGCAGCTCATATCAGCAAGTGGGTATTTGTGAATTTGGGGAGATGGAGGAGACAATACTTGTATGGATATGAGCACAGGAATAATTCAGTCTCCAGCCGACACCTTGTGTAAATTCTGGTGTAGGTTTGTTCAGATTAATAAGGGTCTCTGATTTTTGGCTCAGAGAGTTCTCTCTTTAAAGGTCTGTAAAGGTAAGAAAGAGAAACTATGATATAGAATAAGCTTCTGGTTTAACAAAGTTCAAATTGCAGTGTGAAAACTCAATTTATTCCTCTAGGATGAACAAAACCTTAAAATTAATTGGAAAGGAAAAAACAATAGTAGAGGCAACATAGCTTAACTGAGCTGTGAGGCTGTGGAAGGATACATGCAGAGTATTTTTTCAGGCAGATTTGATCTCACCATTTTCTGAGCCAACTGCAAAACCCAAATCTCTATTGGCAGACACATAGCTGTAGTCCTCACAACACTCATTCTAAACTAATAAGCCTGGCAGAGAGAGAGCATATTAGCTCATTCTTAGTTCCAGCAGCTACCCAGAAGGCATTACAACACACTTGAGATATATCTCATACAAACTACTGATATGCCCACACTGCACAGAAGTGACTGCAGTGAACTGTAGGGACAGCTCAGGCACCAGGAGTTGTGACAGCTCAGAGTGAGGTATTATACCTTACATCCCAAGCAGACTATTGCTGAGTCAAAGCTGGTTTAGCTGTAACTCCTGTGGCTGAACCTCTGAGAAGAGCCCAGTTTCTTCCAAAAATAATAATAAAAAAATCAGTATTCTCAGGGCAGCATGTGTGTTTCCAGTTTGTGAGCTCAACAAACCATATTTTAGCCTCAGGTACCTCTGAACATTTCCTGGGTGTAGAATCTATGTAATATAACTTCCAAGAAGTGCCTTGCTTACAGTAAGCATGCTTACAGCCATGCTAAGTCAGGAAAAAAATCTCTGTAGGGGTGGGATGAATTAGGAGAAAGTATAACATATGGTCAGAGGAAAGAAATCGCCACTTTCTTGTCCCTAACATTAAGAACACCTTAGAAGAAAATAAGTTTTTTGTTTTGTTTAGTTTTTCCTAGACTCCAGGTAGCATATCTGGAGCTGTCAACTAAATTCGGGCAAAGCTCAGGATTACTGACTGGAAAACAGAGCCACCAGTACTTTGCTTACTCTTTGCAGAGATAGGAGCTGCAGCTGCTCAGGTGGGAGACGATCCCTGCTGGGAGCCTGTGCAGCCAACAAGGCCAACAGCGTCTGGGGCTGGATCTAGAGCAGCATGGCCAGTACATCAAGGGGTGTGTGATCATTCCCCTTTTAGCAGCACTCCTTAGAGTCCTGTGTTCAGTTTCAGACCCTGGTACAAGAAAGATGTGGACTGAGTGGGGAAGATTCAGTGGAGGCACACACCAAGATGGTCAGGGTGAGGGGAAAAGTGCCTTACAGAGTAGAGGCTGAGGGACTTGGGCTTGTTTGTCCTTGAGAAGGGAAAGCTCTGGGGGCCCTAAAGCAGGGCCTTCTAGGACAATGAGGAGGACTCCAAGAAGAGAGATCCAGGCTGCTCACAGCAGTGTGGCAGGAAGAAAAATGACAGTGAGCATAAATTTAAATAAGGAGAGTGGGAAGAGCCCACAAGTGGAAGAGGCAGTCTACGGGCTCATGCAGTCATTTGGAGGTTTGCAGCAGCCAGCTGTATAAAATTGTGAGCTATGTGATCTGGTTTTATAGCTGAGCCTGTTCTGACCAGAAAGTTGAACTAAACACCTCCAGACATCCCTGTCAATCTCAATTATTCTGTGATCCTATTTCTCCAACAGTTTTTTAGGAAGCGCGTTCAGTTTTTA
The DNA here is from genome assembly GCA_013397375.1 of Toxostoma redivivum. Lineage (NCBI taxonomy): Eukaryota > Metazoa > Chordata > Aves > Passeriformes > Mimidae > Toxostoma > Toxostoma redivivum. The sequence goes on along the minus strand of VXBI01008338.1, from coordinate 416,096 downwards.
TCACGAAAGCACATCCATGCCTCAGACTGCTCATAAAGGCTCTCCTAAAGGCAGCAACTGTAAGCAAACATATTTTTATCAAAATTTTAGCCAAAAAAATTGACTGTTTCATTCAGGTCTAATGAATAATAATGTGAGGTAACATTGGATGTTTGCATGAGTTTCACATGCAAAATCATGCATGTGAAAATTCCTTTCACAGCAGATGTCTGTTTTCTCCTTTGACAGTCCTTTGTCACTGCTTAGTTCTCCAAGTGCATTTTCCTTCTCTTAACAGATTTTTACCTTTGTTCTTAAGCCCCATTATATATAGATAAAACTTCTTTTACTGAAATTCTTTGTAGTAGACTGATTCAAAAATACACACAAGGGCAGGAACTGGGGGGGATTACCAAACACCATCTGATCTCCAGCAACAGATTACATACTCTTAGCCCACTGCAAACTTTTCAAGAAGCCGATCAGCTTATGTTTCTTACATTTCTGGGGAAACTGAAGTCCTGTTTCATCTTTCCAATGAACAAGAGACTGTGTACTGGTGTTCAACAGATAAGCAGTAAAGATTTAGGGCAAAACCTATTGTTTTGTGTTTCTGGACTTTTTTCCTTTTGGATAACTGTAGAGCACCTCTAAAAAGGCAAATATGATATATATTCAATTGGGAATAAAGAAAGAAAATTCCTTCTGATCTTAGCGTCTTCCTTGGTAAGGACAGTTGATAGAATCAACCTTATTAATTGTAATATTTATATACTTACAATGTATCTAACTTCATTTATCATTACATGCTACTTTATGCATAATACTCTCATGTGTGTTGTATAACAACAGAATAAGGTGTCAAATATTTGAATATTCCATGTACAAGCTGTTTTGAACATTCAAGTGTGTTAAAATTGTGAACGATTAAAGAACAAAAAAAGTAGGTGGACCTGAAGAAATGAGGGGGGAACTGACTTAAGAACTGCTGTGAGAGGCTGACCATAAAATTGTACCCTATTTTAAAAAATTAAGGATCAGTAACTTCTCACAATATAAAACTGAAAGAAAACCCCCAGATGCTTCGCCCGGGCATCCTTCTTTCCTTAAGTCTACTCTAACATTTTTTCTTGTACTGTCTAAAATATAGCTAAGTACTTCCCCAGCGCAGTTCTGGTTACCTGCAAATGGGATTTGATTACACCTCTTTTATTCAGTATATATCAAAACTATCTCTAGAACTTGAAATTAGTATTTTCAAAGTAACTTACAGGATTTGGGCATCTATAGCCCTCAGATTTTTGTTTGAAATAACAGTACTGTGTTTGGGATTTTTTTATTTTGAGAATTTTAGCCTGAAATCTTCAACTCCCACAATACAGCTGTGCTAAAAAATAAGCTTTTTTTTTGTTGCTGTTGTTGCATTAAAGTGAGTCATCATTACATATAATTTCTATGAAATGGACATGCATCATGAAATGAAGTTTTTCTTTGCTCTCAATTAAAACCACAGGCACAGCCATTTGTCCTTGGACAGAGATGTTGATTTAAATTCTTCTGCCTGCATACATTTATTTAGACATTTCTCATTCATCATGGGTCATTCCCAGGCCTTTAGGTAACTAGCTAAATGTTGTTGAAGTGTAATTATCAGTTGACTGAATGCCTTGATCTAGCGTAACTGCAAGGCTACATAATGCTGACTCTTTATTCAGCTGGTCTTGTACTTTGATTTGGATGCAATGAACTGAATTTTATAGGACGGAAAATAAGTACAAAGACTACTCATGGTTTGTTTGTAAGAAAAGCTTAGCATTAGGATGCCACTTGGGCTGCAACTTAATACTTGATAGCATTACTTGCATGTAATCATGTCAATAGCTTGAATATGTGGTCATAAGGTTGAGACTGCAAAGTGGTGCTACTTCTGGATCATACCTTCAGTCCTTGTTTGAGCACTGTTGACAGAAAGCACTCAAGAAGGCAACAAAGTAGATGGAAATTTCCCTAAATGAAAGGGACTGCCTTATAAAGAGTTAAAGCAATCAACATTAACAACTTTTACTCTCAAGCAGTGATAAATTTAGCCATTACCAGCTGCTGGGAGAGTTTCCTATGGGCTGTTTTAACCTATGACAGCCTGATTTTCTTTGGCTTCTACTCAGCCCTCCCCACTGATTAGCTTAGGCAGATATTCACTGGTGTCACATACTTACATACATACTGTTCTTAAAAGTTTAATTATTCCCACTTGTAAAAGGCTAAGCTGTCTAACTTGGAGCTGTTGATGTCAAGATGCTGAAGATGTCAAGATGAGCAAAACCCAGATGATTCAAGTCTTGTCGTGTGTTTAGCTGACACTACTCTTCAGCTGCAGGTAACCACTCTATGGCAAAAATGCCTGAGTACATCCTCTGAGCCCTTCTCAGCTGGTCAGTTTGAAACCAGGTGGACTCCCACATGCTTTAACTATATCCCTCAGTAAGTCAGGGCTTAAGAGATCTACACCCTTCCTCCTTTGTCTGTAGTCAGTCAGGGTTTGTCTTAGTCTAAAGGTCGTCATGAGATCCGAGATGTTGCATGGACAAACCAGGAGGTGGAGGTAACAAAGGAATGGTCATCTGGGCTCTGTACAGGAGTTTTGCAAAGTCACCCTTACAGAAAACAAGGAGTAAGGAGGATAGGAAGACTTCCTGACAGTAGGCCAGAAGTTGCTTGTTAGAGTATTTTAAATTAGATAGACTTAGTCAAACAGAGGCTTACCTCACATAAATATTCAAAATGAAAAGCAAGATGTTGTGTTGTGCTGCCTTCAGACTAATGGAGCAGTAAGGTATTCAGTGAAGTAAGTCTTAGAGTACCAAACAAACAGGAAGGTACCTGAGAAGGCCACGGATCAGAGGTTTGATTGTTGTTGGAGAATCTGTCTTTCAAGCTGCTTATCTGTGCTAAAAATTGGTTTGAGCACTTCAAATTGCAAGTGCCCAATCTGCACAAAGTGGAAGTAATATGCTGACGAAGTCCTGTACAGGTAGCAATCAACATTATCCTGGATGAGCTACAATATTGCTAAGATGTTTTAAGGAGGACCTGCCAGAGAAGCATTACAGTAATTAACCCTGATTGTCAGAACGTTGGGCAGGCCTGAGTCTCAGAAGCTGAAGCATTCAAATAAATAAATAAATAATTACTTGATGTGCATCACTGCTTAAGGATGACAAGTCTGAAACCAGCATCCTGAGTCCATAAAGATAATAGCTTGCTCACAGTTGATGTGACTGGATGACAACAGGAACCTTTAGAGGTGATTTGCAAAGGCAAAAAAAAGAAAAAGGGGTTGTACAATTTTCAGTTTTTTGTGATGACTATAGAAGGCTTGAAAGCCTCTGCCCCTCCTCACATTTCACATTTTATCTGATCTATTTTCCTGGATGACTCTACAACAAAGTAGAGGGAGAGTATAATTACGATGCCACATCATACCATAGAAATAATACTGAGTTAGGAGAGAAAAGGACAATTTTTTTTGTTTAAATTAAAACCACTGAGTTCTTTGTGTTTTTTTAAATTAATATTTCTAGGAGAAGCTAGTTAATTTCAAACTCCTTTCATAGAAGTTTTACTTCTATCTCCTCCAAGATTCAGTACTTCCAATTCTACAAACAAATGCAGAAAAAATGCTAATCCATTTCTTTGTGTACTTCACAGATATCTCCCAGGAAATAAAATTAAACCTGATATTACCAGTATGTTTAGTGGGGAAAAAAAATAAGGCATAAAATAAGTGTGAAGCTGCCACTCTGTTTTGTCACACAGCAAAACAAGGAATGATGGTAAGTGACATAATGCCATTCTCTCTGCCATCTTTGAATCTGTAAATGCTGCAACATTAAAAGATGTGTGTTTAAGCTCTTAAATGAGATATCGTGTAAATAGCATCAATATCTGACACATTAGCATGCAGAAGTTACTACAGCAGCCTATTTAGCATGAGTAAGTCAACGGGATTGAAAGAAACTTGGAGATAAAAAACATGTTCCAGGAAAAAAGGTACCCTGCAAAAAAATGCATAGCACTCAGTTTTTCTGGCAAATTGCATTCTCTTCTGTTATCTCACAAATCAAGATTGGTTTGGAGGAGCTCTTCTGTGACTAAAGTTATTACTCAGCAACAGCTTTTACTGCCAGAGAGGGAGAAAGAATAATCAAAGCTGACCCAAACAGCGTAAGCAAATATTCCACATGGGGTAAAATTTTGAATGATTTATGATAAACAAAGCATTCATTAAATCTCTCTGAAAATAAGCACAGATAAGGCAACAGTCAGAGATGGCCAAAAGATCAATCAGAAAATAACCCACAGGAAGTTTAGTGCCAAAAGTAATTGATATAATCATCAAATCAATTTCTGATGGTACAAACACTTCTGCATTCAGTCTGTTTCCCTGTGCTGTAGATCAGTTGTTATGTCATTCTGATCAGTATTGACCAATATGAGCTTGTAATAGTTTTGAGAAGTTCAGGTACTTTCTGGAGTTTACTTTCCACATGCTCACAAAAATGCCAGGTGAGGGCCAGGTTACTGTTTCTGGTAAGTGAGCATTTATATGATATTTGCTTTTGAGAGATAGCTTTATCCCCAGATGTTGTCCATTTTTGTATAAAAATAGAGAGCCTTGGGATACTGTGGACCTTTGTGCAAGATGTTTCTTCATAGTGATTACAAGGGAAGAAGTGCACAAACCTGGTTGCTGATGAGGGTTTTAGGCTAAGGCTTTAGATCATTAGTCAGAGCAGTAGCAATGCCTTCCACAGTTAAAAGATTACTGCTCGAAGTCATAATGGAGACCACTTTTCAGAAAAAAAAAAAAAACTATTTCAGCATAACTAAAGCACTTTTCAAAATGTGAGAGATTTAAAAGTAAAAATGGGGTATATTGCCATATATACCTAAGTAAAGGAGAGAGAAAGGAACTCTATCTGGAGATACACACACTGCAGAACTGAATCAGAGTTTAATGTTTCTCTCAGGCAGTAGATCAGCCTGAATAGGAGCCAGCTGTGAATAGAAGCATATTTTGTTGACTGGTATGATCAGTAGAAATCATATGTTAGTAATTTAGAGCTGCCTCCCTGCCTATAAAGTGCTTATCTGTGCACTACCCAGAATTTTAAAGTTGTTTGGAAGCATAATAGTTGAAAAGTGTTTGAGGTATTGATGGATATTTATGTCTATTCAGCTGAGGAAAGGAGTCCACTGAGTACAAAACTATAATGTTATTTGTGTGCTTGTGCAATATAAGAAACCTACTCAATGTCTTAATTGTGGCACATCATTCAGAATTATTTTATCAATTTAAGAATCTGATATGTTTTGTAACTAGTGGACATTTCTTAGACCTTCTCAGAAAAGATAGTATCATTTGGAAATGCCTGAAGGAAAAAAGCAAGAAGTATCTGAAAGGGGATCTTTGGGTTTTGTTTATTCTTAAAATTCAGATGCAATATAAGAATAAAGAAATACACAATGGATATGATGCATACAGGCAAAGCAGTAATGCTGTAAATAATATATAACTCTGGTCTATATTCCATTTTTGTGATTTCACTTATATTTTAAGCCCAGACTGTTCAATGATGACTACTGATTTTTGATGTACAAGATGAAATGCTCTATTATTCAGTGTTTGGAAAAATCTGAGCTGATACCCTTTCCTGATTTCATCCATCCTCAACCCTGCAGCCACTTTCCTGATTTCTTTTAAACACAAGTCAATAGTTTCTTCTAGCATCTCTCTATCTGCCTGTAAAGGCCTCACTTTACAACCACCTGTTGCTGAGGGGATATCTCAGCTCAAAGACTCCTGGTGCAACATCTCAGAACAGTTTCCTCAGAGCAACTGCACTCAATTATTATGTCGGTATTGTTTCCTGACAAAGGAAATATGAAAACTGCATTTCTTACAAGGAATTAGATTGTACAATGTCCTTGCTAGGTTTAGTGAATGAACTAACTCCCTCCTCTATAACTAGTAATAAATAGTAACAAAACCTTTTGCTGACATTTTAAAGAATAGTGCAGAATGCAGGTAAAACACTGAAGAATTGATTTTGCACTTATCAGACAAGAAGAAATGTAATTATATTGCATTTCCCCAAGGACTGTTTTCTTTTATCTAGCCTCTTTATTTAAAAAAAACCAAAACAAACCTGTAAGAATTCAGTAGTCTTCTATGGATGGCAGAAGGATTCTAAGGCATTGCAATTCCTGGGCTTTTTTTTTCAGAGGTCTGTGCTATGTACCACTGTGGTTTTCTATTTGTATGCTATTATTTCAGCAAAATTCCAACTGGACCCAATTTTTCTGTGGAAATGTGGGTTCTAAAGTGAAGCCCTTAGATCCTCTTTAACAGCCTGCTGCTCTGCAGAGCATTGTGTCACCCTGCTAAGACAAAATCAAGCAAATTTCTTCCTCTTTGGTCATTGCCACTGATCAGATGGCACTGATCTCCTTTTCTAGTTTTTAGACCACATGCACACAGGAGTGCACCTGTGTTTTACATTTCTGGAGAAGATATTTTTTTTATCTTGCTCATTCTTTTAACTGCATTTTTCTTCTTGGAATGAATGAGACTGTTGGGACGAACCCCTCACTGATATGAGGTAATAGAAGAAAATTAGAAACATTCTTGGTTCCTATTGTTACATGTAATTTCTCTGTATTCCTGAATTTTGCCCATGTCATACTTAGTTGATGGTTAAAAAGGCATCTTGATACTCAAAGAAATGGTGTTGGACTAGAAAGCCAGAAAATATTTTTTATCTAAATAAAGGTGAGGGTAGCTGACCTCTTGGAAACATAGTACCACTTCCAGGCTCTTCCTGGTGGTGCCAAGCAATAGGACAAAAGGGCAGAAACTGATGCAGAGAAAGTTCCACCTGAACATGAAGAAGAACTTCTTTACTGTGCTGGTGACTGAGCACTGGGACAGATTGCCCAGAGAGGCTGTGGAGTCTCCCTCACTGGAAATATTCAAGAACCATCTCGACACAACCCTGGGCTATGTGCTCTAGGAAGACCCTGCTTGAACAGGGAGGTTGAAACAGATGATCCACTGTGGTCCCTTCAAACTTTACCCATTCTGCGATTTTAAAAGTGGTTGGAAAGATAACCACTGACCTAAGTGCATGCTTGCTCTGGCCTGAGGAATATCAAAATAAACTTTGATGCTATCAGATTTCAAATAATAAATTCAAATGCCAACCATGATTTAAAAGCCAAACTATTGCAACCCAGTTACCCCTTTTAGTACTACTTTGCAGTTTCTGCAGCATCACAGAGATGGTCCAATGAGTGGAGTTAGAAAATAATAGATAATTTTAAAATTCTTAAAAAAATCATTTAATTACTTTTCATTTCTCCTACTTGCACTTGATAAATGAACATATTAAACTATGTAGACTCAGGAGCCTCCAAAAGCCTTTGATGTGTATTAGAATTATCTAATAATTAACCTTAGGTTTCACCAGCATGACTCATTGAGGTGAAGTGAAACAGTGCTTATGATGAAGGGAATTCCAGATCTGCCAGCCCCAAGGAAGCAAGCTGGCTTCACTCTCTTACACTTTGTCATGGAGAGCTCTGAGCTCGCCCGATCTACCTTTTGTTGCATTTCATTCTTGATGAGCCGCTCTTTTTCAGTGCAGCTTTTTTTAAACAGCTGGGCGCATCATTTTTAAAGGGCAATATTGAGAAATAACATTTGGCTTACATAATATATATGCAAAAAGAAGATATATTTTCATTGGACTGTTTTTTATTCCTGTACCTGATATTAGAGAGCATTGTTCATCCTGGGTTATCTATTGCATACTTTATATAGATGTGGTTAAGAGTGAGCCCTTTCTTTAGAGTGAGGAAGTCTATGCTCACAACTTCCTCTGCATTTTTGGCTATTACAGCATGGATACCTGTCTAACATCTGATCTAGAGAAGGACAGTACTTCAGGACCTACAAGTACCACTGAAGAGGCGCTGGTTTTGTGTTAATAAATTGCTCCCCTTGCCTTTAACCACAAGCATAACGATTCATAATAACGCAACTTCTTATTTGTACCAGGGTCAGAAGTGTTCACTGATTTTATGTACTCAGATTAAGTAAGTACTTTCAACCTGAATTTGTAATGTACTGGAAAGCATCAATGCCAGTTGGACTGAATGGTAAACGAGGGCATCAGCAGCTCCCTGAAAATGAACACTCGAAACCAGGAATTGATTAAAGAATGAACATTTAAAAACCTGGGCAGCAGTTTCTGTTGTCTGTGATTCTCTGAGTGCTTTTATTAAGTGCTGTGGGAGGCAAGGTAGCCTCAGACTCACTGAAGATGGCCACAGTGATGATTGACCAGCCAGGGTCACTGTTTTGCTTTCATTCACAGTATGGTTCAGGAGGGAGGGTGTTGACAGAAATGTCTACAGATTTGTCCAGTGGCAGTACTAAGAAAAAGCTACACAAGGCAATGCTTTAATCTACAGTTTAAAGACTACCTCTCTGTAAGCAGATGCTGTCTTAGAGCTGCATTTCCAGAGCCCCTTCTGGAGTAAATAAAAATATTCACTAGAACAAGACTCAGCAATGCTTCTTAGTTTTCAGTTTCACAGATTTTACCTAAGTCTTTGGAAGGATTTCTAGGAAAAAACAGGATGAGGAAGGATTTGTCTTGCTGAGCCAAGAAAGAACTTAGCAAGGAATTAATGCCTTTTGAGGTGTCCTAACACTGCCCCAAACCCTTAAACACTAGGTAGTAATTTCTAGTGTTAACAAATGTTGTCTTCAACCTATAGTCACAATGTTGTATCAGGAAAGAGGCAATATATGTAGTAATATATTATCATATAATCACATAATGGTTTGGGTTGGAAGAAACCTTAAAACTCATCTAGTTGTAACCCTCTGCCATGGGCAGGGACATTTTCCACTAGACCAGATTAGTCAAAACCGCACCCAGACTGCCCTTGAACACTTCCAGGGATGGGAAATCCACAATTTCTCTCAGCAACCTGTTCCAGTGCCTGGATTGCTCACAGACATTTGTGTTGCTCCCCCAGCAGACATCTGGGTAGCTAGAATGCCCCCTCAAGTTGAGAGCTTGTGAGCAGGATGCCTCCTGTATGTGGAGCAAGAAGGCTTTGTTGATAGGCTTCCCCTGATCAGGTGCCTGTTGCAAACCTCAACAACAAAGTAGCTTTTGTTGGTTCTGTCCTAGATTTTCACCCTCAGATTCTCAATCTGTTTGCAGCTGGTTTGTGTTCTTATCCTTTCTTCTTGGTCAAGGCTTCACCAAGAGTGACCAACACTTTCATTTGCAAAAAACTATTGAATTGTGCCTTGAACTGAGAGTTGAAGTCTCACAAAATCTTCTGAAAGTACCTCTCAAGAAAAAGGAAGCATGCTCTCTCTTACTCTCTGATCGACTATATTACATTTATCTTCACTGTACATCCACTGCCTTGCACTGCACTTCCAAGTCCAGATTTTCAAGATCACTGAAACCAAAAATTTATCCATGAATTTTCCCAACACTTACAGGTCTAAAAGCATTTATGTCTTTTAAAAGCAGTGCAGTTTATCCAGGCTAAAGCAAGTATGTTTCTTCTGCTGAAGTGAAGCAGCAGATGTATTCAAAATATTACTTGTATTGGTGCAACCTGAGATACAACTGCCTGGGTGAAATTTCCTTCCATCTGTAGCAAGTCTGAGTCATACTGAAGCTGAAGTTATAATTTATTTATTGCTGTCAAAGGAGCTCCCTTTCCTTTTCGTACTTGAATGCAGTGAAAAGTCTCAGATGAACTGTAGTTAATAATAGTTTGTGGTCAACCCAGGGAGGCACTTTAAGCAGTCATATTTGCTTTTGACCACATTCTGTTCAATATTCTTGCTGCTGATGTGGCCAGTGGAGCAGGGAGAGAACCTACATTAATTAAGAGGTTCAGCATTTGAAAGACTACATAGGATTTCAAAGCCAGGTGAGCATCTGCAGTTTGAAAGCAGAAAATCAGAGATTTGTAAAGGACAAGTGGAGCCTTGGAACTGGGGATGAGGATTTTAAATAGTCTGGTAGCAACTGGGTGGAAAAATAATTCCAAGTTTACAATGTGCCACAATTGCATATGAGGCTGCTTCAAAAGAACGAATCACATTCAGGGATGTTTTAAGAACACTGCTGGCTGTTAGACAGAGGAATGAAATTATTCTGCTCTACTTGCCACTGGAGAAGCCTCAGTTGAAGTACTGTATCCAATTTAGGGCATTGCACTTAAAGACAGATGTATACCAAGTGGAGATAGAAGAAAGCAGCAGGAATGATCAGCCAAGGAGGCAAGCTGAATGAAGTAGCCTTATTTCTTTTGATAAAAGGAAAAGCAAGAAAGAAGGCTGATAATGACCTCTGATCTTGTAAAAGTTTTTTTGTAAAAAAGGAGGTGGTCTGTCATCCCCTGAGTCCAAGAGAGGAAGGCCCAGAAGAAATAAGCTTGCTTCTCAACAAATTATATTTAAATTATATATAAGGCAGAACAATCTAGTGACAAGATGTATGAAGGCATTAGAGCAAGATAACAAGATACAGGTCAGATTTCAATTAGTGAAGATTTTTAAGGACAATTTAGGCTTAGGTGTGGTGGGATGTAACTGAACCTTGTTCTTTGAAGGGCTATGAAGAAGCTGACTTCTAAATGTCCCTTCTCACACTGAAATTTCAAAAGGGTGAATTTCACCTTCCCCTTTCTCTGTGCAGTGCTGTAAAATGGGGGTTCAGAGGTGCTGCAAGTAAAGACAGCCATTTAACTTTAAAGAAAATTATCTTTCGCCATATGTGCTTCAAACATGCTGTCCCTTTTCATGGCATCATAAAGATTGACAAGAAATTTGGACCAGAACAGCACATGCTGCAAAGTTAGGAGCTAAAAGAGATTTATAATCCATATCCCTAGAATCTGACAGTTTGAATTCCTCCTGGTTGCCTAATGTCTATCTGAAATAGTAATTAAAAATATATCCTGATGCTGTGATGTTGCCTTTACTGTTCTCAGTGGGAAATAAAAAAATAATGTCAGTCCTTTGTGAGAGGATTGGGGCATGAATTGCATGAACTTTTCACACTGCAATCTAAGACTACTTCCCCTCACCCCCACCCTCCCCAATAGTCCTTAGGGATTTATTGAATTTGAAAACTTTGCCATGAGATTAAATCATATTATCATGCAAAAAATATACCTAAGCTGACAAAACCACCCAGCTAAAATTTACAGGATGACTTTCTACAGCAGAGATCTTCCACAAGAAAATCTCACATTTCATAGGCTACATGGCCATGTGAGTATGAAAAGACAAACTTGAAAATGTTTCCCTTCTTATTATTCAGCAGACAAACATGGAATCTCTGACTCAGCACAATAAAGCCTTTTTCCAATCAACACAAACTAATGATTAGGAAGGCTTCAAAAGTGTTACGTAGGATTATTCTGAAAATTGTTGTCTGAGGATGCCTTAATGGGGATATGACTGGTTTTGAATAAGGACGTGTAAGTCACTATCAATTTTCATCAAGGTGGCCCAGGCCTGTTTATCCTCTTGCTGTATGTGATGACACGCATTTCAGCCTAGGTGAAAATGTCCTGTCCATCTCCTAGAAAAGCTTAATAATTTATTTGTAGCCCGACTCATCCTAGATTTGTTCACACTGCTCATTCTCTGCACTGCACAGCCGTCTCTTAAAGCAGCAGTACTGCATGCTTCAAATAGCTTTGCCTGACACCCTCCTGTTTTTCATTATATTGTTGTGTTATGTTTTCAAAACAAAACAGAATGAAGAATCGATACTGAGGATGTTTGGGAGAAATATCATGACCTTGGTTGCAACTGTTACAATTCAGCAACCAAGCTGCAAAGGTCAGTTTCACCTCGCTACCACCAAGGTGAGGACACAGAGCAAAAAAGTTGCTCATGAAATAACTATAGGGTGTCAGGCTAAATATATATAAAGTGCTGCTAAACTAGCAGCATCTCATTAGCTTTCTTCTCTTTTGCTGTTTGGAGTCAGTCTTTGCTGTATGGTAATGCGTATGGCATAAGAAAACAATGTTTCCCCTTTTTTCTCTGTTAAGGAGTTTATGGCTCTATTTTAGCAGATCAGTATGATGCTGCACTCCACCAAGAACTGGCTCATGTCACACCTGAAATCACAGTAGGCTGAATGAGGTGAAGCCACGTGGTCTCACTCATCAGGCTTTCTGGTTTTTTCTTGCTTACTTTTCTACCTGAGCAGGCAGCCCTGCTTCAGACAGTAATCATCAGCTCTGCATCCAGATTTTTGAGCTATTACAGTGCAGCTGGTCTGTGACTCAGCAGTTCTGTTTGCAGTGTGTTTGCAGGATCAGTTCCACTGTAGCTGAAGCTGTCCTGTTTGTGCTGTTTTCAGCAGCATCCAGCTGCTGGGCTGCTGCAGATGCCATCCCATGTATGCTGCGCTGCTATTGATCAGAAGCCTCCTGAAATCTGAATTACCTCTGTCTTTATCCCCACTGTTGCTTTTAAAGCATAATATACCGTATTGGGAAGTGCTACTCCTGCTCCTGAAGAGAGGAGCTGCTGAAGATCCAGAAATCAGAAGCAGGTGAGTATATCTGAACTAGGCAGGATAGTTTGGGACTGCAAAACTGTAGGAAGGCACGTACAGTCTCACACCAAAACTTCCCCCTTGCATCAAATGAAATTGCTGAATGAAGGAAAAAAAACACACTGGCAGCTTTGATAACTATCAGGCTGGATAACTGCAACTATGCAAGCAGAAAGCTTTTTTCACATTGTTACGTTCCCACACTCTGAAATCTGTGAGTTTCCCATCCTCTGTCTCAGCTTCTTTGCACCAAACTACTGTTATGCAAATTATCTGGGCACTTTCCCATCCATGTTCTCCCTTTCTTTGCACACTGGGATTTTTAAGGTTTTGTTCTTCTGTACCAAACAACCTGATATTCTGTAGTCTTTTCGGAAGAATTTAGTGGCTTGGGATGGCTAGGACCATGTGATTAAATGCAGACCTTAGGTTTTGTCTGCAGATTATGAGTTTGGGTTAAGTGGCAATTTCTAACTCCATGAAATTATTTCCAAACCCACATGCCCCCTCATTCTCCCTCTCAGTGTTTTGAAAACCTCATGGTTACCAGAACCACACACCTCATGCCGGTTGCTGGACTGATCAATGGTGTCTTCTATAAAGCAAGATTAGAGAGCAAGCAATATGCATGTACTATTACAGGGTAATAGGCTCTAAAAGTCAGAGAATCCAGGTTATCTTTTTTTTATTTTCCCATGAATTTGACTGTTCTTTCAGATCCAGGCCCAGAGTATGTTCTTGCTGGTAAGGTAAAAAGGGCCAGGGCATTTCTCTCTTTCCCTTAGTAGCCAAGCAAAAAAATACCTGTATATTTTCTTACACTCTAGAAGAGCCTCAGATTGTCCTCTGGGAATCACCTCTGGCCCATGCTGCCTCCCAGCTGTGTCCAGCATTACTGGTAGAGAACCTGACCAAAACAGCAGCAGGATATGCCAGTGACTCAACTGCATGGATACACACATGGCCATGCTGTATGTCTGTCTGCTTTACTAGTACATATGTAGCCTGGGGGAGCCAGAGATGGCTGATCCTGAGATATGCAGGTACCAGGAGGAACCCACAGACCTTGAGGAAAGGGTGCACATCTATATGAAAATGCAGTCCCGCATCTATTACACAGTGCACAAGGAGTGGTAACCATGGGCACAGAGTGGCATGAGCATTAACTTTGCTAAAAGCCAGAGGAGATACTGAGAGGGTCCTCAGCAACAATAGGTTCGTAGAGCTAGTGCTATTGTGCCCTTAGTGCTCTTTGTACTTATACCAGTCTTGGCAACCAAACAGAATATACTCTCTCATGCTCTAATTGAGCCCTCATTTTGCTGCACAGGCAGCCGAAATGCTGTAATACCTACAGTGCAAGCAGGCACTGCCTCATAAGAACATAGTAGCTCAAACTAGAGGTCCCTTTAGCCCATTTCTCTGTTTCTCATAGTCCCTCATAGCAGATGCTCCGGGAGTAGCAGGGCATGCATGAATAGCAGGGCATGCATCATATATCCCAAAGACAGCAGCTGAGCAAATCTGGGACAAGAATGGAATGAAAAAGCGTGTTCATAATTTTTGGAGTTTGGGCTTTATCCATTTGCTCTGGTGAAGGAAAAGAGTTTTCTGTTTTTGTGCATCACATTACTCCTGCTGTAAAAGCAAGTGGCTCCTTCTGGCCTGTTGCAATGAAGAGCAGAAATGGTACCATCCAAAGCAAACTCTGCTTGTATAGACCCTTACAGTCCTCCCCCTCCATAAGCCTGGAATAGCACAGCTCCACACAAGCCACTGAAACAAGAGACAGACCTTGCTTTTTGATTGTTTTGTAACAAGACCTGTAAGAGTATTCAGGTCTTGTGGCACCTTCAGATGTGGGGATCACCCAGTCCATGTGAGGCTGGATAGAAAGCATCCTCCTCCAGCGCGCTTTACCTTCAGCACAGCCCAAATAAGGAGCACACAGATATCTCTTTGCTCAACGTGTGGGTGTCACACATCTCTGTGTGGCCCTGGAAAACCTCGCAGTTCTTGGCTCTTCTGCAACAATCGTGTGATACAGTCCTGCTATCACCTTGCGGGCCCTACTTTTCTCATTGTTATAGGGAGCTGATGGCAGATGTCCCATCATGAATGGAAGAGGGTACCTGGGCATGGTCCATCCACTTTGAAATATTCTGGTTTTTTTCTCAGAAATTAGGAGTAAACAGAGCAGGCCAAAGAGGCTTGCCTGAATATACAAGAGCTTCTGCTACTACAGCCTGAGCCCACCCTTGAGAAGCATGTTCAACTAACAGAGGAGAAAGCAGGCCAGAAAGTAGGTGAAGAAAAGAAGAAGATGCTAATGGAATAAATCAGTTTCCTAGGACCTAACGGCAACAGCACATTTACACAGCTAAACATGAACTTTGGGTATCCTCCTGTAATGTGTCAGCCCCCCAAAACAGCATCAACAATTTAACAGACTTTATTCTTTGTCTCACTTTTACTTTCTTTTTCATATAAGTGATCCTCAGCTTTTGCTGATAATGTGGTAAAAGAGAGCCACATCCCACATAGAAGCAGTTGTTGCCCGAACACATTTGCGCAGAAAGTATTTTCATCTATGTGTGTATTTCTGCTGTGGTTGCTCACTGGAAGATTTGTGCTATAACAGCAAAATTTTGGGCTTTATCTCACCTTCAGTAAGTGGAATGCTGCAAACCTTCAAAAACACCATAGTTTTGACGCTGCCTCTGTACCTTCCTGACAGTTTCACTATCCCCCAACACAACATATTTGCAAGAGCTTGTAGTGACAGGATAAGAGGGTATGGCTTTGGATAAGAGGCTATGGCTTCAAACTAAAAGACAAAAGGTTTTGATTAGACATTTGGAAAAAATGATTTATTGTAAGGGTTGTGAGGCACTGGAAGAAGTTGCCCAGAGAAATTGTGAATGCTCCTTGCCTTCAATGTTTAGATGGGGCTCTGGTCAGCCTGGTCTAGTGAAAGGTGTCCCTGCCCACAGCTGGGAATTTGGAACTAGATGAACTTTGAGGTCTTTTTCAACCCAGACCACTCTGATTCTATGAACATTCCCACAGCTCACATCATACACATAGCCAGGTATTAATTGCCTCGCTATAACAAGACAGGCAAAACTAGCATTGAAGAAAACAGCACAAATCACAGAAGGTAGCTCTAGAGCATGCCAGGTGCAGCCCTGTGGCTGAGAGGTCCAATTTATGCTGGAGACTTGCAAGTCCCAAGTGTGTGCCACTTCATTTTGCCCAGACTTAGAGCAGATATCCAGGAACACTTGTTTGTCCTCATTGTCATCCAAAATGGGACAGTTTGATACAACCATGCTGCAGAGGCTTCTGTGTCAGAAGGCCCATCTCTTGTGTGTGCCCTACAGCCCCTGTTACACAGGTGACTTCCATCTCTGGGCACGGGCTGGCTGTGGGTGGGCACAGCCTTTTGTGAGCCTTTTCTCCCCATCCTGGCCCTACAGCTCAAAGTCATGATGCCTGCACTTGTTTCACACCATCCCCTGGTGGGCTCAGACTTCCTCCTCTGAAAGAAGTGTATGTCCTGGAAGGAAAGAAGGATGGACACCTGCTTAAAATCAGCGCTTGTCTTTGAGTGCCCCCTTGAATGCTGCCAGCAGCACTCCGGGAAATTTGCCTCCCTGCAGGCAGCACCTCTGTGCTGAGCTGAGCCCTGAGCTCCAGCTGTCTTTAGTCCTCCCTATCCCCTGTGCTCTTTATGTTCTCAGCTGTCTTGTCTTTCTTCTTTTCCTGCCTCTCCCCATTTCTTTTTCCTTTGGGACTTCTCTTTGCTTCTCCCCTTCAGGCTTCCTGTCTCCCCTCCAAGCGGCACTTCCGACAGCAGGAATTTCAAGATATGGCATGCTCATACATTTTGTATTAGCTCTAGGGGCTCTTAAGTCTTCTGACATCACGGGGTTACACAAACTAGCAAGCACTGTAGTCCAGGAAAGCACCTGGAAGTAAGAGAAAAGGAGGGGGGGGGAATTAAATGCTTAGCAACAGGAATGCCACACTTTTGAATTACTAACTAGCTGCTCATTCAATCGCAAAGGGTTACTGCATTAAGAACTCACATTAGAATTAAGCGGGAGAGAAGAAACACTTGCTGGCTAAAGGCTGAGGATAAACCCAGCATTTCTGTGTCACTGCTTAGGGTAAAGAAAAACTGTAATTACAATACTTGTCTTTGAATAATATTTCAGTCATAAAAGCACATTTCTCAGATTCTGCATGATAAGTGCATTAATATTTATTCATTTTCTATGACTTTTAGATAATTCCTAAGAGTCTTATTTTGCTAGCATTGATGGTTGCTTATTTTTTTATGCTTCTTCTGTACAGGTGTCCAAAGCTTCATCACCATATATCGGCATCTTTCTTGTCTTTGGAAACCTATTCCTGTAAACAGGGTGAAAAAGATATGGTCCTGGTTTTGTTCTCAAGCCTCAAAACTAATATTTAGGAGTAGAGACCTTCTGCTATAGTAGACCCTGGTGGACCTCAGACTTAGTATAGAGACTTAAAGAGTACAGAAATTTATTCCTGTAGAAACTGTTGGGACTGGGAAAGACTTACAGTCACCCTTTTTCCACTAGTTTTCCTTTCAGTCTCAAAGATTTGTCATTCATTGATGTGTAGCTCCCTTTGACAGCTTGAATATACATCCAGCTTGCCTTACACAGGAGGGCTGCTCTGGACACTACAGGAGTGAGACTATGTCCCACTGATTTCATTATTTAAAAATGTACTTTGCACTTCTAACACCTTAGAAATGCTTTCTACACTCTAAAAACTTCTTAAAATTTAGAATTTGCCTTATTCACCCACTGACATCAAACTGAAGGGGGTTTGGTAAATTTTTATAACTTAAAATATGGCCAGGTGAACATCCTTTTTCAGTGTTCAGGCCACCCTCTTTTCAAAGCATTTGCTTTCTATGAAAAAGTTAGTATTTTAAATTACGTAAAAACCTGTTGATTTCCAGTTATAAAAATAGGGTAGAGAAGATTCAGTATTCAGACATTGGCACCTGGCCAGTAGATTTTGCTGAACTCATTTACAAATTGCATTTTGACCAAAAATACTCTTGTATTAAAAAGTATGAGCTAGATAAGATCACCATCAGAGCTGAACAGTTTACAGGCAAAGAAAAATCTGTAGATCTTCACCTAATATCTGAGTGCATATTTAAAAAAAGAAGAGCACTCTAAATTTCTAGAATCAAGTACATTTGAATGAGACTATGTCTTACCTTTTTGGTATGCCAAATACTGAACTTCTAATCATACTGCTCAGTCTTTGGGGATAAAAATGCAATTCTGAGAAGAGTGTAAATGCCTTTTATGCAAAGAAAAGTCCCTTATCTGCAGTAATTTGGCGAATAGACTCTGTGATGATATCTGAAGTGCCGTGCTTCACCCTCAGAAACTGTGCCTCCCACCTTTAGTTTTTTGGATCAGTAATTTCCAGAATTGGAGAGATAGCTAGGCAGAGAAATGCCAGGGTTGGACATTTACGGGTGTATCAGTGGATCACTGATATACAAGTCTCTTTTTCAACTAGGCAATTTAGAAAAACAAAAGACACTATCTTTCTGGATTGTTGTATTTCTTTCATAAGCAACGTCAGTAGATAAGGGTGTATTGGGTGTATTTCTGTTCTCAGCTAAGGAGCATTTTATCATGCAAAGGCATCAAAATACTATCTAGTCATGCACTTGTCCCAGTGGAAGAAAAGATTTTCAGAAGCTGAAAGAGAAAAATGCAACAGCCTTAGTATTTAAAAATTTTCTATTGACAATACAGGGCAATAGTGACGTGTTAAAAATAAATACTGGCTTTGGGGTTTTGTAAATACAAAAGATACAAATCTTAGAATCCAAATTAATTTCACGTACATTTACAAACCAAGAAGAAGGCAGACTAGTTCTGAAGATTTCAATGAGGAGTATTCAAAGAGGCAAGAAGAAATGCCTTTTGCTTAAGACAGGCAGTAGTGTAAAGCCTACTTTGTACTTTGTACATGTCCTTGGATTTGTGATCTGATTTTCAGCTATTCTTAATATTCACAGGAGATGGAGATTTCTCTTTAGAAACGGGAGTGATCACTATTCCCACATCTTAGGCACTATATTGATCAAACCCATTTCCAAGACAGCAGTCCCAAATCCCTCCCAGAGCTTGGAGCCCAGATGCCTCAGAGCACTGAAATGATGGATCTCTTCCTGGGAACAGATTACTGGAGCATATACACTGTGAACACTTCCCTAGCAGTGTACCAATGGCTGATGCTGGATCTGGAAATGGATTCAATATATTTGATCGTTTCAGAGCACCTTATTTCAAAGACAAACACAAGATTGCTCCCTCCAGTATGTGAGAAACAATATTCTGGCTGACACAAATAAACATGTTACACCTATCATGGGTACAAATATCACAGTATTTGTCTCACTGGGAATAGCCATGCCCTGGATCCCAGGCAGGATTACCTTCATGAAGACCTATCTTGGTGACCAGCCAAGTATGATACAGCATTTGAGACTGAGAGCAGATATGCTTCACGTGTAGTTCAGCATGCAGCACAACCTTCTTTTTAGTCACACAGAAATCTAAATTCACAGCCACTGTAAACATTAAAAGAAGGTGAAAATCCATCATTAACCCATGCACTGGCTTTCTCCTGGCTATACTTTTGAAGGATAAACACAGCAACCTTGTCTAATATTTTATTTTAATTAGAGTAAAAGTAAACTGCAATAAGCACACAACACAGGGAATTAACAGAAAATTAAACAAGTTCTATGTGTAAACCTGTAAAAACACTCTGAGGCAATTTGAATTCTTCATTAGGCTGGGGACTGTACACATATTTCCTTCTTAATTTATTTTATTGAGTGCTCATGTTTCATTCCTGAGCAGGCCTGCTTGTATTGATTTGATCTCATGTTCAGTAAAGTGTGTGTGTGTGCAACTGTCTAATGGGAGCAAAGACCTGAAAGATAAAATGGTCTTTTTTTGGCCAGACCACACACCCTTGGAGATTTGCCCGGCCCAAAGAGGATGTTATTGCACAAACAGCACAACCTCTTTTTGAAGCCTAGAGGGGAACTCATGAAACAACATTTGTGCATTGCAGCTGAGAAAAGCTCTAATTTGTACTGCTTATCTCTGATCCATGCACAACAGATCTGAGAGGAGGATTTTGCCCTTAATTTGTTCCCTGGTGTCTACACATTTTGAGTGTGTTAGATCAATGAATGATACTACATTCCATATGTGCCACAACACGTAGACCAAGCTAGGTACACTGAAGATGAAGAGGCAGCATCAACTTTGAACCTCCTGTTTGTGAAACAACTTTAAACGCTAGGCAGATGAGTTTGCAAAATGAATTAATTAGCAATAAAGACCAAAGGCACACTCTGTGTGAATAAACAACATAGATTTAGATCTTAGTTAAAACTTGGTGAATGTCAACTAATAAGGAGGTCTGTAGAGTCTGTCAGGCTTTGCAAATCCTGCTTTTCTGAAAGGAAAAGTATTACTGCTCACAGGAGAAAATGCCTATATAAGGTTTGAATTTGTGTGGTGGAGTGAGACCTGCAGCTAAAAGATTCAGCATCTTTAGCTTTCTGTGAGAAAGATCTTTTTATAGCTGTTTTTTATTTAGCTAGGGTTTTCTCCTGGGAGGGCAGGAGGGCGTTAGCTCAAGAATTCACTTGATAGATTTCAGATCAGCAGCTAATCTGTCACTTCAAGAGGTGACAATGACAGGAGGGTAAGACTTCCTAATTTATTCATAAAATACTTTATCTGTCGATTCCATTTATTTAGTTCATTCTTCATAGGTAAAAGTATTGAAAAAAGGAAATTAATCCTGACCCTGGAGGTGAGAAGCGGAATGCTGATAACTCCAGCTCTGGGGGACATGAGTAGGCCGGGACTTCTCTCACCCAAGATTGTAAAAAACATGATAGACTGATATTATCTCATGCATTTTACCCCTTGAATTTGTGTTGATACTGCAATACCACAGAGGCTTTACTGACTTATTAACAACACTTACTGGAAGCTCATATTCAGTATAGCAAGTCACAGCCTTGTTTGCTATTTTGGCATAGCACACAAATGCCTGGGGTACATTTTTAGCTGCCATTGTGCACTTGCTGCCAATGAAAGGATTACATTGTGTCAAAAAAGCCAGAATTTTCTGAAAGAATTCTTTATAAAGTATAAGAATTCATATATATTTTTCAGTGAGCTGCAGCTTATTTTTAAGTTCATCACAGTCTGGAAAGAATTATTGTGTGAATTGCTGGGCAAAGAGTCTGAGCAGCAAGAATTCACTGGCCAAACCCCAATAGAAATTTCTTCTTTGATAAGTGTTGAAAAACCACTTCGAATTTAATTTCACTAGGACTCTCATGTCCTTAAATCTTAGGTGATGCAGCGCACTATTTATGGAGGTCACTATGATACTGTGCAATTACATTTTGATTTCACAATGGTAATATGGAAGAGGTTTTTGATGGAAAAATTTAATTCTTCATAACACAGTGTAGTCTACTTATTTAACCACTTTGAGTTACTTTAACTTTTCTTTTAACTGAGCACTTTTTCATCACCATCCTCAGATGCTATCTTTACTAGACATTACAGGAACATTGTGCAAAATGAGGTATGAAGATTCAAGAACTATCTTTCAGCTAATGGAGTGAGTTTGATCAGGAGCTGAACACCTTATTTACTGATCTAAGCTTTCTTCTGAGGTGGTATTTGGTCCATCTCTGGAAAAATTCAAGGTCAGGTTGAATGGGTCTCTGAGCATCCTAGCTGAAGATGTCCCTGCTTATTGCAGGAGGAAGTGGAGGAGATATTCCTTAAAAGTCCCCTCTGAATGAAACTGTATGATGCTATGGGTCTGTGCTTCACTTAATATGGTCTTTAGAGACATTCCCAGCCTTTCTCTGCCAGATTTCAATCTTCAAAATTCAGATAATTCGCAATGATGAAACATTTATCGTTTGGATCATATGTAGTTTTTTACAGCTACTCCAAAACTCATTGAAGAGGAAATCTTCAGAAAATTATCTCTAAAGAGACTGTAAGGTATGCTTTTCAAAGCCATGTAATTTTTCCAAGTTTGAGTTTGTTTTCCTGGGGCTTTTTAGGAGATCTGTAGAAAGTGCATCTTGACATGACAGTGCTTTCTTGTCAGGTGTCACTTTACATCAAAGCATGGGTATGTTAGCATTTCTTAAAATATGGGAAAAAATGCATAACAATGTCCTTTTCCTTAATTTCAGTTTTGGAATGGAAAATAGGTTTTTAACTAATATATTAAAAAAATAAGGACAGCAGCTGGAGACATGTATTTCACATGAAAAACACAAATCATTCTTTCAAAAACAGCAAAAGATCATTGCACCAGCAACCAGAGAGCTACTGTGAAAAGTAAAGCATGTCACCATGTGAATTTCACACAAATTCTTCAATTGTTGAGATTTTTGTGTGTAAAACATCTCTCTTGAGACATACAAGGATGGAAAGCAAAAGTATTTTATATAGCTTGTACTGCTCAGCAACATTGGAGACCAAGAGTTTTCTGTGAAAGCTTCACATTTTTGTTGTCTGGCTTTCAGTTTTCCTCTTTCAGAAGAGCAGGACAAAGAGAACAGTGCACAAGTTAGAGTCATCCCAGTACCCACCTGGGATGCAGCTGAAGTGCAGAAGGACTTCTGAGCTGAGAGCTGCTCGCTGATCACACAGTTTAGATAGGAAAAGAAAGTCTTGTGTATTTGCCTTCATAATTTGACCTCAGCCTCTTGTTACCTTTTTCTTCATCCACCACTGCTTAAATTGAGTTTTCCAACTGTTTCCTCAATCTAGGATTTTTCCCTGATTTTTTGGTGTGAACCTGAAATATCTGAAATTGCTAGATGGTTTCCATCTCTAATATTTGTCAGGCTCAGGACTGCATATTACATAAAACATATGGGAGCAAATGCACTCGATGCTGCCAATATGACTTATGTTCAGCAAGTTCAGTACTGGCAACCAAGATAATGCAGGAAGATGATATTTATATCAAGGTTTTAAAAAACATCAGTTTTAAAAAGGATACAAAGAAATGTGTATTTAAATGTAAGTCATGACTTAGTTATTGATTTCTCTATTCGGTTATGCATGAATATGTCATTAAATGTCAGACCAGAACATCATTGAAAGTTTCATCAGTGAAAATTTCATTCTTTGAACTAAGCTAATGGTCACAGTGACTGTGAATATTTAATGTGTGGGTATGTGTATATATATATATATATCTCCATGCATGAATGTATGCTCAGAGATGTAAACATGCAGGTACATGTGAGTACATGTATTTACAAATGTATACATGGAAAGCTGATGAAAGTGAAGCAGAGCAGCTGAAATTACTTCTGCATCTCCATTCACAGGTCTACATGTGTCAGAAAGGGCCAGCAGCATTGGTCTCATTGCAAAAGCTACTCCACAAGTGGCCAGAGCTTCAAGCATCCTTGTGTCACTGGAAACCAGAATTTTGGAGGAACTTGCTGAGACATGCAGGAATCTAGTTTCCATTAATCTGTGAGACATTTGAGCAGGTAATGACCATTGCTGTTAATGCAAATTATGCACGTAGGGCCCTGTGAGACTCTGTGGGGAGCTGTACCATAAAGGTATTTCCAGGTTTAAGGATCACATCTTTATTTAATTAAGTAATTAGATTAATAAAATGGGGCATAACTCTTCTGCATGGGAAAATTATTGTTAGCATCCTAAAAATGTGGCAAAACTCAGCAAATGTCTGGAGACTGAAGGGAGAAATACTAGGGATAGAGAGTGGATTTTTGAAGTAGCAAAGTAATATTTGGGTTACTTTTTCACTAATTTTGTCCTCTGGCTTCTTCAAAACAAATGGTTGAGAGTCCCAGCTATACTGCTTTATTCTAAATCTCCTCTTTGCAAAGCATGGTACAGTAGAGAGCTCCTCCATTGGAGAATTTTGCAACTTCCTTCTGTGTGGGGCACCAGGCAGAGCTGTACTAGCAGTTATGATTTGTGTATTTTTAAGCTATCCAGCAGCACTACTTTGCATTGTATCTGGCTGAGATGGAGTTAATTTTCCCCAGCAGCCTTCACAGTGCTGTTCTTTGCATTGGTAGCTGGAAAGATGCTGATGACATCAGTATTTTGGCTACTGCTGAGCAGCTGGCACAGCATCAGCGCTGTTTGCTCAACCTTCTGCACCCCACCAGCAGCCTGGGGCTGGACAAGAGCCTGGGCAGGGACACAACCAGGCCAGCTGACCCAAACTAACCAAAAGGATAGTTTATGCTATATGACATCAACTGAAACATAACAGCTAAAGGGAAAGGAGGACAAAGGGGGGGCATTTGTTATTTACAATGTTTGCCTTCTGGAGGAACTGCCAGGCATGCTGAAGCTCTGCCTTGGGAAGTGGCAGACATCACTTGCTGATGGGAAGTAGCAAATAAAATTATTAGTTTTTCTCTTTACTTGTGTGTGTGCAAACTTTGGCTTTTGCTTTAGTAAATTGCCCTATCTCAAATTAAAAATAATTTTTTGTCTTATTTTTTCTCCACTGTTCAGCTGGGAAGGGAGAGAGATAGAGTGGCTTGGTAGGTACCTGTTGTCTAGCCATGGTCAGCCCACCACACATAAATAGCACACAGACATAGTCACTGATCTGTCTAGACTGCTGCCAGAGTTTGCTAGAGTGAAAGAAAAAATTGTCACTTGTGCTTTCTCGGGATTTTTTTCCTAGACATTCCCGCTCCTCTTGGGTGATTGGAGCTGTGTGATGGCCTGAGAAAAGAGGAGCACAGCTCAGAAAATAAAAGCAAAGGATAATGGGTATAATTTGTAATTTCAGATTTACTAAAAGATGTAAGGAAAAAGAATGTCAGTATCTGCTTTGTTCCCACCTACAGGTCTTTGGCCCTAAGACAATTTAGAGAAGAAAGTTTCTGGGAGTGTGGAGAATACTCAGGCTACGTGCAGAAAATGGGTGAGCCTCAGAATGTAACATGGATCCAAAATTGGGGTGATTTCTAGTTGCTAAGAAGCTATATTAGATGTCCCGCTTTGCTTTCTAAAATTCTTTGTTCCTGCTTGCAAACAGAAACTGAATTTATAAAAAGACTGGTTAACTCAAGTTCCATTGTGAGTCATAGAATAATTTTACTCTTTTTTTTTTTTTTTTTTTTTTGCTACTGTGTCATCTTAAGGGTTGATTGCTTTATGCTGACTGAAGCTCTTGGACCATTTTAGAAATACACTACTAACTGTACCTTGCTGAAAAATGCAAAATACTTGCTGTAATAGGGAAGTGGGCCTAAGAAACGGAATGATAAATTCTATAATGAGAGATACAAGTGAGGCAGGTGATTTGGTTAAACACAGAAATAATGCATCATGCTGGATTTTCATTTTCCTTGTTTGGGAACTGCATGATTGTGCCAAAAATAATTTTTATTTTTAAATTAGATAAAGAAAACCCCATTCAATTCTGCTTTCAAAATACGAGTGTTTTACCAGTTGTATTTATATTCATTGAATTCCAGGGTTGCATTTCAGAAACAGTAGGGTACTCGCTTTGATGCTGAGATTAGAAAAATGTCCACTCTTATTTTTTCCAGCACTGAATTGAACATAAAATGCTTTCTGAAGATTCAGTTGGGCTTTTTCAGCCAAATTTACTTAAACATGCCTGTTCATTGTGGAGCTGAGGAAATGAGGAGAGGATGAAGAGTGCTGAGGATTGTTTTATTCTATGTCTGCAAAGCATTTTTTATCATTTTCCTTTGAAGACTCTGAAAGTTATCTGGCGTTTGTATTAACTTTTTATATGAAAAGAGAAACTGATTTATCTTTCTAGGGACCATTTTAAACATCAGAGAATGTGAAGAGCAGGAATGAAATCCACCTGACTAAACAAAGCCCAGGACAACAAATGCAGCCATTGGAAGGGTTTGTTTTAAATTCACTCTTGACTTCACTCTTGTAATAGTGCTATCCAGATTCACCTCCTGAATAAATGAACACTGTAGCTCCCACTCCAATGAGAGAAATTTCTCTATGTGTGCCTCAGGGTTCCTTCTGACTTATAATGGCTGGATTTCAGAGCAGCATCCGTGATGTAAAATTGAAAAAAAAAAAGCAAAAAATACAGGTATAGCATCTTTCATTATGAATAGTTAGGAACAGAAAGAATTTCACTACCTGTTAATGGGTTTTATGAAACTGCAGCAAGTTCTGCAGCTGTTTCTCTGGTTGATCCTGTAAAGGAGCACAATGCTCAAGTTAGTTTTGCTTTCAGTGACAGTTAATCCCTCTCTAATTTTAGCCTTAACACAGGGCACCCCAGCAAGTTTACTTTAGATTCTCTTAGATTTGCTTGGCCCTAAAAAAACAGGGGAAAGATAATTGAGTATACGGGATTTAGTTTTTGTAACTCAAATGTCACAGAAAGTCATAAAAGTCACGACCTTCTGTGCTTGACTTCCTGATGATATATGACACATATGTCTGCCTAATTTAGTGCTTATTAAATGAATAATGTTAATGGTTAAGGAGTATGAAGCCTTAATTAGATTTTGCAAGCAGCTAACTACTGTAGCAAAAAGAGCTCTTTATTCAGTATTTACTGCAAACATACCAGAATGTCACCAATATAATCTGAGAAGACTAAACCAATACAGAAGCTGCGACCCTTGTAAAAAACTAATGGGTTATGTGTCATTCTTAAAAATTGCTTTTGATGTTGTTCACAGGTGAACATTTATTTTTTATTGAGTCTTGAAAATGTATAATTATGGGAGACTTTAGATGTAAAAGAACCAGCTAAGAAGGATGCTCAGCATTTTATTTAGAAACACTTCCAATTTGAGCTTCTCTACATATTTTAAAGAGATTGCATTAGTTTATGTACCTACTTCAGAGTAGAGTTGTTGTAATGATGCAAGAAATAAACTTGCAATTCAGTCACAAATGACTGACCATAGATTTATTGCTACTCTTACCACCATAACAGAACTATTTCCAAATATTTGTTGCCCAACATTCACAGTATTCAAAACAGTTTGTGATTCTGTAATATTGTCCAAATGTGTACCTGGAATACATTGTTCATTACTTGCTGTTCATTTGTTAGTCATAACTCATTATCTTTTGTTAAAGTTTCAGTCAGGTAATCAAGAAGCAGAAAATATACTGCATGACCAACAAGATCCCACAAATAATGATTAATCAAAATGAGCAGTTCCTGAACAGCAGAGTGACTAAAAATCATTCAGCTAAACCAGTTATCAAAGACATAAAATACTCAGGTATTGACACCAATCAAGAGGGGTTTGTGAATGAGTCATGAACCAAAAGCAAATTTAATTTGAGTTTCCTAATAGCAATAGTAAATGAGTGTTTTGACATAAAATACTAAATTTAAGTGCCATAATTCCCTTTCTTTAAATACTACTTCTGTATGCCTTATCAGGATGAACTGATCTACAGTTGACTGTAGAATTGGCACTATCTTTTGTGGCACAAGGATTAGCACCTCTATGCATTTTATTAAAACCACTTGCTAGTTAATGCTTCCTTGTCTTGTTTTCTCTGTAAGAAGCTGTAACTTCTTGTTTCCATGGGGTTCATCTTGGGTCTCACTCACCATTTGGCATTTTCATATGCTATTTTAGCAGAAAGTCCATTTTGTTGATTAAATGATGGTGTTTCTGAGGCTGAGAACATGACTCCATATCATAGTTCTAGTTACACTTTTAAATTGACCATTTGTGTCTGAATTCAAACTAAAGAATAATTTTTCTATCCTTTAAATATTTTTCACCACTCTATGCATCATCATTTTGAAAGACCAGAATTCCCTGCATTAAGGTAGTTCCATTAATATATTGAATGAATTACCTACTCCAAATCAGGTTCCAGTAAGTCATGGCCAAATTATATGCTGCATCTGAAAAGAAAGTGGTTAAATTAAAAGATGTTCTGAAAAGAGAAAGCAAAATATGAAGATATAAGATTTACCTTGAACCTCTCCAAGACCTTACCATCATCTCTGAATTATGTGATTTTTGGAGCCCCAGTTTGAATTAGATACAATTCCATTAAATAAAAATGACAGTGGAAAATATGGTTTCAACCAGTTTTATTTAATTATTTTCATGAGAAAGCTGATCATGATTCATTGTGCAGTTCCTTTTCTAGAGCAGCTACATTGAGCTGTTCTGAGATTCCTCTCCCAAATGACAAATCCAGAGATGACATTTTGCATGAGCCAGTAAGTCTAGTTGACTCAGAATTGTTGGAATAAGAAAAGCCAAGAGCTTTTAGCATTGCCTACACAGATATTGCCATGATTTACTGAGAAAGAGAATTCTTATTTTGTGGTCACATCTGGAGATCTGTAAGTTTGAGAGGCTATAAACATAATCAAATTTAGGGCCAAAGGAGGAGAACACTTGCTGTTATCATTGCATGATGTCTACTAGTATCCTGGTGAAAAGACTTTTCCTTTACGAGGGAATATACAGCATTATTATCATACATTCTGTGAACACCCAATAATTTATTAAACATATTTTTCAGAACAAAACTGATATTTTAAGTAGTTTTTTGAACATCAAAGAACAAAGAACAGAACTTTTTTTCAGCTATAAACTACATACACAGTTTGCTACATTGCATATACAATGTAGTGTTTTTAAAGAAAAATCAAGGACATTAATACTAAGTGAAGGCATGCAAATGATAAACAATTCACCTGTTACCTAAATCTGAAGGAAAAAAAGATCCTTAGGATGGATATACACTTGTCAGACCCAGTGAGAATAATTGGTCTAATGAACAGCTCTTTTTCATAGGGCTGGAAAAGATGTTGGTTCTGCAGCGTAATTCTCCTCAATTTTCCCCCCTCTCTGAGCTCTACTGCCATCATACAGAGCTATTTGTTGGAGAAATTGCCAATTTTTCCCATTAAAGGAAACTGCTTATCGTTCCAGCTTTCCTAATTTCATGTAGCAGATGATACCATGCATTTAAGAGAGCTCACAGTGACCTTTCATGCATGATTTTGATGCTTTTTATTGAGAAATACTTCGTACACATACATCCTTTAAAGCAGAACAAATGTTCATATATATATACAAGAAAAAGCTCTTAGAAGCTACGTGTTTATGGTTTCATTCTTTAATTCGTATGGCTATAGGTTTTGAAGATTATCTACAAATGTCCTACTTTTGATATTTTGCATGTCTTTTGTTTTGTTAAGTGTTTTCTTCCATGTTTTCACATGAAAATAGTGTAACAAGACTGGAAAAAACCCGTGAAATAGGATGAATTTTTTTACATGATATTAACAACTTCTACTACTTAATTGTTTAACAATGGAGAGGTGAATACAAAGAGCAAGAGAAGAAATGAAAGTACACAGTTTATGATGAGAAAATCCATGACCATTGGCTTGCAGAGGAAATAAGTACCTAATCGTCACACATGGGAACGCTTGCTCATTATATGCTAAAACATAAATTGTAACAATGTATAAAAACTCTCTTTCAATTGTCTAGCCTCGTATTTATGCTCCAAGCAAAATTTGAAATGCCGTGACTACATATGGCCTAACTATGCCTGAAGGGATAAACTCAGATGCTTAGAATAAGAATTTTCCTGATAAATAGTGGTACAATCTGGTGATTTCAGAGCTTTTGCTGGCTAACTCCAGATAAAAGAGAAACTCCTTTTAATCCAATGAAACGATATCATTTACACACCATGTCACTGCAGTCAGGCCACGGAAAAGTCCTGTTAAATATACATATACATTAATATATACAAAGCCCTATTAAATATAAATAAGTCTATTTTTTCCTTAGTGCCATTCTTATGATATTTATTTCTCTGTGCTTTCTACTCACAAGTGAAGAGATCTCAGCTACTGAAGAGATTCTTGTGGCTGTTGCAATGGGTTTGTTCTTTCTCTGTTTTATCTTGTATGTTAGTGGCAGTACTGGAGTTTGCTGAAGCATGGGTAGCATGGTACATCCAGAGCAGCAGAAGGATGCCATAGGTGATTGTCTTCTTTGCTGCATAAACTGTAAATATTTGTTTATGCTATCTATGCCACATAGTATAAGCCAGTGCCTTCAGTAGCTGAGCATGTTCCAAAAGGCCATGGAAGTCTCCTGCTTGACCCGTTCTGCATTTTTCCATATTTTCCTAAAATGAAAAGTAAGGAAAATCACTCTGATTGCATCCGAGTTTTAATGGCCGTAGCAAGAGGACACAAGCAAATTAATTGCAGAAGCAGGCCTGGAGTATGATAGTCTTTTCTCCATAAAACATGAGCAGCTTCCATTCACAAGTGAAGAAATCCCTCTTTTGTGCAGTAAAGGATGACTGGCTTGAGGTCTGCTGTCAGTTCTGAAGTATACATTAAAGATTTGTCACTATGGGATCTAACTGTGATCTAACAGAGATTTGCAGAAACTTGCATGGGTGTGACTGTGCAGAAGCCCCTGTGAATCTGAAGAAGTCTTAATAAAACAGAATGTAGCAAGGAATATGTTTTGGTGTTAAGATTTCCAAACATTGGTAATAAGCAATAAGTCATCATCTTTGGCTCAGACTTGGAGCCAGAATCTCTTCCATTTGAATATGACCTGTGACTTTATCCATTTGGAAGTGACTTCCCTGCCAATATATAGGCACATATATATAAAAGACTTTCAATAATATTACCCCAGTGCAAGCTTTGCATCTAGGATAGAACTGAGTTCACAAAAATGTATCCAGAGCATATATACCTATAATTCATATGGATATTGACAGCAGTAACAAAATTGTGTTTTCTCAGTTTAGAAATAAGAACCAATATACATATACACAGAACATTTACAATTATGTTATAAAATATTTTTAATGCCATTAAAGAACAAGATAACATGAGGACTGTAGCTATCCTGGAAGTGTTAACATCTACTCACTAGCTGGATTAATTAATTTATTCAAATAAAATTTCATGTTTCTTAGCACTGATCAGAATTTTTTAATTTTCTAGGAAAGCACATTGATATTGAGCATACTACGCAGACACTTTGATTAGTTTGATTTTTCAGAACAACCAGAGAGAGCCCATTTCAAAATCAGAATATGAGCGATTTGAATATCAGTGGGAACTGATTGCAGGGAATTCTGGCATCACTGTATTTAAGTCATCTGAGTATTTACTGCATTATACAGGGCAGCTTAAAACAGCAGTATATGTGATTTCTGTTGTACATTGAGCTCATAGATAGTTTCAGCTAAATGCATGTAAACAAAGTTTATCTATTTCTGCTTTAGATCATTTGGAGTTCACTTATCAATCACTCTTAGGCCTGTGAAACTAAATCTGTGGATTTATCCACTTACGTGCCTTGTATAAGTGAATTTACCCAGTATAATGATGTTAAGGACTGTGGCTTTCACAATATGTGACATTTGCACACATAACGTTCTAGGTGGTATACAGATCATTAAAATTCAAGGTCAAAAATGAAGTCAAAACAAAGCAAAACAAAACAAGGTATCTGTATCCACTCTCATTAACTGGGCATTGATATTTATTTTTCCCAGTCCTTCATATAATGAAACAGTTCATATATAGAGATGTAATATAACCCCAAATCTTTGCTCTAATGGAAATCTCTGGATGTATTTTATCCTTCTATTGACACTTTGGGAGTAAAATATGGATTTCTGACCATATACAGAACTTTCTGACATGCTTGTCAATGATAGACCAGACCTCTTAATATATAGAAGTTTTAGAACTTAATAAGAATATATTTCCTATTTTGAAGCTCTGATGGCTAAGTACACCTGCTTACTTAAAAATTATCTGTTAGTTTGTAGTTTTCAATAGCTTAATCATCATTTTATTTTCTCAGTTTGTATTGCAGGCAGTTCACCCGCTCTTCGTCTAAACTTGAATGTTTCCTGTTTACACATCAGAAAATATAGAAAGATGATAATATTTAGAAAACAAAGAAAAAATGAAAGCTGTGTTCAAACACATTATTTATATAATTATCCTATAATTAAAGTAATTACAGTTTGTGATGCAAAATAGTCTTTATTTTTTTGAAACATTTGCAGGTTTCTTGAAGGGTGTTTACTGATCATCACAGCAAAGTGACATGAAAAATACTTGGAGATGTTCTCGTTTCTGTGAAACATTTAAGCTGCATAAGACATGTTCTTCATGAAACAACTGTGCATCTTTACAGTCCATTAATTGACAGGCCTGTATGAAAGGGAGTTAGACTGATATTCAAAGACATTTGTGAGCTTTTATAATCTTGACTACAGCCACAGCTACTCTGCATATGAATTTTATGAATAAGAGTGGATTTCTAACAAAATAACATTGCAAGCAATAAAAAATGGTGTAAATGAAGGATTTCTTGCCTTATGGTAATTTTGAACTTCTAGATTCAATTTGCTTTCCCTTATAGCACCTGGAAAGCTGGAAGCTTACAAAGTGAAAGCTCTGTGTCTATTAAACTATCTGAACCTAGGATCAGTAGTTTTGAAAAATACCCACTGTCTGTTCAAAAATACTGATCTGAGACTCAGAACATGAGACCATTACTTAAGAAGCTAACCCAAACATTATTTCTACTTTCATTGTTAGAAGTCTGTCACAGGCATTAGAATGAGGGAAGACAGGACCAGGGACCATCTCAGGGTACTTCCACCACCAAGGTGTGCCTCTCTGCAGCAGTGTTACTCAGTTGGCAGCACACAGCCGCTTCTTCACGAAGCACACTCTACACAGACATTTTGGGCTGCTGGCGATCCTACTGCTATATGGATGAGGATGGGGTTTTCCTATGAAGCTGTCCCGGATTTTTAATCCTGGATTCATTTTTGTATACCTCACAAGTCATGTTTCATTCTTCACAGAACTACACAACAAAAATCGTTATGGTCAAATTAATAATAGAAGCAATTCACATACTTCAAATAACATATACATGGGACATATTCAGTAAGAAATACTAGTCAGCTACTACATTTGCTTGATTACATTCATGTAAATATCGATTTGTGCACAATCAATATCTGCCAGGACTGTGGAAAATTAGGAAAATTATAATTCTCATAACATTACTTTTTTTTTATTGTACCACTAAAGGAAAGTGTATATTGACTTGATCTCCAGAGAAAAACATCTATTTATTATTTGAAATGACCCATATCAAAGACGAGATGGATTTTTCTATGATTAGGATAGGCAAAGTAGAACTTGTTTGAGGATTTTTTTTCTTTCTTCTCTAAACATGGTCTTCACCAAAACACAATCTTTTATTTTTTCCTATCCAGTCTCATGAGCAGGGCTAAACACAGTGACCACATGCAGGTGTTCAAATAAAGTTTATAAAAAACTTCATCCATCCAACAACCTCCAAAACTCACTCTCATTTTGAGAGTATAATGTGCTTTCACAAGTTCCTTCCTGCTATCATCATAATCATCACATATGAGCACTTTCCCTTCAGGATGGAGAATCTCAGCTAAGCACAATTGTAGGGTGCACAAGAAAATGTTTTTCAGAGGGACATCTTGAAGCTCTTAGAGAAAAAAAAAAAAAACAAGTCTTCCATCTGTCTAAACTATACAACATTTACCTGAATAAATTTGTTCTTTGGAGATCTAGAACTTGTTCTATGATTTCTAGATCTTGTTTTGGCCCTTTGGTTATGGCCCACAAGCAACTCCTGCTGTATCTTCCAGTTTGCAAAAAGAGACCACTATCTATATGCAGCCAGTGGCTCTCTACCCATCAGTCTGTATGGCATAGATAAACAGTTTGCTTTTAAGTTGTGATGCCAGCCTTGTTAGATTTAATACCCTAGCACAAACTACTTGGAAGTTCATGTTTACAAAGGTGACCAGATCCATGTTAATTGAATGTAGTTGTTTTTTATGCAAACTATCAGGTATCAAGATCTCTGCAATTTTTGGAGCAGCTTTCTGAGACTACCTGCTTAGGAATAAATTAAATAAAATAAAAAGTCTGACTCAGCTGATTTTCTCAAGAAGTATTGAGAGAAGTTGAGAGACTTGGACATACAGTGCTAAAAAGATACTGGAGCTTAGATAGGGCTGAGTTCTCGAAAGACTCTGTACCTGCCCTACTAGTCAACTGTTCATAACACTTAGGAAAAGAATCCATTACCAAATAATTTTCAACTAATTCTCAATAGTTTAAATAATATAGCAATAGCTAGGGGACTTCATAGCAAGAAAGACTTAAGGACTTTTGTATTCAATGCTTCTAATATAAGAAGAATAACTTTGCTAAGCCTATCTCTTCCTAAAAGTGCAGTCACTTTGGGCAGTAAGTTCAATTTATAACTAACCCTGCACTCAAAATGTTTCCCTAGAATTTAAAATATATCTTCTTGTCAAGATGGGCTTAACAAAATAATCCATAGAATATGTAAAAAAATATTCTTCCAGCATTTCACAAGTACATTTTTACCACACTGTTGGCACTTAATAACACTTAAAAATATTTCTTATGTTCTTAAGGGTCACAGATTATTTTTGATTATATAGAGTCCATCTTTCTAATTCTTTTAAAGAGTTATTTTTATGACTAAAATAATTGTTAACCAGAGGAGCTGAGACTGGCAGTTGTGTCAGACTAGCAATTTACACCTTCAGCAGAGGATTTGGGAAAACTACACTGTTTTGACATGTTTCTTTCACTTTGCCTCTTTTTATTTGGCTTTATGGATCCTCTCCTTTGTTTTGATTTTGAAGTTCTGGAAGAGGTTTAAGATGTCCTTTCTTAAAGTACTGATTTTGTTATTGTCACTAGACAATACCAGAAAACACAGAAAGTCTGATAACAGTCAAGGATCACTCTTGCACTTTTCCTGAGTTCACCACATATCTGGGATCTGATATCTGTCTGTCCTTCTGAAAAAGAGGACCTACCTTTGGAGTGCAACTTTAAGGCAACAATTTATGAGTCAAAGCCCTTTAAAAATTGCTTTCTGTAAATATGACATAACAAGTCTGGTGTCATAACAGATACCAATACACAAAGAAGCACTGCCATTTGTTTTGCTCTAATTATCACTCAAAAAATATTTTTATTTCAACTCTTTCTTAAACTAATCATACAGCACATTAATATCTTAAGTACATTTATAATATGGTTAAAAAGAGATGCTCTGAGATGAGAGATTCAAAACGAACTGAAACTTCTAGAGAAACTAAGCCCTTTGGACAGGCACAGAGAATTTTCAGACTAAAGAAGATTTAGGAAGCAGTTATATACAGAGTATCTACTTGTTTGGGTCTTGTCCTGGTTAATAATTTGGCAGTCACTTTCTATTATAAAGGTTCCTTATTAAGCTAATCTGCCATCTGCAAAATAAAATAATCTGTCAACAATAATTGAGTCTGCTTTTTATTCAGCTTGCAGTGGTGTCTCCATGTTATTCCAAGCTCCCAAACTCCCCAACTCACACATTGCTGTGGTGTGTCCTAAATCACACCAGGCACTGCACAGCTCCCAACAGCAGCACTTGCCTGGGTCATTGTAGAGCAGCAGAGGTGTCCAGTGAACGAGAATCATTCTTTCATACCAGTGAAAATGTTCTCAATAATTTATTATTACACACTGAAGACCAGAATGTTGCAATCGAAGTTCTAAAAAGTAATTTTTAGGTCCCTCCAAAGTCTTTTGAATGGTACATGAAAGAAATCACATTTTAAACTGTGGTTCAAATTCTGTCTACTCTGGTATTATGCTGTGGAATTTGGGCAGATGATTCATTTCTACTTTTTGCAGTCAAATAATTATTCAAAAGCCTTGGTTCTTCTTCAGAAAAACACTATTTTAAAACCATTATGGTCCTTTAACTGAAGTTCAGAGGAGTTACTTGTGATCACCATAAATTTGTGCCCAAGGAGGCAGAGTTCAGCCTGAAACTTTGAGGTACTGATATCAAGGGGAACTCTGACAAGCTATACAGTAATTGTAGGACGTCTAACCATGAAACAGCATTTGGTCATTTGGCTGAGACCTCAGAACTGAACAGGACTTATCAGAAACCTTCTATAGTGTTTGAACCCATTTTCCACAATTATTTCTCTTTTCTTCAGCTCAGCCTTTGTAAGAGTTTAAATGAACTTAAAAATAAGTGTGTGTGTCAGCACGATCATTTTGCTGATGGAGTGACCTAATGTTTACCAACTTAAAAAATGGAGGGTTGTGACAACCACAGTGATTTAACCAGAAGTATATCATAGAATCAATAGAAAGGCCTGGGTTGGGACAACCCTTAAAAATCATCTAGTTCCAAACCCTGCTTCCTTAGGCAGAGGTGCCTTCCACTTCACCAGCTTGCTCAGAACCCCATCCAGGCTGGCCTTGTACACCCCCAGGGATGGGACATCCACAACTTCTCTGCACAACCTGTTCCTCTGCCTCACCACCCTCAAAGTAAAAAATTTCTTTCTGATATCTGATCTAAACCTATCTCTTTCAGTTTACACCCATTCCTCCTTGTCCTGTCACTAAATGCTTTTGCAAAAATCTCTCTGCATTTTTCTTGTAAACTCCCTTCAGGTACTAGAAGACTTTAGTTAGGTCACCCTGAAGCCTTCTCTTCTCCAGGCTGAACAATCCCAATTCTCTCATCCTGTCTTCCTAGGAGGAATACTTCATCCCTCTAATCACCTTTGTGGCCTCCTCTGGTCTCATTCCAACAGATTAATGTCTTTCCTGGGTTGGAAACTCAGTGTTTGATTTCATCAAGGTCTTATTGTGATGTGGTGTTTTTTCAAGAAATAAGAGATTTAACTTTCCTGCAGCAAAGGAATCAAAAATTAGAAGAATGAGAAACAGAAAATGTTTAAGGATGACAGTGAAGACATAGATGCTAATAGTTAATTGCCTCAGCCAATCTTCTGTAGCATCTGCAGGGGTCACACAGACAGAATTTAATACAGAATGAAAAATACTTGTGGCAAGCACTCAGATTAATAAAGTGCATCATGTCTATCATGACAGGTTTGAAATGCTGTCTGTTCCTTTCTACATATTTAGTCATGCTTCCCTATCCCACCTATTTGAATAGGACTACTTGTATTCTTGTAAGGAAGTATGTATGGACATATATCCTGAGTTTCTTTTCCCGGGGAAATTAGAAATTACTCAAGTTGATATGTCAGTGTCCCACTTTCTTTGAAGATGTTTATGGTGATGCGTGGAAGTGTCTCATTTTCTTATGGGAGAGGAATAAGAGTAGAAAACAGGAAAGGATTAGGAAACAGCATTAAATAGCTGAGAGATCAATTCAGTAATTATGGGTTTAACCCATCAAACACAGCTCATTTGGACAATTGAGAAGGGTCTGTATTTACATGACATCATCTCTGGACAAATACAGATACTGAAAATCTCAAGGCTGGGTCTCAGTGTGGCAAACAGGAGGTGCAGAAAAGTCACGTTAGCTACTAACAGGATTTGCATCCTTGTATCTCATGCACCACTTTGAAAATTCACTCTCAGTCATCAGGAAGTAAGGTAATATTCCAGCACTCAAAATTGCGTCATTTGGATACAGGCAAGAAGCCTAATTGACTACTGTGTACAAAGAAGCAGAAGCATAAAGAATTGCTTATCATTAAATATTTTATTTAAAGCCTGGGGTTTTCCACTGGACATGTCTACATATGAGTCTTTAACAAAAAATTAAAAAAAATTACTGGATCTAGTTATTTATAACTCAGCTTTACAGTTAGATGGAAATTGTTTCCAATCTCAAAAACACAAAGACATCTAAAGATAAAAGAATTTTAAAAATTTTACTCATAAAATGGGAACAGTTCAGTTACATGAAAAATCCCATACCAAACAAAATACATATATGCACGTGCAAACTGTTCATTTACCCCTTATGTCCCAAGAGTGTGTTATGTTCATGACAGTCCAGATAGGTATCCATATTTTGAAGCTGTACAATTTAATTAACATAATCAGATTTTCATTGTGATGGAAATTCTTTGGTTTTCTCTTGGAGGATTTTGGGATACATCTTATTTTTATCTTACATCAAGAAATTAAACTGGAACACACCAAGCAGATAGAGAGGGGAGATCATTGTACCACACTCCATCCATGAATTCACACCAATGATTCACTCAAGTCAAAATAATTTGTGCCAGATCTTCTACTAGCAAGGTTATTCAGTCAAGAAACACATAAGTGGACAGCCAGTTCATAAACTGTATCAAATGCGCTAAATATCTTGACTAAGAAACTTTGAAAGAAAATGATTTCCAGAAGATTCCTCAGAGCATTCTCTATTCCCGGTCATTAAAATCTCTTTTCCCCAATCATTAAAAAAATGTTGCATAGTTGGTAAGTACTCAAGAATTAGAATCTATTGATTCTAATAATGAAAAAATGTATTTTAATTTCTAATCATAGTCCTTCATATGATTGAATATGAGATGAAATAATGTTTTATAGTAAATGTTATAATTTCAAATAAGATCACTACATTTATGAAGAAGTGATGAGTAATAGCTGAGGGAACCAAACCATATATATTTAAATGCAAGAAAGAATGTTTTTGTGTCAGGATGTTTAGCAAGGCTGTTCTGGGAGTCATTGCCTATTCTGCCAAAATTTTATTCATCATACTGGAAGTCCTTCTGACAGCATTGCACTGCCTTTCCTCCAAAACAGCACCTGAAGCTGTGCTTAGCCTTTGGAAAACAAGCTGAAGCCATTATAAAAACATCTGGTGAACCCAGAAAATTTTTCTCTTGTGAAATATTGTGGTCTTCATATATTTGTATTAATGGGTTCTCCTTCTTAGCATAAATTTTTCATCTCAGAATTTTATCTCTGAAGATAAGTAGCCCTGAAGATAAGTAGATCAACTCTAACTCTGACAGGTTGTGTGTCTAGTTAAGCAGGCCACTCCTTTTATAAGGAGATCAGAAAAATCTAATAGCCTTCCCATGGTTTACAGAAAAGCAAGGTTTCCAGAAGTTAGCCTTTCTGCGTGGTAGGTAGCTATTTTTCAGAGTTCTTTACACTTTAAATAAAACCTAAGTGTTACCTCCAACTTCTCTATTTTTTTTAAAGCACCAACTGCATCAGTTTAGCCAGACAGTTTAGGTGTGCAGGACAGCACCATCCCTGGTGTTGGAAATAATCTCATGAAGTCAGTCCTAGTGAATTCGTGGGAGTTGGGATTATGCTGCTTCTTGGGGATGTGGCTCTGGCTGCTAACTCAGATGATATATCTTTCTAGTATTTGTATTCTTTCTGCCCAACAGGCATTTAAGATCCCTAAACAGTGCACAGGAGGACACAAAGTATTAGAACAGAAACCAAACCACCCCATAAAGCTAAGCAGAGAAGATACAATATCACATACACATACAGACTGTGTAATGTGTGGAGCTCAAAGTCTGCCTGTTCAAATTTCTAAGCAAAAGGATATGTATTCCCCTTGTTCAGAGCTGTGGAGAGGTACTTCCATCTACCCTCCTGAAGGTAGGGTGACAGCTGTTTTCAGTCCAAAAAGTGACTTTTGCAAATGCAGTGCTAGACTGGGGAGGCAGGGCTGATTTTAGCTCTTCTTCCACAGCCCAGGCTTATGGTTCATGCCCAAGTGAATGGAAGACAGCCAGGCTTCATCCACTTTTTTCCTGAAGTCATCAGCCAGCAGTGTTATCAGGCTAGATAGAGCTACTGCTGGAGTAATGCTGAAGGGAGAAGAAATACTGCAGGGGACACACTCTGTCCTCTCTGCTCAGCCACATCTGCTCCACAGAAAATGAGTCATAGGGTCAGGAAACATATGGCCTGGGAACAGGAGTTTAGCCCAGGCTTCAAAGACAGTTCCTATCTATTATGTACCTCACGTGGTAAAAAATGTATTAGTAATCCTGAAAGCAGTTGTCAGACTCAAGTTTTGACCTGCTGGGTGCTCTTGCAACTATGATATAGAGTCATGCCCCATCTTTGCAGTGCATTTGAATATTCTTATAATAAGACTGAATATGGTTAGTCTTTTACATATCAAGGCCCTTTTACAGAGCCCTGGGTAGTGCAGTCTTGGTTAAATGAAAACTGCCCTCAGCTGTTAGCCTTTCCAAAAAGTTTTGCAGACCACCTGAGGTATTTTAAGTGGGAATTATGTAGTCTGAATATTTCATATTACTAATTATTTCCCACAAATCCTTACTGTGTCCTCAGATGGTTAGGTCTGTTGTAATTGCTCCACTGCAATTTACAGAAGGTGAGAGAGTGAATTCACCTTGTTTCAAAATCCTTTCCTATCACAAATTACTCTTTCATTCTGATAGCAATTTAGACCACTGATGGGTAAGTTTTGTTCCTTAACAGTTTGAAATAACCCAGTCATTACAGGTCAGGAGCTTATGCTGCATATAACTATGCATGTATAATGATACAACTGGTAGACTCAAAGCTAACAAATAAATGTGCTTGTCATAGCATAACAAAATATATGGAGTTGGAAGGCACCCACAAGGAGTGGGTCTGCTTCATGTAGAGTACCACAGCTCCTTACCTTCCTTGTAGACACAGAATTAGTTCCCCTGATATGAAAACATTTTAAAATTGTTGTTACAGAGACTTATCCAGCTTAAACACATTTTTGCCTCTGGTTTTGCCTCTGGGATTCACAGAACATGAAATTCATAGTAAATGACCATGTTTCTACTGTCTCATCGGTGACTTCAATAATGCAGTAAAGAAGTTGGTGCTGTTTTAAGGAGTATGCAGACAACATGGCACTTGTATTTGGGTTCTAATTTGTGAACTGCTAGGCAGTTTTCTTTTCCCATAATGTATTCATCACAAGATATATTGGTTATGCAATAAAGTATTTTTAATTGCTAGCTTTAGAATTATTTAAGTGCCCAATTATTTTTATCCAAAAGACTATTATGGGAAAAAAAAAGAAAAGTTAAAAATGGATATGGCCATGGCTAGACAAGGATTATGAGTTGCACAGCAAGAGCACTGAGCCTTTGATGAAGTTTATAAATAATTAGTAACACACTTTAAGACAGCTTTTTCTTGGTTCATAGTACCTGTGCTCACTTAATTCCAGCTGAAAATATGCCCATTCTTTGACAGTGAAGAACAGGTAAGTTGGTGACCAAGTCAATGGGAAAAGAGATTCATGTTGAAGCACCTAAAACCAAATACTTTCTGCACATACACAGATCAGACACTCACTGAGGGATTAGGCACCAACACAAATTTGTCCTGCCCTGGCAAAAAATCATGAGATACATGAGATAGACATGTATGTGGCAGAGTAATGCCCATAAAGGAAGGCATGTGACTATGTGTAACAATTTAACACCTAGTTTTATGTGAATGATTTTTATTAACCTGAACAAGAGATTAATAACACTCTATAGACTGTCCCATTTTTGCTTTTTTTTTCAAAGTTACATGAATACCCAAATATCCTTA
Source organism: Toxostoma redivivum (assembly GCA_013397375.1). Lineage (NCBI taxonomy): Eukaryota > Metazoa > Chordata > Aves > Passeriformes > Mimidae > Toxostoma > Toxostoma redivivum. The sequence goes on along the minus strand of VXBI01008338.1, from coordinate 374,823 downwards.
TTTTGGTTCTTATTCCACAAACATTGGTGGGACAAATTTGGTCAGCACAAATGGAATGTGATTCAAAATCAATTCACATATTCACTGAATGTCACTTAAATACACCTCGAAAACCTTGACAAAAGTATTTTCACATTTGATGAAGCACTTTGACACCTAAACATGCAAGCAGGCTGCCTAATGTAAATACAGTACCTAATGACTAAAGATAAATGTCTAAGTTCTGTTAGGTTCTCAAATCACTGCAAAATTCTGGTCTTAGTATACATATGTTCTTGCAAAGAGGAACAGAGAAAGACCTCAGGAGCTATACTATGACAGGTGTTTACTCATCCCAAGCTGGACTTTGGAAAACTGTTCTGCACCAGTCCATTGATTTGCAGAATTCCCTAAAATATTAAACAAATAACAAATAAATATGAAGCCATGGAAGATTGCTTGCTAACTTTGCTTCTTTTTCTGGTGTATTAAAGACCACTCCTGCAAAGCTTGTCCTCTCAAAGTTCTTCACATAACTAATACAAAATCAATGCCTCTTATCAGTGTATCCCCAGTTCAGACTGTCACACACGGAGTTTTTTATACTATGTTATGTAAATCAGCATTGGTGTCAACTCCATCTGTGACACTTGCCTCTTAAGAATTATTCCAGTTGTAATGAAGTGGCTCCACTAAGAGAAGTCTAAAAGATGTCATGAAATTGCTTCAATCCCAACAACATTTTGTTTTATAACAAAATAACAATTTTTCTGCATCAACACAAATAATTAAAGGTACAGTAGCATGCATGCCATTAAACAGGCTTACACTTTGGACATTCCTCATATTTCTGAGTTTATACTCTACTCCTAGTGTTCATTTGAATGGCATTACAGAACCCTTTGCAGTACTTTAGATTTTGTTTTTTTAAGTTGTAAATACACCAGAGCAGGAAGATAGAAGGGCTGGCTTCTTGATAAAAGGACTATGGTAGATTTTTTTGAAGATATGTATCAAATTGACTGTTGTCAACTATGTAGTGGAGTTCTGCTTGTCAGTTGTGTTGTCACTTTCCCACACCAAAGGGAAAAACAATCCCTGATATGACTTTTCTTTCCCTTTAAAATGTGTATAAAGAGGAAAAGCACTGTACCATATTGATGCAGCAAGAATGGAAATACGGTGCTTTTCATAAGCGCCTGTTTATGTGAGAGCAACTGTGCTATTTGCTTTCCTTTCCTTTTGTTGTCCAAAACCTATTGAAGAAAACATAATGGGGTTTGAATAAAGAAACTTAAAAAGTAAGCTGATTTTTAGGAAAAATATCCTCATATCTAGCAACAACGATAAACCTAAAAGTGCTATTTCATTATCTATTCCATGTTTCAGATTTCAGATTTTTTTTATTATTAATTCAAAATATGAGATTATAAGTACAGAGTTTGTCAGCTGTCCTTAGTTTGCTTTGTTTTTACAGATAAGGAAGACAAATAAGTGCTTGAGGTAAACTATATTAGGGCTCAAGTTTTAGGAGGTAACACCTCCCCATTGGGTGATGCTCAGGGAAATGCCCAAAGTGGTACACGCTGGACACTTGAAGGTGGTATGGTGTGTGATGTGAATTCATCTTTTTTGTTTGGGGGGCTCAGAAACTCTTTGGTGAAGCTGTCAAAGCTCTTTGGTAATGATAAGCCTGGAATTGCTGGCTTTTCCATCCCACTGCCCCATACAACCAGAGAGTTGTAATTGTAACCTCTTCTTGATGGCAGCTCTCCACACTACTGCTATACTTTTCCCCCTCAGGAGGCATGTTGTGATATGGATTTACCATTGAATTTCTGTTTGTTTTGATTTATTTTGGTTTGGTTTTTTTTCTGGATTTTACTGGTCAGAAAAAATATCACAACAACCATTTAATTGATTTTTTTTTTATGGAAGCTATATGCTCTACCTTTGTTTTCATTTGCACATCCACATCAGTGCCATCTGTCTGAGATTGCCAGAGATTTTGGCTATACCTAATTAATAAGTTCTCAAGAGACCTCTGTAGCACTCCTAAGTGCAGCCAGCCAAAGCACTGTGAAATTTTTCTGTAGTCGTTCCTCTGTGGCTCAAAGCTGATGATAACTTCCGAGAAGTATCCTTGTAACCTGTCAGCTCTTTAATGGCTCCAAATTTCCTTGTGATTTATAAATCACTAGAACACAGTCTGAGAAAGCAAGTATAAATGTAAAATGGATACAGTGTGCAGAGAAGCTATGGACTCTAGATGTGTTGGTCTAAAATTCTTACCTCACAGGATATTACAGTGGATGAGGTATCTGCTTGAGGACCCAAGGCATACTTCATCCAGATCAGAGGCAGCAAAGACCAACTTCAATGGTTCTTACCCTGGGGGAACAGTCTGAGGACAAGATAATCAGTGAAAGATGGGAAACCAGTATGTCCTTGGGATGGGAGGCAGATTCATAGAGAGACTGGTGTGTGCTACTGTGTTTGAAAAGCCCCAAAATTTGAGACATCTGGGAAGAGAAAAGCTACCAGAATGTACTTTATTTAAATATAAGATTTATTGAGAAAGAAGTTCACCAAAAGTTTGGAAAAGACATAATGGCCAGTAGAAAGGTCTTGGAAATACAGGAGGACACCATCCACTTACCAAAAATATCCTAATATTATAAGTTATGGTCTATCAGTTTATGTTTGGAGTTTCTGAGTTTATCAGAAGCATCTCAGTAGATAATAGTCAGAGAAAGCTGCAGAGCCCAGAAAGCTCTCTAGAAGGAAGTGGGACACTAAACCAAATGTAGGGAGTGGAGCTTTGTTTCTGATCATTATTTCAAGGGACCTTCTGGCTGTGCAATGGTAGATTAAAGTGAAGCTGGCTTTCGGCTCCTCCAGCCTGTCATTCTGAGAAGTATGCATCAAATACCAGCATCTAATTCAAAATCCTATCTCTATTCTTCTTGATCCAAGAAAAGTTTCTGTTCTGAATTGTTCATTTAGGGTTGTTTTTTAACAATGAGTTTTAGGACATATTTTCATGAAACAGTAGATTTTGTTCTTAACTAAAATAAGGATATATTTTTACACATTCACCTGAAGACAACTCTTAATGTAGTCTAGTGCCCTGAGCACATTGTTATGTTGAACTCCTAGAAGATTTGAATTTTAAAGGGAAAAATGCTATGCATCCTCATTATTCATGAACCAATAAGGTCAGACACAGGTTTACCATATGTAGAAAACTTTAAGTATATAAGGCTGTTGAGATTCAATAGATCCCAAGTGTAACAAATAAAGGCACTGCTGGTAAAGTATAGTGCCTCTTTCAATTTCTTATATTTTTCTAAATTACCATTTTTGTGGGAACTTAACATTGTAGAACAAAAAACTTTTCTAGCAGTTCTCAAAAAGCCATTTATTGTTTGCAGAGTTCCAGATATAATTGGATTTGGGCTACAGAAATTTATGTCTTTTGCGTTGTGTATTCATGCAGGGATTTTTTTTTAAGTATTTGAAGGGGAAAATCATCACAATGTGTTTTACCTGTTACGCACACTAAGGCTATTTGCTATCTCTGGAAAATTTAAAAGGATAACTTCTGAAAGGCAAGTTATGGAAAAATTCCTGTTAAAATTTACCTTTTAAAAATGGTGACTTCATGGATTAAAAAAGATAAAGGAACACTTTTTCTTAAATCCCATTTTTATTTTGCATTTTGCCTTTATAATAATTAATATTCTCATTTATATTTCAAGTGAAAGCAGTAAGCCTATGTAAGAAAAAAATGTGCATTTCAGTTTGTAACTTAATGTAACACTTTTAACTGATTTTTTTTCTGTGAAGATATATTTTTGTTGCATAAGGTAATATAAAAGCGGCACAAAATTTCCCCTTCGTTTTTATTTAAAATATTTACAGTATTCCATAAATACATTAGCTACTATATAAGAGTTTAGTATTGAATGGACTGATTAAATAGCTATCTGGATACATAATTAATATCTCAAGGTCCCTTTTTAAGCTTGAGTATAACGGCCAATGAGAAGTGATGCAGCTGCTTTGGGATGAGCAAAGCTTTTAAATGCTACCCTTCAACCCACACAGCAGTCTCCCTTTCTTCACAGAACTGTGTTCTCGTCCATAATTTTAAGGGCCTTTGTAAATGGTGTAAGCAGCAGGACCTTTGGTTCAGCAGCAGTGATTTTTTACAGTCAAATGTGTAATTCTCCAAACGGAAGGACAGACGCTTTGGAGACATCATTATTCTTCACCTATCTGTCAGAAACTACAGAGGATCTAGCTGGTTTAGTTGCAGTCCTTTTATCTTCAGTCTGATTTCTACAATTTTTCAAATAGATCCACAACGCATTCATCACACCATGAGCAGGAATTTCAGCCCGAGCATCACCAGTTATATAAGTTCTGGGCTGAGTAAACTAACTTCCCCTGATTTCAGTCGTGAAGCACTGGGTGGAAAGGTCACCCTCATTAGTGGGGAGAGATGCTGCTGCCCTGGTGGCCAACTGGCTTTGCACCCTTTTAGTTATTGATCTGGGAGCACACAGGAGCAGGCAATGGCTGCAGGGCACAGCTCAGCTCTCTCTTCTTGAGGCTCTCTCAGGAAAGCTACCAAAGGTTTCCTTCTACATCCTGGATCTCTGCTATGGGTAATTAAGGTTAGGCAAGTGAAATAGGTAAAAATGAAAGATTCAGATTCCTAATTCCTCCTGAAAAAAAAAGCTTTTGGGATAACAAATCCAGGGAAAATTTTCTGGACATATCAGAATCCCACCAGGTTAAAGTGACTCAACATTAGTTTTCAGAAAACAAAATCCCTCTATATCCAAAACCAAGGAAAATGTTTAATATCCATAATTTTCTTGTATACTCTCTGTTCCTGACCTTGAATGGCTGATCCAGAGCCAGTGTGGGATTTGGACCATAATGCCAAGGAAACTGCAGAGGCAGTCAACACCATTTCTTCTAGAGGGGTTACCCTGGGGTCTTGCCAGTGAAAATGATAGGGGTAAGTTAAAATTGAAATTGAGGAGCAACTTCAGCATTCAAAGAAAAATCAGTTAATGACATAAGCAAGAGATAAAGCATTAGCAATTATTTAAACAGAGGTGCACACTTATGGTGTAGGGGTTTTTCTAAGATACCATAAGTTTCAGAAATGGGTCTGAATTATTAACTTGTTGAAAACCCAACTGATAGTGAGAGAAGGAGAGAGAGGGAGAGAGAAAGTAAATGATGCTTCTTTTTGGGGAACATTTAGGAAATTATTGAGTTAATTTTCTAGATCACCAAGTCAGACAGTCTGAATACTACGTTCTAGTGTGGACACTCATATTCAACTGCTTTCACCTCTGAGGATGGAGGAAGATGACTGATTCTTCCCCAAAGGCTGGAAAGATATCAAGACAACTGCTTGGGAAACTCTACCCTTCCTGAGTAGGTTTCTCACAGGTTGCCTGGGTCCCAGTCCTGCTGACTGTCAGAGGTCACAGTACAACGCAGGGAGGAGAATCCAGCATGAGAAAAGTGAAGATTCCCTCCAAACAGCAGAGTCTGTGCAACAAGCAGCCATGGGCAGTCACCCTCCATGGCCACTTTGCCTTGTTTTAAGGCAGTCTTGGAAAAAAATATCCTGCTCTCAATCCAGACTCTCAGGCTAGGCTCCTGCATGACAAAGCACAGTGTTAAATGGCCTGTGCCCATTGTGACAGCAAGAACCACTTAAAACCAAAGTAAGACAATACAGAAATTGCCCTAAACTTCATAATATTCTGTTGGATTCAAATCCACTCTAATTTGGGTAAAAGCACCATCAGCAGGATCCTGGATACACACACAAGTAGAAGCAACAAGCAGTGTGGAAACTAACTTGTGACTCCTTGATCCCATAGGCTGCTGGGCCATACTCACCATGTTCTAAGGTCAAATCAGCTCATTCCTCTTTCTTTGTTGATGGAGAAATAAGTGCTTGCAACTTATCATGGGATTTATATAGGAACAAACTGAAGGCCAAACAGAAAGAAGCCACTGAAAGCAGAGTCTTAAAAAGTACTTTGGTGGGTCTCTGAAAGAAATAACTTGCATTTTATCAAATATGAATACTTTAGTGCTTTCTATTTTTAAAAAAATTCTTTATTATTTCTCTTTTCTTCTGTTACTTTTGCCTTCCTTTTCTTTTATTTTACATATTGTTCATAATTGTAGTAAGGCAGCTTGTGAAGGGTTAGTACAAAATGGATAAGTCAATTTTTTTTTGTTCAAAGCTTTCCTTTCATTTATTAGCGAACCAAACAGTGATTTGCACAGAAGCTTTCCAACATAGGTGCCTTGAGCTGATTAGCACTTTATTCTGCTTTCACACATTGGCAAGGTTGTGTATCATAAAGCAGAAACTCCACTTGTTGTTTTCCTGTCTGAGTTTCACCAAAAAAAAAAAAAAAAAAAGAAAAATATTTTTTTTCCTGTACAGAAACTTTAAGATATATGAAATTTTGTTCCACTGAGAATTGATGATTGCTTTTAAAAGTATTTCTTAAAGGGGCTATTCTTTTTAAAGAGAAACCAATGTCAAAGTTCTGTGAATAAAAGAATGAGCTCTCCAAAATCACTGATGGTGCTGTCTTGCTTCTCTTAATTGATTGGTACTTTGGTTCTGAAACCTTGGTCCACAGACCATCTGTGTCCTGCAGAGAACTTGCTAGCAGAGCCTTTAGAGAGGAGCCAGATACCATGATGATAGTTTCTCTGTTTGATTACTGCTGTTAAATCATCTTAAAAGCAGTTAAATATTCATGAAACCTTTTACTAATCAGACCTCTTCTAGGAAAGCAATTCTAAGTGGGAAAATTCTTTTTGCTTCTGAAGATGTTCTCCTTTTTAATATACTCAAATAATAATTAATAACTTATTTATAAAGCCCTATTGGCATGGCTGAGGTGCTTGGGGTACTATACAACACGATCAAAACAGAATCAAAACAAAATGAACAAAAGTTCACCCTCATTAGAGTCAAGCCAAACACAAGAAAAATTGCAGACAAGAAAACAAGATCTGCTTCTCTAATCATGTGGTCTCAACATCTGTAGTTTTGAAGTGATGCTGGGGTTTGAAATATGTCAGCATAATCCTCAAAGAATGTAAAAATAAGAGCAAAGTTCCTTCATTCTTCCATAAACTTATTTTCATTTCTCACATCCTCCTATGTTATCCTAGCTCACCTATTTCAAACATGCATAAAGCACAACTTGTAAGGTATTCTGCATTGCCAAGGCCCTGTGTGCTGCCTCATACAACCTTTCACAAATAAAATGGCAGAGAAAAAGGTACTCCAGGAGCTTTGTAGTAAACGTTTCAAAATGTAACCCACTATGTACCAGGGGAAGTTATAAAGCAAGGAATTTGGCCTTTGCTATCCTTGCAAATGAGGACTGTGGGGCAAAGCTCCCTGCTTGCCAGCCCTGTGGAAAAGAGAAAATCATATTAGTATAAAGATCACTTTTACAGACAGCTACAAAAACATGAGTTTCAGTACCATCTGTCACAAACCTTGGAAAAAAGACCTAGAAATTAACACATGGACACATACACATTTAGTAATTCAAATGCACTTACAGAAGTATTTTTTTAAGTTCCATCTGATCCATAGTGCAGGGAAACATACATTATTTTTTTTATGCCATATTACCAGGTACCATTTCCACAATACAGATTTTCAGATATGTTGACTGGCTGTACAAAACAAATGAATTTGTTCTTCTTCTCTTAGACACCAACCAAACTGCTACTCTTTACAAATATGTTAAATAGGTTATGGGGGATAAATACAGGAGGAAAAAACAAGAGGAAATATATAGTGAAAGTTAGGCTGTCATTAGCAGCAGTTCTTTTTTATAAATCTCAGGTCTTAAACTATAGAAATGGGAAAACAGATTAAAGCTGTTGCTTTGATGCCTTAATACAACATCTATTTAATTTGAGATTACATCATTCATAAGGAATAAATCCCCAAATATTTTGGAAAATCTTTCAACAGCCTTCAAGAATATCACAGTTTCACTTGCAGAATTCACTCTCCGGAGTCTGATTTTGGAAATACATCAATGCATAGATGATTTAAGAGAACAAAAGCTGTTTTTGGGCTTGTATCTCAAGGTGCAACATTTGCTCTAAGCAATAAGTTTCAAGGAAGCTCAGCTGGAACTGAGGACAAGTATTAATGGTGGAAGTTCAAAGGCATGGGTGGGAGCAGCAAGGATGGATAGGCACAGGATTCACTAATGTGCAGTGAGACTGATGAGGGATGCACACTTCTGTCCATCTGTACTTTTAGATCATCTATCCTAATATATCATCTGACTAATTAAACAGTGTTTCACTCAGAGGAGTCCACGTTGGATAAGACTTCAGTATAGAGGCCAGATTCAGTGTCCATTAAAATCTCATGAGAAGCACATATCACACTCAGTCCCAGCTATATTTATGGTAGGACATACAGACCTGTGGCAGGAGAATACTTTTTTCCCGATCCACCTTCCTGAATTTCATTTTCTTTTCCAAGAAAAGTGATGCTGAGCATTTCACATCATTCATCTTTTGGGGGAAAAAAAAATGAAAGCCTTGTAAAAATATGCTTCTCCACAATGCTTTATGGCTGGCATTTTTGATGTACAGTCTGACCTCTGACGTTTGGGAATTCTGCAGTTCTGAAAACATTAAATTTTATGGGAGGAAAATACAAACTCTTGAATTGTCTATTATATTGTATAACTGCTTATCAAAAGCAGTGCAAACAAATATAATACCATCAGAATTCACATGTAAGGAAGAAAAATAGGTAGGAAAATTATTCAACAGCTGTCTAAAACTTATGGTCAAATATTTCTTTCTTCTAAAGTCAACTTTTGTCATCATCTATTGCATAGAATGTTCTCCATGAAAAAAAAAAAAGTAATAAAAACAGCAGTTGTTTACTTTGTTGGTTGTTTTTAACTTCAGAACCTCTTGTCTGAGTAAATCTTGTCATTAAATGCTGACAGCTTAAAAAATATCTCTGGAGTAACACAAAACAAAGCAATTTTCTTTGTCCAATCATCTAGCATGAGTTCAAATTTTGGTATTCAAAGTCTGTGATTTACTTAGAGTATATTTAAACAAAGATCTAGGGGATGCGCATGTACTGTACCATCTTCGACTCTTTCTTGTGTGAAATGAGTTTATGCCAAGACCGGTTCACTGAACAAGGCTATTCAGTTTTGTTAGTCCCTTGAATTAGTTTCTAGGTCAGTAAAGCATATTAGAAAAACAAAACAAAATAATAATGACAAAAAAATAATCTAGACAAACAAAATCCCCCAGAAAACCTCTAGACCCTAAAAGACTATATCCTTGTTATGCAAGTCTTCCTGCTCACACACTTCAAGTTAAAATACCTCCTTTGAAGAACATAAATGGGATTGCTCAAAGTTAAGTACATGAAAAAGAGGAATCAAGGCTAATGACTGTTTTGCCCAGTGGAAAACTCTCCAAGTTGTATTATTTCAGCTCCTATAAATATCCTAATAGGATTTTCATGCTGCATTGGAAAATTCCACTGCAGCAACTCAGTCTGTTTTATATGTAATTCATTCCCCTCTTTCTTTCATGCCTGGTCATTTTTTTATGTACAAACATGATACACAGTTTACCAAAACATTTGGTAATTGTCTGTGTGAATCAAACAGTTGTAAAACCTGCATCATGCAAAAGCTCAAGGCAATACTAAATTTTGCCCTGCTCATGATCATTTTTAATGCTACCTGCATATGAGTCACAGACAGCCAGCACCATATAGCAGACAAATGTAAAGCCATTTTCTCTTTTCACTGTATTATTGAAATCAGTTAAGCATAAGGAAAAGCAAAAACAGAGAGAAAAGACAAATCCTTCCCATTTCCTTAACAGCATCAGGCTACAGTTGTATGTTTATTTTTGAAAAATGAAATTAGTCTGTCCAGATACTTTGTTTATAAGTGCATTTCTTGTTTTTCCTAAGTTTAATATGATTTAGGAAAATCCAGAGAGATTATTTAGATGCCTTCCACTTGAAGCACGTTGGCCCTAACAAGGTATCATAAAAAGACAAAACCTGGGAGATGGTTTCCCTGTAGATTGCCTTAGCAGAGTCATATACATCTTCATCTTCATCATCTTCATCCAAACCCCCCCATTCAACCAGACACTACCATCAATGAACAGACAACAACAGACACAGGGGTACATGTGAAAGTCCTGCCTCCCATTCAAAGTCAAATAATTTGCTTCCTGTGGGGACACAGACTTTGCCATTCTTTGAGGCCAGATATCAAAGTAGGCACAACAAATCTTCTTAAAAAACAATTTCTTGGGGCATAATGATACCTGTCTTTTAGAGCTTTGGACAGGGCTAGGGTATTTTCTAAGGAGGAGTAGTTTCAAAGTGTGTAGCTCCCACTGTAGGACGAATCCATCCTAGTCAATATTTGAGTATTGGATATCACAGTTACCTTGCAGTTGAAGTTTGCAAGTTGTTTCTAGCTGATACTGAACTGAAAGCTTTTACTGCTTCAAAAGGGTTGCCAGGCACCAGCTTGGATTCAGTTGCTTTCAGATATAATGTCTTTGTCTCCTAAGGCAGGGTCCTACATAAAGGATTTATGAGATGTTGAGGATTAAAACTATGGAGGATTCAAACAGATCAGTGCTAAAAGTGAACCTGTTTTAGAAGGAGTCCTTACCTGTCCTACTTCCAGCATGTAGGAAATTATAAAACTGGGATGTGTCCTTTAACATCTTTGTGCCTTCATTTCCCTGCAGAGGATGGCAGCCAAAATCTTCAGCCACTATGGTACAGCACAGATTGTGCAGCCTCTCCTTGCCAGACTTCAGGGATACTTCTCAAGGTGACTGCCCTCATCCATACATCTGGGGTTTTCACAATCAGGATCTTGGAATGGAAGCCAACATTTTACTGTCAGTGTAATAGATTAAAATGCTGATGCTGCAGAAAGAAATAAGGGTAGAAGGTTCTGGATTCACAGACTCATTCAAAAGCAATATAAAATAAGTAGGGAAAATGACTATGTGGTACCGAAGCACAGTGGTGCCCATACTGAGAAAAGAGAGCAACTGTTTCTTTCTGCTGATTTAGAGGAAGGCTGCCAAGTCACATCCAGTAAATAACTATTGTTCATAGTCGTCTGAACAAGGTTCTCTAAAAGCTGAGTTTTATACAGATATACAGAAGAAACACTCAACTGATTGTTATATAATAAGAATTGACTGCATAGGAATAAACTTTTTACAGAATCTAGGACTGTATTTTGAGTTAGGGAAAGCTTTTTATTCTGTGCATTGAAGCCCTGGGCTTTATTCTATTGGAATTTACTTTTCCAGATGACTCAGAATGCTGTCTGTCCTTGCAGCCTGTACAGGGGCCAGGTAATGGGCAGTGGTGCTGCAGAAACACAAAATAACTCCAAAGTTTCCTGAGAAACATGACCAGGAGGAGGCGAAGAAACAGAGTTTACTCAAGAGCCAACTCTGAAAGTAGCTAAAAAAGAATCTGAAGAGGGATGCTGTGCCTGTGAAAGTAAAGGGGGAGCACGTGCAAAGCAGTTGAAACAGTTACAGTTTTGTGCTTTGTAGTTAACTTGGTGTTAAAAAACACACAGCATTATTTTTAGCTCTTAGAAAACCCGAGCAAAATGCTCCAGGCAGCTGCTATCTCTTCTGTCTCAAGTAAACATTTGGTTTTTGTCAGTTTGATTCTCAATCATCAAAATGTGGAACTTCCTACTTTCCCTTTCCCTTTCCCTTTCCCTTTCCCTTTCCCTTTTCTCTTTCCTTGTCCCTGCCCTTGTCCTTGTCCTCGTTTGTGTCCTTTCCCAATTTTCTGGAGCTTGCAGTTTTTAAGAGGAGGAGCTGCCCCAGAATAATTTCCCAATTCATAGTTGTCTGAGATGGTCCAATGTTGATGCACCGGATTATCTGTCTGAAAGCTGAGTTTGATTCGCCTTCTTCAGACAGATATTTCTCACAGAAGGAAAAAAAAAATAAAGAGAGAGAGGGAGAATATAGGGGAGGTAATGCATGGAGTTTTAATTTTGTTTGCCTTTTTGTCCCCACACAGAGCTTCTCAGTCCTAATAGCTGCACCTGTTAGGTTGCAGTAATTTAATTGCTCCTTGATGCCAAGGTGAAGAAAGAGGAAGTATGGCTGATTTGCATGTTGTTCACATTCATTCTCTGCTCCTTACTGGCCTATTCTAAATAATGTAAAATGAGTCAGCCAATTTGGAGTAGAGCACAGATCACAAGATGTTGAGGATGGTGTCACACATCTAGATTTCTGGGACATAGTGTCATCCAAGGTCCATTCTGGATTGTTACCACAATCAAACACTGCCATGGGTTGACACTGAGGAAAGTAAAGAATTTCATTCATTGGAACTGGTGAGGACTCCTTACAAAACCTTCTGAAAGTAATGGTGAGCAGAATACAAGTGTTACATCTTATGCTTTTCCTGGGTGTCAGAAATGTGGACTGTATTTTCTGATGGACTTCAGGATAATTGACATTCTAGCATGTCACCAGCTCAATAATTGAGGTACAGCTAGATTTTTCAGCCATTTATTTGCACTAAGGTTGACTCCAGAGCATGTCACATTTCTGATACTTCTGAACTGAGATTTGGAAGCCTTACTACCCCTCAGATTGTCATATCCTGGGGGCATTCACCATATGACTCCAAAACAAAGGGGCTTTTGCAACAACTTCTTTTCTTTCTGGTGTCAGGAATGAGAGGAAGGAGAGAGCAAATGGTTGTGGTAAAATTTGTAGTCTTTCCTCCATTTTTTAGTCTGCTAGAGCCAGCCAGCAGTATGTGTCTGGAAAGAATTGCTGATCTCAGCAGCAAGGAGTAAGTTCATTAAGGTACAGAAACCTCCTTTTTCTGGGATGGGACAATATGCTGTTGACTCAGATGGACCACACAGTCTAATCCTAAATGATTAGTAATTCTGGCACTCTAGCTTCTGCTGATTAACATCTTACTCTGCAAGCAGTTCAGTCTAGCTGAAGTGGGGCTGCATGTTCAAATTGATTTTCAGTATAAGGATGAAAGAATCATGCCATATAACTCTAACCATGGCTCCAACAGATCCAGATAGGAATTATAACATGCACCAGAAGGAACGAAAATAAATTTGCTCTGGGTTCAGAACGGTCTGGTAAAAAAAAAGAAAAAAGAGAATGAATTAACAATCCTTGCTTATATAAATAGCACCTGTTTTGACAAATTTTGTATGCTTGTTTTCTGAATTAGCATGCTTCCAAAGTACCACTTTTTTTCAGAACATAAATGACAGCATTGACAAAAAGAAATAACACAGGCTGTTACTATATATATGTTTATAATCTTTAAGCTTTGCAAGCAAGAAATTGTTGAATTCATGCAGTAATTATTAACCTGTGCACACTTGCTTGGTCTTCAGCCATAGTACAACACACAAATATCTAGTTATTGGGTCTCAGAAGGCTGTGATCCACAGCACTAGTCATGTACTCCACATGTGGATAATGGGTCCAGTGCTGCAAGATCTTCATTAATGACCTAATCACTGACACAGTGAACCTTCAGCAAGTTTTTAGGACAATACAAAACTAGGAGGAGTGGCTGGTATGTCATGCTGCCATCCAGAGGAACCTCAACAGCTGGAGAAGAGAGATGATGAGAATCTCATGCTGTTCAGAGAGACGAAGTGCAAAACCCTGCCCTGGGGAGGAACAACCCCAGCACCTGCACAGGCTGGGGGGCCACCCCTCTGGAAAGCAGTTTGGCAGAGAAGGCCCTGGGGGTTCTGATGGACACGGGGCAGGACGTGAATGGGACTGAAAGAACTGTGCCCTTGTCACTAAGAAGGTGAGAGGTACCCTGGCTGCATTAGGCAGAGGAATGCCTGCTGCACTGCTGTCTACTGTGTAATAGTGACACTGGAAATACTGGAGAAGAATCCAGTGAAATGCACAAAATTTATTAAGGGGCCACTGTGTCTTACATACGGTGGGAGAATGAGAGAACTGCAACTGGCCAGCCTGGAGAAGTGACGGTGCAGGGACTCATCAGATACATAAATGTCTGATGAGAGGGAATGAAGAAGAGTCAGACAGATTCTTCTCATGAGTGCTCAGTGACAGGAAAAAAGGCAATGAACACAAATTGAATTACAAGGAAATCCTCCTTAAACATATGAAAAAACTATTTTACTGTGGAGATGGCACAGGTTACCCAGAGAGGATGTGGAGTTTCCATACTTGGAGATATCCTAAACCTAAGTGGACATAGACCTGAGCAACCTGCTGTAGCTGACTTTGCTTGTGATGAGGGGTTCCACTAAAGAATTTTCAGAAGTTCTTTCCAACCTCAACTCTTCTGCGATTGCACAACACTTTCCTCACTACACCACAAATATTGTGGCAGTATTCTTTCAGCAGGTTTGTATTTGCATTTCTGACATGTCTGCAAATAACAGACACATTTGTTGCTCTTAGTGTTCAAGCTAATTACTCACTAGTCCTCTTTAGGATTTGGGTAGCTTTAACCATATTTAAGCTTTAATGACCAAGAATCAAGATGCCACCTTCTGTGCAAGACAGCACTGAAAGACTCACTTAGAAATGCCCCTGCAGGGTGGATTTAAACAAGCTCTTTCCCTAGTAAGACCATCACAGCCACTCACAAAATGACATGATTTAACTCGTGGGTGTCTGTCCAGGACTTTTGAAGAGTCTTACAAATTAGACATCACACGAGGTTTGCAATTTTTTTCAAGACCCTAAGCAAACCCTGTAAAGCCCATAGGAAGCATGGTAAGTATTTTGACTGCACACTCCTGAAAATGAACAGGGCTGAGAACCACACCTCTGTAATGTTGAAGTGTGAGGCACAGGAGATGGGCAACATTTTTGGCACCTAGCTTGTTTTCCAAACATCTAAAAACATTTGAAAATGGTCATGACCTACTTAGAAAAGTGAACAGGCTGGGAAAAACAAGCATAAGCAAAATTAGGACAAAACGTACATAAGTAAAACTTGCAAAAATTCTTTGTAAAGCTTCTTACAACTCATTTAAAGTTTTGCTCATCCACTGAAGTCAAGACAAGAACATTATAGATTACTATTCTATTCAACCAAACCAGATGGGATTCACCCATTGCTGCAATTCCAAGTACCCAAAGTATATTTGTCTCTTCTCTCTAATCCCTCTTTCTCTGACATTAATGCAAGAGTCATTGTAATGGGTAGGCTTGTTATGAAGAACTCAATAGTAATAAAAAATACAAAAATTGCTGTTCTTGTATTCCTCTTGTTGTTGAAGAATAAAATTATACTGTAAATTAAATCTGATTTTATGACATTTTGCATGCATATAGATCTTCATGTGAACTCAGGGGAGCATACTTTATTTGAGCTCTGTATTCCTTATACTTTTTAATTAATTTTTCTTTGTAATTCAGAATAAGTTTCTAATGGATTTGTGGAACAATGTGGGGTCACTTGGGGGTGATTTTAATACCTGTAATTCCCATGGTTATTAATCAAAGACTTTTTAGCCTTTTAGATAAATTATCTGCCTTCTGTTTAGAAGATTGAGATTAAGCATGTGAAAGAAATTGTCCCTACTGACACAAAGGAAAAAAACTCATGAAAATACAAAATGCAACATTTTGGGTATCTCACAAAACTACAGAATATGCTGCAGATTTTCAATTTTCTTCCATCTAGCTTCATGAAAATAATTTGTTATGAAAATAGCAATGATTCTGAAAAGGGGCAATTTTCATTTACTGCCTATATACCTCAGAAGCTGTCAGAACCAGCAAAGGTTTTTTTAGTTGAGGATTTACCATTTACAGGTTTTTTTAAAAAAATCTTTCAGCTTTTTAAGCACCTAAGAAAGAATAAAAGGTGTTCGCTTAGCAAGTTTAGTTGGGAATCTAAATTTGCATACCTTTGAACAGTGGTTGTTACATTTTCATCGGCTGAATGCTGAATCATACAGACACAGTTTTTGTGCAATTAATTTGATTCCTCTTCATGGTGTCCAATAATTAGAAAAATCCTGGTTGATTTTCTGTTCACTGAATAACAAAACAGTTTATTTTCCATACTTTTTCACTTGATCTAGAATAGCATAACTGTAGAGTAATGACCTTGGGGGAAACCAAAGACAAAAGAACACACATCTGAATTGAAACATTTAGTGTGTATTTATATATGCAAAAATATATATAGTCTAATATCCAATCTCACAGTTCTGCTCATCATTTAGCAATGGTTAATCTGATATCAAGAACTCTCAAAACCCAAAGAATTTAAATTAGCTGTGGACTTGACTTCAACTTTTCACATACAAGCAACCTTAAGGTGTGTGAAAATTCAATGCTTTTCTGTAGCTCATTTCTGTCCCTCTGTCAAAATGAAATCTCACAAAAGCATTTTAAGTATTTACAACAGCTCTGTTATCATAATGTCTAAGTATTTCAAAAATTTTCTTCACCTGAAAAGTACCTGATTTATCTGAAGCACATCTGTCCCCAGAGGACAGTGGTTTTAGCTGTTCAGGTTTTGTGGGGGATGTGAAGGAGTTTAGCTGCATCTGTGCATTGATCCAGGTGGGTGGATTCACCTGGACCTATAACATATCCAGGACTCATCATGTTCCATCACCTGCTTCCATTGTACTGCTCACAAACTCCAACTGGCTCCTTCAGTCTATGTTGTGCAGCAAGGCATTATATTCTTTTAACTGTATGAAGCAAAGGGTAGATCAGTTGTTTGAAGTCATGCAGAAGTTAGTTAAAGGACCTGGGCACTGCTTTCATAAATCTGAGGCTGCTATTCATTCATTCTGCATCCTGTCTTTTTTCTTAGCCACCAACCACACATAACTGGGAAAGTAGCAAGGGAAGGGGAAGACAAAGCAGAAAGTCAGCAAAAATTATCAGCAAGAAATAAAGTGGGTAAACAAACTCCCCCAAAATATGGGGCAAAACAGACCTAAGAAACATTTTTCACTTTGATCCCTCAGGAGCAATTTTCTGGAAAGAGAAAATACCTTGATGAAAGCCACATAGAGGAATCAGAGGATAGACATGAGATGAACAAAAATGCTGAAGACAACTCTACACCATGATGCAGTGTTCTCTGTAGCAAGTATTTCTTTCCCATGGAGAGCATTGCACATCACTGCACAAGGCTGCATTTCATAAATTGGAAACCATTTTCAGAAAAATACATTTATACACGTCATGGGGTACACAATGTATACTTTGCTTCATTATTGTGATATTCTGAATGCTATGTGTCTTTTCTTCCTAGAAGAATAATTCAGAGGTCTCAAAATTTATTCTGCCAACAAAGTACAAAGATTAGCATAAGTACAAGTTTTCTCCATGTAGTGTAGAATATGTAGTGCACATTTTGTAAGTTCATGGAAGGAAAGAGTCAAAATACATATTATACATACATGTATTTATCTGTATGCTAAAAATGGAAGAAGACACACAGGCTTCAAGAACCTGCATATATCATGAGGTCTTATCAAGGTATATGTGTTACTTGTGTTCAAAACCCGGGCTTAGCATTTTGCAGGGCTGTCTCATTCTGAAAGTGAAGCAATTCTTCATTTGCCATGATCCTTTCATGAACTTGTGAGTAACTTTACAACATTAAACATGGCAGGAGCATATTTGTTTAGTAATTAGAATACTAAAATGGTTATTAGGAACATCATCCAAATTTTCTATAATTCAACTCTCAGCTTTATTCAGGAGCACAAGTGGCCAAATGGCTCAGCCTCAAATGTGAAGGAGAGGGAAGCAGTTTGAGTCACAGCAGATGGTTGTTGACCTTAAGGCAAGATAGAAACGGATGAGAAAAGCTTTTTCAGCTGTGCTTCTTCTAGGCACTGCTCCAGAAACTCACCTAGTCCTGGTAATGGAAAAAGTTTTACTTTTTAGTATTGAAGAGGTTCTAGTTTAAAGATAATATATGGTACTTTTTTATGTCTTTTAAGATACATAAATTGAATGACAATAGGAAAAAAAGCAGTGAAATTTACTTTCTTGAATCACAGCATTCCAGAGTTTGAGTGCTATGAAAGCATCATCTCTTCTAAAATCACACACTGCCAACAATTATTACCATTCTTCACAGCTGACCACTGGAACAACACTCTAAAGAAAAAGAACTTATGTGTAAGCTAAATGAATGCTCTCCTTTCAAAACAATTAACAGTTTGAAGGTTCTCATTCTATAATATATGAAATGTGTTGTGATAGGAAGTTTTCAAAAGCTGAAACAAGACTGAACCAATCTTACAACATCATTATTATTTTCATTTTTCTTTGAGAGAATTAGGTATCTACTCTATTTATCCAGTTAAAATAAATCAGATTTCTAAATTTTGAAATCCTCTGTAAAATGCCAGTCACTATCAAAACAAATGCAGTGTCTGATTCAAGGTTTGAGTGAAAGACTTTTGAAAACAGTGGAAGATGTTTAAGTCTGTGTACTCTGGTTTTGATTCACAAAAGCTAAATTTACAGGCTATGAGATAAAATTGCATGAATGAGTCACGTCTCTGTAGCTGTATATCTTGATCAGCTCTAGTGCTTTGCTCTTAGAATGGTTTATCCACGGCCTAACAGATAAATGGAATGGAACATAATCAGAAAAATCACAGCTAAGTTACAGAAATATAAAAATAAACACCTCCTCATTTATTTTCTCTCTCTCACACACACAGACACACACACACAGACACAAAAAAAAAAAAAAAAACCAAACCAAATCAAACCAAAACCAAACCAACCAACCCTCCCCCCAAAAAAAAAAAAAAAAAAAAGAGGAAGAATCCACTTGAAGCATTCCAAGGGAATCCACTTGAAGCATTAATTAAGCATGTTAACTTGCATGCAGTAAGAAGGTCTGCAAAGTATTTTTTTACCATTTTTTTGTTTTCTGTGGTTTATCGTACTTTTCAGCAGTTCCTCTAATATTACCAAGATATTAGTATTCCTGAATGTAGTCATGTTGTGTTGTATTCTTTTGAGTGGGTCAAATAACCTTTATAGTGCATTTTTAAAGCATCAACAATGCCTAAGGAGTCTACAATATATGCTGCTGACTGGGAAATTATATTTGTATTTAATTATGCAATATTGTGTGGAATTGAGAACTTACTGCACAAAATGGCTTTGACTGACGGTTACATACTTTCTGCAGGTGTTATTATACACCAGGCTAACATAGTTATCTCACTGCTATATGGAAATGAAGAAGTTCAACACTGGGGGTGTTATATATTTAGAGGTTCACACCTGTGTAGTTTACTTTACTGGTCATGCAACCTCTCTCATTCAGACAGACTATACAAGCTTGCAAAAAATCATATACACCCTGCAGAATTTGATATTTGGCAGTGAAAGCCAGGTCTGTTAGCAGAGCTGAGAATGTTAGTGTTTTGTAGTCCCCAAAATACACTTGACTTCATGGGAGCCCTACTTTGTGGCATCAAGTGAGAATCTGGCTTTGTGTGCACTGTCCCACGGGAATGTCATGGGTTTGTTACATGAAACCCATAAATCACTTTGATGTTATCTGGACCTGTATTGTCATAGGAACTCTACAGGCTGGTAAAATATGCTTCTGAATCACATAGAAGGCACTTACTGCTCCTGGGCATGGAGTCAGATATTGAGACTGCACCCCACTGTGCCCTGAAACACATATTTTGTGCAGCATGGGTGCATATGTGGCCAGAAGGAGGCCATTATCCGTATTTTGATTGCTCTTTCATTATATCTTTGCACAGCTGTACTGATAACTCTTCCTTTTTCTGTTTCAAAACACAGACAAAAGCTAGCGAGCATTTACCATGTTTTGCCCCTTCGATATTTGAAGATTATATTGATTAGAGAAAATGAGCAAATAATGAGAAGTACTGCAGTCCAGTACAGGAAGACTGAGAACTTTTAAGTGCCAGGACTAATAGATGGCAAACTCAATTTGTTGATGGTAAGAGCAAAATTGTGAGTTTAAACAACCAACAAAAGGAATGAGTTATCTTCTAATTGGTAAGAAACTGAGGCATCCTGAAGCAAGAAAGATTTGTAAATTGTTGAAAAATAATGGCTTTTTAGCCCTGAATTCAATGTTCAGACACAATGATGAGTTCAACCAAGATGTAGAGATACATCCCCAGATAAACATATTACAAATCAAAGCTAAAATCACAACTGCATAAGACAGTGCCAGATGCTGAGAGTATGGCATCATACCAGGCACAGTCTCCCAGGAAAGAGGGAGAAGAATCTCAAGTCTGGGTATCCCATAGTACACACGAATTCTGGAGACCAAAATTGGACTGCAATGAGACAGAAAATAAAATTACTAGACAAAAAAGTATAAACTAATTGCACTGAGAAAGAACAAAATTAGAAATTCTTAATCACACCATTAAGTACAAAGAAGGTTGAAAACAAAAGTCTTAGTAAGAAAATTCCCTTCAGGAATTATTTTTCTTTTAAAAACTCACTGAAGCGTGAAGCACTGCTGAACTTAAGTGGCTACTTGATTTTCTAAACAAAGGAGACATAGGGAGCTATATGGCAAGAGAAAAGGGCAGGAGCAGAAAACAAAGGGATGGAAAGCAAGAAATAACTATAATAATATTTTAACACCTGAAGGCAGCAGCAGAAGATGCAGAGATGAACCAGACAGTGAGCATATGCAGAGCAAGAGAAAGACATTTTAGCCAAAGGCATAGAATTTGAATCCTGCTGCAAATTTCTAAACAAGTGACTTTATGCACAAAGTGCATTGTGCTCTTATCAGGCTCAAAAGGTTCTGCTGAATGCTCACTGCTTTGATAACTTAGCAGAGTCTCAGATTAAAAAGTTACACAGAACAGCAGACCTTCAGATGTGTCCATGCATCTCACTTTCAGTGTCTGGCTAGGAATATCTCATCTATTTCTGTGGGTCTGCCTGCTACTGAAAACATAATTTGCAGTGCTGATGCCTTATGGTGGAACTCTAGTTCTAGTTGCTGGTTTTGAAAATTGTTGTTCCTGGCCTTATTTATAAGATGAGTGCATTTTTTTTGCACAGAGATCTGCCTCCTCATGCATACTTGATAAAAATTACTGCCATAAAAAATCCTATTTGACCCAATGTAAGAGATTAATGCTATGTTTAAATCCATATTTAAAGAACAGGAGAAAAATCTTAAAACTTAGGAAAGCTTGGATTTGCTTAACTCTTTTTTTTCAGTAAAGAATAACTCAAAACTTGATGTGGAAGTCAAATGCTACGAATTCTCAATTCCAGATTAAAAAAATGTGGCTTAGTACTCTGCATTTTCCAACATACCCTGAATTAATGAATGAGAGTGCCAACTAATTTGTACTACACAGAATCAGTTTCTTAGTACTTTAAAATATTTTTTCTCTTTTGGTTGCACCTTTTATCCTTTTCACTCTTTTTTTTTTTTTTTTGCCCTGAGCAGGATTGGGTTTTGGTGGAATCACACAAGATGTTAGTCAGATAACAGAACTGGTTTCCAATTCATGCTGTAAAACATTTCTAATTCTGGACTACAATAATAGCAATTATTCTTGTGCTCAGACCTTTGCTGTACTCATTACCACTTACAGTCTCCTCCACTCAAGTATTTTTCACTTTGTTAGACTTTCCTCCTTTAGGCACAATTATCATATATCAAAACTCTGTAAGACTTAAATGTGCTACACAACAAATGTAAACTAATGTAACAGCTTCTGGAATAAGACTGATCTCGTTAGCATGAACCCTTTGGTTTTTTTGTTTCTTTAACATAGAAAATCAAGCTTGCAAGGACTCGTCTTTCAGTATGTATCCCATACCATTAATTCAAATATTTCTATTCAGATAAAATGAATTTATTAAGTAGGTTTTGTTAAAGTCATTGCCAATTTTCTTCTGTGGATTCCATCTCTTGTTTATTCAGTTTCATAAAGAAAAATAACAGTGCTTTGGTTTCCACAGAGTATAGAGATTTGTTTTAGAATTTGATTTGTTTAGAATTTGATTTATTTATTTATTGATTTTATTGATTTAGATCTATTCCTGAGAAATATTTAATTTGCAGTAACTCTTCATTGCTACTATTAAAATAGAAGGTGTCAAAAATGTCCTGTTCAATGTCAAAGAGACTACTCTTTTGTCTTTTAATGATATTCTGTTTTTATTTTTGTTCTGTATTTCTAGAAACACAAAATGGGTCAATTTGGAAAGGACCACAGTGGGTCATCTGGTCCAACCTCCCTTCTTGAGCAGGGTCATCCCAGAGCACATGGAAGAGGATTGCATCCAGATGGTTCTTAAATATCTGCAGAGAGGGAGAGTCCACCAGCTCTCTGGACAATCTGTTCCAGTACACTGTACCCACATAGTAAAGAAATTCTTCCTCATATTCAGGTGGAACTTTCCATGCATTGGTTTCTGCCCCTTTCCTCTTGTTCTGTTGCTTGGCACCACTGAGAAGAGCCTGGGTCCAGCCTCTTGGCACTCTCCCTTGAGACATTCATACACATTAATGAGGACTTCTCTCAGTTGTCTCTTCCTGGGGCTGAATAGGCCCAGCCTCCTCAGCCTATCCTCATACAAGCGATGCTCCAGAGCCTTGATCAGCTTTTTAACTCTCTGCTAGTCCTGCTCCAGGAGCTCCACATCTCTGCTGTATTGCAGAGCCCAGAGCTGCACACAAATGTGGACTCACCAGGGCTGAGTAGAGGGGCAATATAATCATCGACCTCCTGGCTATGCTGTTCCCAATGCACCTCAGGATACTATTAATCCTCTTGGCCACCAGGGCACCTCTGGCCCATGGACAGATGTTGTCCACCAGGACTCCAGGTCCTTCTCTGCAGAGCTGCCTCCCAGCAGGTCAGCCCCCAGCCTGTGCTGGTGCATGCAGCTGCTCCTCCCCACGTACAGCACCCTGCATTTGTTGAATTTCAGATGGTTCTTCTCTGCCCTTTTCTCCAAGCTATTATTCTTAAAATACTTAATTAATCACTGTTTTACTAGCTTTCTTAATGATTCCTAATTATATTTTGTCAATATGCTTAATTAATTTGCTTTACCTGAGAACTACCTGCTCTCTTGCCTTTAAATTTATACAATGCCTACTCTTGGTTAACTCAGAGTTAGAATTGTTCATACAATTGCACATGGTGAAGAGAGTGGCAGGACAGGCACCCCCACAGTGATCACAAGCCTAGTTCAGCAGGAGTCTATTTGAGCTAAGCAAGAGGTTAAGCAATGGGAATGACAGGAGAGCAGCTCTGCTTCTGCACACGTTCAGGCTTGGCCCTCTCTTGTGTGGGACCTCTTCTCATTAGTGTCAGTCACAAAGGGCAAAAGTTTGACTGTGTTAAAATATGTAATGAAAGTATGAGTGTACTTTATGTGAGTTACTAAATAGCCTTTTCTGGTGAGAAATTTTAGCTATTACTTACCTGAGACAAACAAGCATAAGCTAGCATTTGATATTTCATCCTAAGTCCTCAGGGCATGCAAAATGTCTCTGCCTCCTTCCCCCCAAAAAAACCACTTTCCAGAGCAGTTCTGAAATTCTGTAATAGTGTTCTGAAAAAGGGATATAATTAGGAAAAGATCTCTATTTCTCTGAAAAGAAAGAAGTCAAAAGAGGATACACACAGCATCCACAATGGATTGTGTCCTTTGCCGGCTATCTCCCTATCTTCTTATGAAGAGAATTCATGAGTGAAAGCTGTTTCTACTGGAATGTCAGTATCAATGTCAGTTCATGGCATCCAACTTCAGCAGAATTTCCTTTTCTTGGTGTTGCTGTAAATAGTGTGTGTTGATTGGGCTTGTTGTGTTTTGAATTTTCTGTTGTCTGAGTTAATTACATGTTGGAAGCATAGGACAAAATAATGAACTACTGAATTAGCTGGTGTTTTATTCTTCTTGAGCCACAGAACCAGAATCTCTTTTCCTTTTCATATGGAAGGATCCTTTATCTTCATGTTCCTCACAGTTCTGGGAGGCAACTTTTCTAAGACCATGTCTCTCTATTTTCTCTGGAGCTGGGGCTTCTAAACTGAGTCTTGGCTCTAAGCTCTCTCCCATGAATGTATAGCTCTGTTTGCTCAATGTGTATGATCCCACCATCCACAGCCATAGCATCCCTCTTCCTCTGTGTCACTATTTACTATAAAATATTCTAGACTTCGTGTGGAGTGCACCTTCCTCCTTTAAAAGTTACCTTCCTTATTTAAAAATAAAAGTAATGAAAACCTCTTGTTTACAAACTTGCTCTCATAATTTTTCTCTACCTGTACAACTATTTGATACAAATTAATCTTACAGTACTGATTTTTGAGGTTCTGACTTCTGCATTATTTACTGCCTTGTTGCATTTTTGGGGGAAGGGCTTGGTTTTTTTGTTTGTTTGTTTTTTTTTTTTGGGAGGGGGTGGGTATGGTTAGTGATTTAATTAAGAAGTACTTAAATTTGTTTGAAAAATAAGATTTTTCCCTCACACAGCTCTCCACTGAAACTTAATGATCACCTCCAAAGAATTTAGTAAGGATCTGTAACAGCTCTGGATTTATTTCCTTTTCTCAGAATTCTGCTTCAGATCCTGTTTTAATTTCTTCTGACTATTTCTGTTCCTAAGGGCATCCTAATTATTTCTTCCATCCTTCCATGCCAGAGATATGATCTCTCAGCTTTCATCCTTGGTTTTATTCTTTCTGATATAATCAGTTAGCTCACATTCAAGAATTTGTTACTTTTTCATAGTCAAAGGAGAAACTGTTTATGAATGTAGATATTTCTTTTTTGGTATCCTTCTGTTTTTTAAGAAGGATTATTTTCTCAGTTCTGTGTCCCTGGATGCAGTAGGAATCAATAAAGAAAGTGCTTTTACTTTGCCAAATGTTTCTAAATTATTTTCCTGGCACTTTGTCTCTTTAGTTTTCACTCTTCTGTCTTTCTCTTTTCCTTATACCACCATTGTGTTCTTAATGTTGGTAATGCTAACATTAAATTTAGCAAGAAAATTCAATTAGTAAGGGGTGTATTTATTAGGGAATAAAAGTTATTCAGCTGTAAAGAAATAAATAATCCTTTTGTTTGATTTCATCAGGAAAGGTGCAGGCATATCTTGAAAACTACATTAAAATTAAATTGTATTAAAATCTGATTTATACAGAATATATGTAAGGTGAAAGCATTTTGTTGGGACTACAAATTCTTCTTGAACCATGTGTTGTTTTGGTTTTTTTCTTTCCTCTATGTAGTCATGAATAAAAATGAACCTACAAGCCAAACTTAACTTTGCAATTGCATGCATTATCTTTCTGTAGAATGGTCACATTTAAACTAATTTAACAATTTTAACTAAATATATTGGCAAGTAGGATTTCAGCTTGATCATGGACTTGTATTGTTGTAGAAATAGATAATCAAAATTAAATCCAGCTCACATTCCAAAATAGGCTGTCTCTTTAGAAAAGAGAAATTAAATTATTGAAATCTATTTGTGCAACAGTAGAGGGTTGAGAAAAATTTCAATAATCATTGCTTTCTATTTAGCAAGAACACAATATTTCCATAAACTTAGTGTGAGGAAAAAACCTCTATGTTAAATCCAGAATGAATAAACTAGCTGAACTTAAAAGGTTGTGAAGGAAGAGTTTTTTCAATTTCATAGTTTTATGCTGGTCTCTGAGTACTCAGGGACTTGGTACTTTGAAACAAAATTGGCATAACAATCAGTGAAGTGAATGATGTCATTTCCCAAAAGGCCAATTCAGGTTCTCCTTTTCCAGACAGATATTGTATGCTCAAACTTTGTTCTTTATTAAACAGAGATATGTAAACCTCAAGAAGATATTAATTTCAAACTTTAAATAGAGTTACTACTTGAATTTCATAATTCTAAGGTTGAACCTTCTCTATCAGTCTGATCTGGTTGAGCAGAGAAGGTAAAAAGTACAATTAAAAAGCCCTACATTATCCTGCCTACTCCAACATTTTTCTTTGACTTTACTAATCTCTTCTTCTCCCCTTTCATTTAAATTTCTATTCTGTTTACAACCATTCTGGTTTTCAGACAGATTCCTGGACCTTGCGGCTGTTCTTTGGCTGAAGTGATATGGAAAGGTAACTTTGAAGAATTTTCTTGATAAATTTAATTATTTTCTCCTTCTCTGAAACATTGTTGACAAAGATGAGATTTCAGGTTTAACATTAGTTGATGACTCTTCTTAGCTGAGGTACAAGAACAGTGAAGATACTCCAGTTTGTGTTGTTCTGTATGTTGAATTAAATATTAAATATAGAAGTATATAGTATATGTGTCCAAATCAAGAATTCAAAGAATTTAACTGTTTTAATTATCTTTCAAAGGGTCTCAGAGCACTCCAGCCAAGATCTATAGATAGATGCTAGCTTCAACAGTGTCCTTGCATGATATATATAAGATGCAAAATATGTGGTGAAAAGATATGAATAATTAAAAAGCTTCATCATTACCATAATGCTTGTAATTGGTTTAATTTATTTAATTTATTTGGTGCTAATTTGAGTTCCTTTATCTTGTCCTCCTTGGTCTGGATCAATTCCACTTCACATCAGTCTGTGAAGACTGTGAAACACTAAGATTTGCTTCCAAGAGCAGTAGGATGAATCATGCTTTTCGCTTTAGCTTTTGAGGTAGCCAAGACAACTCACTAAACCTAGGTAAAACTCCATTTGTTGTGTAAAAGAACCATTGCCCAGATGTGTAATGCTATCACCTGCTGCTCAGGAAAACAAAAATTGTCTGCTGGGACCAGGTCTGTTCCTAAGCTAAGCATTCATTTCTAGGAAAATTCTTTTCTAGGGAGAATGCATTTATACATAGAAGTATCTGTACAATGTGTGCCCTGGACATGAGGTAAACCACTGCAGAAGCACATCTTCCCTGCCAAAAAAGTAAACTCTTTATTGAAGTCTGGTGAGGTTCTCAAAAAGACAAGAGCCTTAGCATCTATCCATATTTTACTTTGTATTTGAAGAAACCACAGTGAGCAGGTCACACACAAATTCACACTTGCCCATGCACTCACTCACATGGAAGGGGTTTCAGCTTTGGGGATGATTGCATTGAATGTACAGGTTGCCAACACTACACTGAGCAAAATGTTCTGCACTGAAATTGCTTTGAGAGTTTGAGCTGTGTGCATTCAAATACAGGAATACAAGAGTATGGCCACTGTTGACTATGCTCGTAACTATTACCTAGTGCTTGGAAACATTGTGTGGTCTTAAAATAACCAGTGGGTGCAGGCCTCTCCTCTCTGTCTTTTTGCTAATTGCCTTGTTAATGAATTGTTGGCATGTGTTTGGGAGGAAAGTGTCAGTGATTACAGAGCAGAAAGGTGGAAACTGCGACAGTGAACATGATAAGTAGTGCCAAGCTCTAGGTAGATGTCTTGATAGCCTTTTGTGGCACTCATTTAAATTTCAATTGTCTTTTTTTTATGCACAGCTAGGACTGGCAATATTGAATTCATATAAACACTTAATATAAAATTCTAGCCATTTATTATGAGATTATTTATTTCAGTACCAGAGTTTTTCTTTAATAATTTATAAAGGGAGAAATAGCTACTTGTGAGGTTGAGATCTGAGTTGTTTTTAAAGATAAAGCCTGGGAAGTAGAGAAAATTCTGAGGAATAATACCCTGCAGCAACCTAGCACTAGAGCAGGCTAGTTTTCAGCTAGGCCATCTTAATTCTATATTGAGCCCAGTGCAAACTCCCTAACTGTGTTGCTGATCGCCAGGTAAATGTAGATTTTGGAATACAGCCAAGAGGGACCCACATTTGGAATTCTGACAGTATGTGTCCAAGCTGCAGAGGGGTTCTTTCTCTGGATCTGATC
Source organism: Toxostoma redivivum (assembly GCA_013397375.1). Lineage (NCBI taxonomy): Eukaryota > Metazoa > Chordata > Aves > Passeriformes > Mimidae > Toxostoma > Toxostoma redivivum. The sequence continues at coordinate 346,799 of VXBI01008338.1, read as the reverse complement.
CCATGTAACCTCTGATCTAAAGGTAAATATTCAGAGATTTGATGGTCCCTTCTCGCTGGGTCTGAAGCACCGGCTGAGTGGCAGCCTAATGTGAGGACAAAGAACCAAGCTCTGTGAGAATATCAGTGCTATCCATTCATGTCACTGTGTTTATGGAACAACGTGAGGAAAACGCCATGGACATTGTTTGGTACCACCCTTGGACCTGGACTGCAAGGCAAAGACCCAACAGGAGGGTGAACATCTGATCTCTGAACAGCAAGTTGCTTAGAAGGAGATACAAATATACACAGCATTTTGCAAATGAGTTGGAAACCAAACTACTTTCCCAAGAGACTTCCATTTGAGCTGGCGAACTCTTCATGGAAAAATAAATAGAATAAGTTATGTACAATGTATGTTCTTTATAAAATTTTGAGAATTTAGTATCCATAAGAGGATGGTAAGGTGAACTCAATTAACTTTTAAACAGGGAAGAGATCTTTGCTCCTACATTTTCAAAAGAAAAAGAAAGCAAGAGATTTATTTCATTTTTAATAGAAAAAAATTAGTTTTTATTATTTTTTCTTGCTCTATATAACTATACAATATAATAAAGAGCAAAATCTTTTTTTAAACCACACTTTAAGTTTTATTTTTAATGGTTGTTCTCTTTATATTTTTGTCTCAAGAAATATTACTGAATAATAAAGCTTCAGATCTCAGAATAAAATTGCAATTCATCTATAGTTATTATAGTGAAACTACTGTAATTATTCTTAGTTTATTAAAACTATAGTAAATCAGTCCTAATAATAGTAAGACTATAGTAATCATATTGAATAATAGCTGCAAGTTATTATCTCTATATTTACTATACTATTATAATAATTACAGTTCAAATATATGCTTTTATTCAATACAACGCCTAAATTTACCATGGCAATTTTATTCAAGTTTCTTCCTATTCCTAGAATACAATAAGTAAAACTTCTGGTGTGAACTAGGAAAACTTCATATATATTTTCAAAAACTGTCATTAAAATGATTGGTAATTAAATATCATTTAAAATTTATAAATTTGAGGTTTTCATGAAAGAAAAAAAAAATCTTTTGTCGCGGTACGAGAAATTTTTGCAAAATTATGAAACTAATTTTTAAGACTAAAAGAGAAAGTAAATTATATGTTTAAAACATTTGATAGATTTATTTTCTTTAAAATTGTCCAAATATTTTTTGAAGTGGAAAACAGGTAAAAACAGTCTCTTTTACTATACTGTCTTGCCTTAGTAAAACAAAAGTCAGAAACAGTGAAACTGGACAGAAAATAGATATGTTCTGCATGTGTCCATGTATACAGGAGTTTGTACACTCATACAAGAATATTGCAATTCCTGCACTTTAATGGGGACATAAGGGGTCAATTTCACTTGTTTTGAGAGCTGGATATGTCTCCCTGTTAGGCACTTCAGTTTCACACATTCAGAGTCTCATGACTTTCTGCAAGGCCGTTTGCTTTTCTCATATTTACCTTCCATATTCTTAGAATTCTTGCCAAAACCCCGCTGACACTGTTTTTGTGCATCCCACACTTCCTTCTGTAATATTTCCTGCATGTCACCCATTACAGGTTATTACTCAGAATATTTAGAAGCTGTAATGACCTGCTCTCTGATCAGACAAAAACCTATCTCCCAGTCTATGGATATCCCTTCAGATTTTATTTCATTGCCCCCTTGGCACGTAGGATTCATAAGAATGTCCCCCCACAACCTGGCTCCTGCAGGCCTGGTGGTTAAACTGTCAGGTCTGTACAGGTCTTCCCTACCTGAGCTCAGAAACCTAAACTTATAATAGCAAGGAAGCTTTTAAATCAGACTAAATCAGACCTGGACTGAAATCAGACTAAAATCAGAAGAATGGGACAAACCAGAAATTATAGAAGGAAGAAGTGCACACAAATGCCTAAGCCTGGGTCATTTCATACCCTATGGGATGAAGGCAAGAACCTTTCTTCAAGTAAGATGCATCAGATTTAAGCTTATTTTACCCAAATATTTTAGTTGAATCAGGAAGAATAGGGTATTTGTTAATGTCTTCTCTCTCTTCCACATATAAAAATTACAGTGTCACTACACAGCCAGCATGATAGCCTTTCTTAGTGTGAAGAGGGAACTTATGCTATTATGAAAGGGAACAGTTTGAGATTTCCCAACACAAGTAAAGGAATTTTAAGGTTAGGCAGTCGCTGTATTAATTAAAGACTTATTTTTCAAGCTAAGATAAGCAGTGAGATAATATGGTCAGTCATATGCAATCACAATCCCAAGCACTTCCAGACAACCTGAATCTGGTAGAAACTAAAGTTCCTGAATTATCTCCAGTTTAGCAAAATATAGTAAAAATAAATTTCAGAACATCTCCTACAAACCCCTAATGTGAAATCTATGTGAAAATAACTTTCTCTTGAAAAAGTCTTGTTGCCTTCTTCCTATAATTTTATGAGAAAGAAAATGCATAATTTGCTAGATATGAAAATTTTTGCAGCTCTAAGATTTGTGGGTGTCTGAAATTGCTTGTCAACATAGGCAAATAATAAATAAAATAGTGTGAATTGATAAATACAGTTAACAAAAAATTTTGAAATATAATGTATTCATATCCTGATTTGCCTGTCATTCAAGTTCTCTTTTAAATAATTTAACTCATTTAAATAATGAGTTGAACTTTTTATACTTAGCAGAGAAAATCCAACTTTTTGTATTTATCAAATTACAAAAATTTTAGTCAGTAGCTATACATATGTGATAAACTGGTTAGAAATGTATGCATATGCAAAGGTAATCAATGTCAGCATGATGGGAAAGAAGAACAAGAAGTGGAGCTGTAGGGAGTTCTGAATCACAAAGAAGCAAGATGAAAATATGGCTATGAACAGTCTGAGTGAGCCTGTGAGAAAGAGTTCACTCTGCCATGACAAAAGAAGTCACAGGGGAACATGATGCTTGCCAGCACAAAGAAATCTAGCAACAGGCAGGAGGTGAAAGTCAAGAACCAATGTGTACGAGGGGTCTAAAATAAATTTAATTCAGAAAGCGACAGAAAACTTCCCCCTAGAGGAGACCTTTGTTTTACGTTATCACAGAACAAGCAGAAACACAACTGAAGGGGTTACTGCTGTGTCTGCCAGCTGGAGGCCAGTCACTGGAGCAGACTTAATCATCAAACAGGATCCTCCACCCACTGGTGGACCAAATTCTAAAAAAACCTCCTTTTGATTGTGTGTTCAACCACTGCTGCAGCTCTGCAAGATCAGCAAGCTGCATGGGATAATATTATGATGAAGATGACTTATTTATTGTTTAGGCTTCAGTAGCAGATGTAACCCTCCACACAGACAAAAAGCCCTTTCTGCACAGCTCCCTAGAAGCACACAGGGTGTCTGGGCAGGCCCTGAGGAGCGCACAGACTGTAAGAGGTCAATAGTCATCATCAGCATGGGCTAGTTCACGGGACAGACACAAGAGTACAGACACCAAAACAGAGATGCAGCTTTGAAAAACAGGTTTGTAAAAGAATGGCAATACGAGCAGCTGCGCTCAACTGTGCCAAACATGTAGGACTTTGTTCCTTCCTGTGTGCCTGATTTCCCTCCCACATCTGCAGTTGCACATGTAACTGGGGTTTGACCCCTTGATACTCTTGGAGCCCTGGAAGAGCCTGGTGTTGTTCCAGGGGAGTCTAAAACATCCAGCCCCTGCCCAAGCCAGCAGCATTAACTTGCCTGAGCTCCTTATTAAAATGGCAATGTATGAGGAATGCTGAAAGCTGCAATCCATATTCTTGAAGGTCCCAGTGGTGGGGAGTTGTGTGGATTGTCCTTCCAACAGAGTAAGAAAAGCCTTGAATAGTGCTCCTACCTACCTGGGCTGCTGTGCCAAGGCACTTGTGCTCCTGTCTGAATTTAGGAGGGTCTTAGACATGGATAGGTTAGTGAGCAGTAAGGTGCTGTCCAGTTTATAAAATATTTAAAAAAATTTACACTGCCTCTGTGAAAAATGGGTTGAACTAAATGTGCAAGGCCTTAATTTACCTCTTATTTTACTGAATATGTTAAAAGAAGAGCAGCATTCATCATGGTATGAGGAAAGCAAAGGAAATAGACCGGGATAACTGGAAATACCCCTGTAACTTCAACATTTCAGTTTTCAGAACATTTCCCCCAGCCAATGGCCATCCACACAGGCTGCAAGAGGGAGGAAAAAACTGATTTTCCAGCTTCAAAACGACAGAATTTCAGCAATAAGCCATGTTGCTCTTTCTTAAAAAAAAAAAAAAAATTAAAAAAAAAATAAAGGAAAAAAAGAAGAAACAAAAGGTTTTACAGCCCATGTTGGGTAGTGTATTTTCTAGAAAGCTTTTGAAAATGTTCTATTGCATCAGTGTAAGCAGTCAAGTCTTTTTACATGAGAACGTAAAAACAGCTATTCTGGGTTAGATGAAGGGTTTATCTAACCCAGGTATCTTGTGTTTAACAGTGGCCAATCACAAATGCCTAGGGAGGAATATAAGAGCAAGGCATGCAGTGATGTTCCCTGAGTATATGCTTTCAGCCACCAGGAATCCACAGCTCAGGGACATCTCGACCCAGAAGTGTTATCTCTGTGTTTAGTAGCCTTTGATAGATTTTCTTCCATGAATTTTTCTAACAGCTTTCTGAACCCCTGTCAGCTTCTGGCATTTCAGCACCTGCAAAGCAGTAAAGGAAAGGGGAAACCAGATGTGGAAGCCATTTTGATAAAAGGCTCTTCTCAGCAGAGACAAGAGCCTGAAGACTAACAGAGAGGCAGCCTCATGTTCAAAATAAGAGTTTTGAACTTGATAGTTTGTGAGCTGCCCCAGAATCCTTGGTCACCACATGGAATTCCTGGGAACTGAAGTCTTCAGGACTGAAGCAACAGACAACATGCAATAACTCTTGTAGATGAGTCAGAAACTCGATTAACAGTGAAAAAACCAAAAACACAGCAGGCCAAATTGACTCATTTTGAAAGCGGAGGCATTTTTTGAGAAAAACAGTTTTCTCTGAAATTTCATAGGGAACAGAGTGCATTTAAGGTATATACACATTTATATGGGCACCAAGTTCAATCCTAAAGTTATGATGTCTGATAACTGAGTATCTCTGTTCTTAATATTCAACAGCTGTATCACAAAAGATTTTCTCGTATTCTGAAAAGAATGTTTTCAAACAAAGTACTCATTAGGGCAAAAGTTGTCTTCTACAAAGGAAGTGCATCAGGCCAAATTCATTCTTCAAATAAAACTTGAGCCTTCAAAGAAGAGAATTAGGAAACACTTAAATACAGTTAAATGCTTCTGCAGTTTCTGTGGCATACACAGGAATGCTCAGATGAGTCTCCTAACCCACAGAGCATGTTCTAGCATCACCATCAGTGCTGCCTCTCAAATATAATGTACCTGTAGGTCTCTATAAATAGCTTTCCCTTGGAGTGCTGGCATCTAAAGTTTTTTATAACCAGTGCATGGCTACAAATAGTTCTAAATGGCCTTGAAATGGCTAACACAGAATTATCCCTTTTACTCACAAATCAAATAACCAAAAAAAAATTTTCAACAAAATTTCTATAGGAAACTAGGAATATAATTCTTGTAATGCTGAGCAGTTGCATATGAAGTCACTAGAAATTTGTTTGCTTTGGAAAGATAGAGTTAGAATTGGACCAGGAACATCAGCAAACATATTTCTAAAATGTGAGTCAAGCAAAGAAAGAAATAAGCCAGCAAGCCAAGGGAAGCACAGGAAACTCGAATATCTCCATATCATATCCAAAAAATAAATAATTCAGTTGAGCCCCACCATATCATTTTCTCAGTGGATTTAGTGATCTCCCATGCAATATCGTGCCACAGTACATTTTGATCTGCATCAAAATTAACAGTCAGCCACTTTATGAAATATTATCTTTGTTAGCTTTACCACTAACAAAAATACACTTTCGATTCTTCACTTCCACATAGCATATCTATTAAAGCAATCTGGGAAATTAGTTTGAGATAAACTGTACAGCAATTTTATTCATAGCCTCCCTGTATCTCACACTGTTAATCTGCATCACAGCTCACTAAATAGTGCCTAATGTTTATTGCATTTAACTGAATGTATACGATTCTGAGGGTACGCCAGGGACCGATTATCATAATTATACATGTTTCTATGGAAACCCACAAGTCTATCAGTTTTGATTCATTATATTGTTATACCTTCTAGCACTTTCTAATTATTAGGTGCCCATAAAAAAGTCTCAGTCTTGCTGTTACTATAGAAATGAGCTATAGACAGGCCTCAGTTATTAACCCTTACAGGACAGGAATGGCAAGAATAAACACAGCACTGGATAGAGGGTGGCTGTTTTAATAGCATAAAATATAAGCTATTTAAATCTGTAATCTTAACTTTCTTTTTTAGCTTCATAAAACTTTCTCATTTGTTTGAAGAAAAACTCCAACTAGGAAAACAGAGAAAACAACTTGGCTGCTTGCCACACAGTCCTGGATATGGGAAGTCATAGTCATACTCTGCAAATGTACCACAGTGAGAATATAAGATTCCCTTGAAAGACATGAGTGTCATTAACAGACTTTGGAAAACACTGTAATGTTTGGTCATTAGAAATCTATAAAAAGTCTGTTAAACTAAATGAGAATATTTGTACTCTTCTCTGTGGCCTTCATTCTAAAGCTGGCCTAAAGTGCCACTGGTTGATTGAGTGAAGGCTTGGTTTCAATGCTGGAATTACAGCTGTGTTCAGTGGGAAGTCACAGGAAGCCAAGATTTCCACAGGTGACTTCCATAAAGGAAGAATAATGCAGTAGAAAATTAGTTATAATGAAATTAATAATAAAAACACTCTATTTTGATATGTTTATTTTAGTCTAAGTTAATGCTATTGCTGACTTTGGGATATATTATACCCATTTTCCTCCTCACCCTGCATCTTCTATCATAGCCCCATGAAACCTAAAAAGGATTGAGTGGTTTCACTGTTTCCCTAACCCTCCTTCTATTACAGTTTTCAATTAGAAGTGCCTTTTAGTTTAGATCAGCAAAGCTCTCCCAAAGTGACAGCTCACCCCTCACACTGCATATCTATTTATTTCGAAAATCAACACACCATTCAATAACCTGAGAACACGCCTGATTGCTATGCTAATAGTATTCAAAAATATGTTGATGCCAATTGAAACAAGTAAACTAGGATTAATTCATAAAGTCAATAATAAAAGAGAAGGGAAAACATTCATATTTTTGCTTCTTTAGCTGAAATTTTATCTTGCAAGCTTCTGTCTTCTCAGAGAAATGGCCAATACATAGCTATATAGCTCATATGAGATTTCAGCTAATTCTTCAATTTTTCTATCTGGAGCTGGATTTATGGGGTACAGCTGGGGAAAAAAAACAAAATGCAGTGAAAAATATCACTGCATATTCATGTCATTGTGCAATGGTCATGGCAGAGAACTTTTCAGCTCAAAGTTATGTACTTTTCATTCTATAGTTAAGGAAAAAAGCTGAGAATTTAAAATATATTCCCATGTTTTAAAAGACTCACATTGTGTAATTAGCTGGAATCTACATATTCAGTTCTAAATCAGACTTCCACAACTTCCAGTCAATTAGACCTAAATCACATTACATACAACAATGAATGAGATGTACATTTGCATTTATATGTAAGAATTAGCATAAAAGAAAGTGAACAGAGTGTCATTCTATATAAAGGTCTTGGATTTATACTATATTTTCAAGGACCCTTCTGTTCAACTCTTATTTTACTATTGCCATGGAGAAACCAGATTCACTGCAAAACAAGCTAAGCAGCTAAAGAGAAAATTTAATCATATAATTTTAAAAATCCACTAATTGGTATATTAATACGTAATTTATAAGGTATAATATGTTCGGCTCAATTAAAATAAAAATCAGACAGCAGAGAATATGAATATTTACGCAATTTAGCATTTCCAAATAATGTGACAATGCACAGGGCCATATTCTCAGCTAAGTTCAGTGGAGCTTTGCCAATTTACACAAGATGAGGACCTTGCATAATATCTACCTTTTCAAGTCAGTTGCTCGTGGCTATGCCATATAATTGTGACACACTCCAGGTGACAGCAGCATGAGAGTGTGTCCAGCTGTGTCCAGCAGTGTGCTGATGTGGGCAGTGAGCACGGCTGACAGTGACATTCACACCCCACAGCTGTCCCATATTTGTATGCTGACTTGGTCATTCCTTTCCCATCTGCTTTAGGGTGAATAACAGTCCTTCAAGGAAATATACAGAATTTCGGGATCACTTCCAACTTGCAGGTGAAATTGGACCTCCCGTGGCGTTCTTATGACATTGCCTTTGTGACAATGGGGTGCCACATTATTGCTCTGGACACACAGTCAAGTCCCACTGACCTTCATTTTCAGACTTTTAGTGTACTGGAAATGAGTCCATTAAAATTAACACGAATAAATTAATTAATCAATTAATGAATGAATTATCTAATTAATTATTATCTATTAGGTAATTCATTGTTCAAGAAAATGTCATTCAGCATTTATCATACACAGAGTGTAGTGCCACAGGATTGTATTTGCTGCTTGATATATACCTTTTTTAACATATGTCTAAATATTATTTCATAAGCCACTGAAAAAAGCTTGTACCTAGCTATTTTTTTTCCATCTAAATATCAGATTCTTCTAAGAAATGGTCTCACATTTACACGAATGAAGAATACCTAATAGCCAATACATGTCTGGCATCAAAGGGACAATTCACGCCATTGGTACTTAAAGCAGCATTTTTGTGCCATCACAAATTAAAAGAAAATGTCTAACATATATGTAACAACTTCTGTTTCATGAGACTTTCTAGATTTCAAAATATTTCCTACATAATTAAAGAGAAACACCTTAAAATTGATACATTCATGTGCAAGAACAAAGTAAGGGGAAAAATCGAGGGTAAAAACAAATTGGATAGATTAGTCATAAATGTTAGATTATCACAGCCACTGAGAATTACACAGAACCTCTTAACAGCATATTTACTCTTTTTCAGAGGTGTTGAGTTTACAGACACAAAGTTTGAAGTTGTTTTTAGAAGTTAGCTGAGGCTAGCTAAAGCTACTTATCTGAAATTGCTTTAGCAAAGATTTTTTGCTTATGAATATGTATGCTGTTTTGTACAAAGTACTTTACCAACTTCAGGAATATTAGTATGAGCATACTCCTATCACTTCAAGTCTTTAGCTTCAGTAGCTGTTTGAATTGGTTTTGTACTACAGACTCCTCAGGGCAGGAACCTTGTCTGCTGTGATGTCATGTCATAAAGACCATGCCATGACTTTCCCTCTCCTCCCTTATCAGCTGTGTTGAATAGAACTCTGAAGATGGTATAGACCTGTGGGGGGTTGTCTGGGTTGTTATGCAAAAACTGATTTAGAGAAGCTAATGTTCAAAGTTCAAAGAATGATTTTTTTCCTTAGCTACATGGATTCAGTTCAGCTATTATTTTACACCATTCATTATTTGAAAGGATTTCATAACCAAAGGAGGGAAAAGTTCAATTAAAGAGTGAAATCCTCTCATACATAAAGACACTCTGATATGAAACTAATGTTCAAATTTCACCTTCTCTAAATCTTCTGATATATCTGATTAAATCATTAGTCATTCTTATTTTTCTGTAGCCAGCTGTTGTCTTGACCTGGAGTTTTGGAACATGAAAATTTTCCTACTATTGACCCTACAGCTTGACTGAATACCTAACTGCAGCTTCAATGTCTTTGTCAACAAATTCCTTAATTTTGCCTGATTTTGAATAACTCTGAGTTCCTCTTCACTTTTATATTATGGTAATACAAAGCAAATGAAATTCAGCCATTAACTACATGGACTGTGAGTGGGATTTTTAAACCTGTGAACGCTGAGATTTTCCTAAACATATTCATTATAAAAACACCAGTATTTATATAAGTTTATATTAAGAGTTTTCATGGAAACTACATGATTTTTTACTTAGAATTATCCAGTGCATTTGTCCTGGTGAAGTACAGCACTTGCACCAACATTGGTGCCTGGATAAAAGTGTGAAAATCAATGAATTGCTGCAGTTTTATAATGAGACTCAAGGAAAAAGGAACAAAATTAAATTCCAAGTTTTCACTGTTATTGCAGTAACTAAATACAGACAGGTGATCTACCCATAACTCTTGCATCTCGCTGTAATTGGCAATTGACTCAAGCTGCAGTGACAAGGGCCGTAGTTCATTTTGTGCTGGATTTGTTTGTATATGTGGAAACCTCTGTGTGGGGTGGTGTTTGCATGAGGCTAAAATCATCCCTTTTTTTGTGCAGTACATTAAAAAAAATGTGTACCTCTGAACAAATTCTCCTACTTCTGCTACAAGCAAGGAGCCACAGTCTGAGGACAGCCAAAGGGAAGGGAGGGTTCAGGATGCTCAAATGTCACACCTGTCTGTATGTGTGTAGGAAGGTGAGGCAGCCTGCTTAAGTGAATTTACATGCATGTGATGAATGAAATTTTCAGTTTTAGAGCTGTTGGATGGTGTTGACCCACTGACAGTTACCAGGCATAAAATGAGGGAGTCATATTTGTCATACAATCCTTGTGCTCCAGATTGGATTTCACCTCTGAGCCTTTAAAACTGAAAACATATAGTGATTTGTATAGCTGATAAGAATTATGATCATTCTCACCCTGACTTCATGTCAAACATCCAAATGAGATTCAAAAGTCAGCCTTGAAGAAGAGACAACTACTATGAACCTAAGACTAAGAGTTAGGCACTTGAGAGGAAGATGAATACTGTTCACCAAAAATACTGGCTCTTCTTTTAAGAGGATAGAAATTCTTGCACTCTTTTGCAAGAAGACCAAAGACAGGAACTGCATAACCATAGCAGAGGCCTTGGGTAGCTTTGAACTGTGCCCATATATTCATGCTGTCTATCCAATACACACTGCCCTCTTCTGCAGTGATCACCTGCAGCTGCCCTGCTGCCCCTCTTCTTGCTCTCCCAGTGCCTTTACCACACACACATTTCCTTGTTTAAGTCTGTTTTTCCCTGGGGTCCTGGGACTCTTTGAGGGCCCAGGGCTAACTGCTCCTTTCTAAGCCCTCTATTGTCTGCCACATACCAAACTCCTTCTCCTACAAGCCCTACAGACTTCTTTCTGCCTTTGTCTCTAGCTCTAAGTCTACTTATCTCATTCTTCCAAGTCCCTCTCCTTCTCTCTCTCTCATGGCTTTCTTTCAGGCTGTTCTTTACTTTAGCCTCATTCTTGCACAGTGTGGTCTCTCTGCCTAATCAGCCATGTGGCTCATTGCATTCAGGAGCCCTTTGCTATCTTTTGGGGTTTTTATAAAATCTCCTGTCACCATTGTATCTTACTGTATTCTCACAACTGCGTCCATTGCTATTTTTGTATATTAATACATACATGTATATTATAATCTTTGGTACAAATAAGCAAGAAGGTTTTGCTTGGGATGTTTTTTGTTTTGAGATGTTTTTCTTTGCTCTTCTAGACCCTTCACAGTTTCTTGTGGTTTTACAGATAAAGCTCTGCTATTCATGCATGCATTTTGAATCTTCATTAATGTCAGTTCTTCATTTCTATTCTTCTTGTCATCAACATTCATCTGTCCTCAGCCAGGAGTTAAGAGAGCATTTTCGAAGGAAGGAATTGTAAAACTATTATTATAGCAGCAGGGAGAATGGCAGCATAATTAATAAAGGGGCTCAAAAAATATTTAAAATAATTTTTGTTGGAAAATTCGGTCTTTGTTGTTTTGACAAAACACTCTACAGGAGTGCCACTTTACTTGGATTATTATTGCTTCTTATGTGGAATAATTTCTTTTGTACCCATCTCCTCACCCTGCCCCATTTGATTCCTTCCTGTTTGCTCTGCAACCATGGCAACTCTTCACCCCTACTAGAGGTTGGACATTTGGCCAGTATCATTAGGTCTGTTCCACTGAGTCAGCAGTTAAAGTCAGGGCAAGGGGGAAGCTCAATCTGGACAGCCTTCCCTTCTATATGCATGTACATCTGCTTTATCAAATTTTGCCATCCCATGAAGATCAAAAGGGAAAAGGTCTTTCTCTCTTTTCCCTTCCTTTCCTTCTCTTACTCCCTCCCGAGGACCCAGAGTATCTAGCTTGTAAAAATTCTTTAAGCTGCTTCAAAATTTACTTGTGTAGCTAGTGCCAGTCAAAAAAGAATTGCTTCTTTGGCTTGTGTCATTTCTATGGGGAGAGAAAAGACAATCATTAGCTTAAGAAGGGTCATGTTTCTGAAAGCAACAATACAACTTTTCACTAAAGGATCTTTAAATAATTTCTATGCAATTAACTAAGTCTCACAACACTGCCCCAGAACTGATGTTATTGTACAGATGGAGAAACTAAAGGAGATTAAGTGACTTATACATTGTTATGTAAATCTGTGACAGAGCCAGTCACAGAATCCAACAATTTTCTTTAAAGTCATGTGACATTGTATTTACATTTGCAAATTTAGCATTCTTCTCCAGGAGTCCATTCATAAAGTTCAGTTTAAGATTTTGCTGCTCTTCTTGCAGTAATGGTCTTCCTGTTTAACATGGCACTTAAGTGCATACTTGTCTTCAAGCATGAAAATTGGCATGATTAAGGGATTTTTGTTCTAGTTATTCCACTAAAACATTTGGTTTAATGAAAATTGTCTACCTTTACAAAAAAAAACAAAAGAAAATTTTTTTTCAAAATTTTTGCATGGAACATTGATTTTAATAGATTTACATTCTCAAAGTAAAAAGCAAACACATCTTTCAGAACTTATAAGGAGATACATTGATCTTTTTTTCTCAGCACAAGATAGTCTATCTACTTAACTCTATTTTTCTTACTTTGGCCTTATGAACCAATAAAGAGCAAAGAGCTCCATTCTTTGCTGGTAGCCAAAGGCCAAGAGACAGCATTGTATGGCCTTACTGAAGTGTCTGAAGTGAAAAAAATCACTTTTAATATGCCAAATGCTAAGTCAGTGACAACTGAGGGGATTGAACATCTTTCAGGAAAATTGTTCAGCACCAAGCAGAATTAGAAATAAACCAGCATATGATGCTGTGCTTATTTGACACATTGTACTATTTGAAGTTTATTACCTAAGGTGCTTTGAATTTCATATTTAGCAAAATCTTGGATATACAGTAACACAGCATGATACTTCTGTGCATCCTTCTAAATATTTATTAAAAACGAATGCTCTTGTTCAGCTGATTAATTATTGACCATGTTTCCCACTTTATTTCAGCACTATATACACTCATAAGTATTTGCTTTTTTCACTGTATCATAACACTAGTGACTTGTACTCAGTTTGTGACCCATTATGTCTCCCAGCTTTTTTTTACACATCTGAAACCTGGTCTATTGCTTCCTATTTCCTATTCAGTTCATCATGTCTAAGACCAGATATATGTATTCCTGCTTACTGAATTGTGTTCATTTTTTTCCAGCTGATTTCTTCAGATCAATTTAAGTTCTAATTCCATCTCTGGCATGCTTGCAGCCACTCCCACAGTAGTGTTCCCTGTAAATTTAATAAACAAACTGCTATATTATGCATCTTCCAGATTAATAATGAAAATGTGCAGTAGTACCAAACTGGTAAGTACTCAAAATAATTTTTGATCAGTTTTGCACATATCTGGAGTTAAAGAGTTTTGTCTTGCCTCCTTATAAAATGCTTGTATAAGACAGTATTTATTTAAGACAAGAACAGCAATGTTTACTGTTTCTCTTATATTCAGTACACTGCCAAGAACTGTATCACAGCTGAACTGGTGTGACATGGTTTGTCTTTGAACCATGCTGAATGCACACCTTTTTATATACTTTGAGGTGCCTATAAATAATTTGTTTCATTATCTGAGACCATCTCTCACAGAGAAGTGAAGCTGGTTAATATGGAGTTTCTTGCCTCCTTTTACCTTGGTATCATAGTCTTTACATATGGCCTTCCCAGCTCTTCTGAATTATCACCTCTGAAAACACTTCAGCATTGCTTCAGCTTACAAGTATATTAGGAATTTCATTACATCTATTCATTTGAAAATGAATATGTTATCTTTGTACTTTTCTAAATGGTTGTCTTAACCTGAGATTTCTCAACTTTCCTTGGTGTTAGTAATATTAACTTCCTGACTGCTTGCAGAATTTATAGTGTAGACATAAGCAGAAATTAACTATGTATACTAGTTTCAGTTTTTCAATCTCTATGACGTAATGGTCTTAATTTTCATCTCGCTCCTACTAAAACTGCTTTCTTTTCACCTTTCATGTGTCTTGTAGAAAGTTTCTTAGTTTGTCCCTTGGCACTTCTGAATTTGTTTCAATACCTTCTGCTACTTTTTCATATTCATCTGCAGTCATTTGAATTACTTCATACTTTCTAAATTCTTTATTTTAGACTTTTACTAAAGAACTGATGATTTTACAAGATTGATATCTTAGTATAGTTCCCACTCTTCCTTTCTACTGGAGTAATTAATAGTAATTTTTTACAGGAATTTATTTCCTTATAGAATTTATTTTCTTTGTTTATCTGTACGCCTCATCTTTCCCTGCAACTATTAAGGGCTCCCTGTTTGAAATTAACTACTTTTATATTATAGGGTCGTGTGTCTCCTTTCCTTAAAGATTTTGAACTCTGGCACTGTCACTTTGCCTTCAGTCTCCACATTTGCAGCTAGTCTTCTTTGAATGATCAGAACCAAATTTAGAGCAACCAATTTCCCTTTTTTTCCCCATAACTTGGATACAAAAGGATCTGTTAAAGACACTTAGGAATTTCTGAACCACCAGAAGAAATGCCTGGTTTTTGAGAATGGTTGCATGTTTGAAGGCCACAAATTAACTGTCAGCTTCTCCTAAGGGAAGTCCAACAGTCAGCTGCTAACACGGCACTCAAGAATCCTGCCACAACCTGAATTGTTGACCTAATGAATTTTTGAGCATCTGCACTTGATGATGTAGACCATAATGAAGATGAAATCAATATTGGCATGTCCATGGTCTGTCATAGCCCCATGAAATTTGCAAGAAATTAAGATCGTATGAGGTTAGATATAAATTAATGGGGTTTGTTCTGATAATATAGTAAATATGATACAGATTCATGTACATTATTCAAGCACTATAAAACAGTCAATTTGCACTCCAGAGGCTAGCTGTGGTATGCTTAGCATTCACTTTTACGTAGTGGCTAACATTTCTCTGTGAGAAGTCAAGGCTTGGATAGCTAAAAAGTAAACACCAGCAGGCTAATAAAGATCTGTGCCCCAGCCTCCTGTTTGGAACAGTTTGGTTGCAGGTCAGATACCTTCATAGTCATCTCTTTTGAGGCATTAAGTAAAGTTGATAATTCCATGGTTTCACATGTCTGCATATTTACCTCAGGTCATAAAGTACCTGAGGTACTTTTCTTAGGGACTTTGCATAACAACTTCATTTTTCATGAATAATTACATCTGCACAATTCTGTTTTCATTACTTTTTCTTTCAGCATTAGGGACCCAAAGTACCACTTACGGAATGAAACCCCATTTTTTGTGTTTTCTGTGGCACATTCTCTTCAAAAAGACAAAATAACTGAACACTGCAGTCGTTCTCAAACTTTTTGTCCTAATAGAGTAGACTTTTGGGGTTATTATAGCTTCAAGTAAAGACTAGCACATTATTAGATTTACCTTTTAGAATTGAAGAAACTATTAAAATACTATGGTTCTGTAAGCCACTCTTTATTCTTCCCAGCCTCACCAATAGCCTATTAGGACCTCAGTTTGGGAACCACAGCTCAGATGGAAAAGGAAGATTTTCAAGGTGGGAGAAACACCTAGCTTCTGACTGAGCTACACGTACCAGGGAAAATCTCCTCTTAAACTAGCTAATTCTATAGCTGACTTCCAATAGTGGGGAGGATTAACCCTGGGAAGAAGATCTTGCTGATGCCACTATGAATAGTGGTAGTACAGAAAGAATGGGATGTCAGTGCAGGAAAATTAAAGAAAATACTGATTCTGCATTGCATGGAAAGGCAGGGTACTATTCCAAGTTAAACTATAATTTATATTCCTCTCCAGAACGCCTAGCTCTTTTCCAGGGTCTGATTTCTGCTGTCTGTTAATTCTTGATAATTTTTTACCTTCTTGACAAGAAGAAGAATGGATATCAAACTCCTATGTATTATGCATCTAAGCATTTTTATATTCAAATCCAGATACTGTGTTCTGATTTTCCCCTTTTGCTGTATAATTGGGTCATCAGGTTTTTCATTAAAATGCTTAACAGAACATTACAATTAAACTCCAAATCTATTACCTTTTGCCTGAGCATGTTTATAATGTTCTTCTTTAGTATCTTGGATGAAAACATTTCTTTAAATAAAAGATTAATAAAAGTAATAAGATACAGTTTCTATAGTAATTCACTAAAATCATTTTTAAAAGCCATGAACACCATAAAATGAATTAAATTCATCCTGCTACATTTTGAGAAATATACATTAATCCAAAATGGCTATATTTGTACCATACTTTGAAATTGGTACCCATATATTATTCTCAGAGTATTTGAGTTTCTTAATCTAGTTTGGAGTTGACTGATCATTATGATTAATCGGCGGTTTGCTATTTTAAATTTAAAAGCTGGTTAGAATGCCATTGCAGGGTTTACATTATGACTATCAGGTATTTTTGTTACCTTACAGAGATGATATGTTAGCTGCTGTTGGAAACGTAGGCTGTTAAAGACCTTAAAAATAGCCTCTAATTCTTGAAAAGGAGGAATGCTTAATTAAACAGCTTTGAAATTCACTGATAAAGTCTGTCCTTTCCCACAAGAGGAATGTGTGGACACATCGGTAGGATCCTGCCCTGGCCCCCACTGAGTGCCCCAGAGCTGTCCTCAGAGAGGTGCTGGGACAGGCAGGAGCAGAAGGCCAGGTGCACAATTATTTCAGCCTGGAATATAGCATAATAACCAGCCCACGTAGGGAGATCATTAACAATGAACTGATTTGGAGATCGTGAAACAACTTGTGGAAAACCAAATTTCCACCAGTGTGGATTCCCATCTAAAAAACCAGAGGGTTTATCAGGTGACAAATTTAAACAACAAATAAGAGTAGATTACATGCGCCACTCAAAAAGCTTCAAGATAAAGTCCAAAACCATCCAGGCCAGAAAAGGCATGTAAGCATTCTATGAGTCTCTGTTGACTTTAGAAAAGCATGCATGTCACATAATCATTTCTACAAGTTTCAGCTGCTATATTCTTACTTATAAATACAGAGATGTATGTACATGCAAACATATATACACATATATATGTATGCTGCATCTCTGTCCAGGCACATGTGCACAAATAGGTGGGAGAGAGAGGGGAGATGTAACAGAAAAACACAGAAAGGCTCTTCACTTTGAGTTGTTTGTTCTTGGTGGAATAACCACAGAAATAAATAAGAGGTCCATAGTTTCAGTAAGATATAAAAATTGATTTTCAAATTTGTGGTAAAGAGCTGGGGCAATATTTTACAATCAGATTAAAAGACAGAGACTTCATTGGCCCCAGAAGATTCTAAGGGAAGATGACATTCACAGGCATTGCCTTAAAATGTGGATATTGAAACACTCCAGAAAAATCTAGAAGAACCAAACCGAACCCTTTTTGTCTGTAGGTTTTTCACATTAGGTATGCAGTTATTGTTTTGTATTATATGCTATCTGAAATTCTACAAAAACTTTTTGCTGAAAAGCAAACCATCGTTTTTATGCTTAAAACCGGAATTTAAAAATGTGATGTAATGGATTATTCACTTTATTTGACTTAAAGTAATAATTTTCCTCCCTATGTTAAGCCCCTGTGAGTAGTGTCCTATACAGCTACAGTTTTGAAGAATACTTAATACTAGGGGAAAAAACACCTGGCATTAACTGAATTAATTAGGCTCATTGTCACTTAGAAAAAAAAATAATTTGGAAATTTATTCCTGATGTTCTTGGTATCCCAGTTTCAAAGAGCATCTATGAAGTACACAAAATGGATTGACCTTGAAAACAGGAAATAAACATGGGTGAATTTTAGGCAATGGCATTGAATCCCTCTTGCTGTTGCGAGCCTAGCTGTAATTGGAAAGCCATTCTAGCTCTTATAAACATTCAGTCAGAGAATTCTGATAAGCTTTCTTAATTTACTCAGATCAAACCTTTCTAAAAAACTACAAACCTCAGGACAACGGTCTTGTGAAAATGCATGTTGCTCAGTGCAGTGTTCTTGCCAACTTACATGCTTATTTACTTTTTCATTAACGTGTGAACGAAAAAGATAAAATAAAAAAGATTTGTCAAACCAGAGAGTTTGTTGAAGGAGACTGACTTTAATCGCTCAGAGTTATCAGAACCAATGTCAGGACTATAGAGAGCAGTTTTAGTCAGAATCAGAGACATAGACAAAACAAAAGATGTTTTCTGGACCTCAGAAACTGAGGCTATGCAGCAAAAATAGAGCTCATCACACTTAAAATGTGACCCTTTTACAATATCTATTACCTGATGCCAAATCAAAATATAGGCTTAATTTATGCTGTTAGTGGATAACTTCATTTTCCAGCAGCATAATGCCACATATAAACAAATTAACTACATTTTAAAAATATAATTAAAGAGATTGTAGTATATATCAATGGCAAGAGAACCCTGAGTCTCCTCAAAGCCAAGTTGCTCTTAAAGGATGACATGTTCAAGCACAACCATCAAAATAGCAGCAATAGAAAACAGAGGTATGACAGAAAAGAGTGCTTCCATGAAATTCTTATGTTATTTGTGACAAAACTGTGCCTTAACTTTCTCTTACTCCCCTCCACAATTTGTTACTTTACTGTAACACTCAGGAGAAGGTTGACAATTCATTCCTGCGTTCAATGTTTGCGACTGTGCACTACAGTGTCCACTCCACAAACTAAAATAGCATTTTCAAATTAAACTGTCCTTAGGCAGAAGCATTAACCACATATTTTGTTTGCTGCTTTTTATCTCAGATTCCCACTTTTTCGTGCTCTGCAGTACTCTGGGGAAGCACCAGTTCAGCCATCATCATTATTATGTACTTTTATTTATTAATCACATTCATGATGTGTTTGAGCTACATTCCAATAAAAATTGTGAGCTTGTCCAGAAGATGCAGCAGTCATGTCATTTTGTATCAGCAGCTTCTCTTTTATTCCAATACCTCTCTGACCTTCAGCAATAGTGTCATGTGCTTCTATAATGGTTCTCATTGCCTCCTTCTCAAGCACCACAGCTCCCTAGAGACTATCTGCATGGGAAGATAACTTTAGGAGCCTCTAGGGGTCTGCTTTCTGTTTGCTCCCATACCGGCTAAAAAACCAGTAAAAATTCCATTTGTTCAAATCCAAATTTTTTTATTTCTTTTATTTTTTTAATTTAGGAGCGCAGAGCAACAGAGCCTCTGCTTTAAGTTTCTCAGCAAAGCCACTGCCTAATTACTGCCTGCTGAGTAGCACAGTTAAACACAATCAGTCAGAAAGCCTTAAAGATACAATATCCTTTTTCATGAACTGTCTGCTTGTCAATTTGAAGTCGCCCTCCTGCTTTAAATCAACCAACCACAGAGCTGTTGTGAACAGCAACTGATTTTCCATGCAGTGCTGCAAAACAAAATCACACAGTATCCTATTTTTAATGGCCACAGTTTTTCAACTGCCTAACAAGAGGTAGCTGGCACTGCTGAGCTGAACCATATCAAAAATGGGTTCAAGTAGAAATAGCACAGAATCCTTGAAGAATACAAGTACAGACCCAATTACACGTGCATTGTGATGCTCAAAGTCAATTACAGGCAAATAACAGTGAAGCATTGATTCCACCTTCATAGCTGCATTGTAGACATTGGTTGTTTTTATTTTTTGTATCTACAGGACACAATGAAATAATTTTTAAGGCTCAAATCCTAAACATTATTTTATTAATCCACTATATATTTATGTACATAGACTTTTAAAAACACCAGCCTTTATCAAATTCATATCAATGTGGGCAAAGGGTAATAACTTTATATTTCTGTAGGTATTTTTCTGTTTGAACTTCAGACATACAGGTATTAGGCGCATATGCATGGACACATGCTTAAACAGATCAGACTTAAACAGATCATAAGCTTTTAAAGGCTTGGCAGAGTGGGCATTTTCTACACTCTTGGGACTTTGGATAGTTACTAATGCTCACCAATCTGACCTGTTCTCATCCATGCAATTCAGCTACAAACCTCCTGGTAACTGGAAATTATTTTTTTTTTATTTACTTGGCAACAATTTTAAATACAGGGAGTGAAGAAAGTACAAAGTGTGCCTAGATTGACAAACAATGTGCAAAATCACATTTCCACTACAATTTCCCTGCTTAAGTCAATACCCTCAGCACTGTATTATTTTCAGGTATACTCTTGGTTTTTACTTCATTTTTGTGATTTTGTGTACCAATAAAATGTCACAAGAATAAAAATATTTTTACATCTTTTAGCGTTGGTCTTCCTAATTTAAATGATCTGACTTACAACTTTTTTTGTCTTTGTGAAATATATTTGTGTAACCATTTACTCTCACAACACTACCACAAGGCAGAGTAAAAAGATTGTCCCATAGAATGGGCAATGTTTAGAACATTATCTCCACATCTGCAGGAGTGAATGGGGCAGAGATAGGAGGAAATGGAAAGGGGAAATGTGGAACAGACATTCCACCATCAGATTGGATGGAATAAAATCTGTACCAGTGGTTCCAGCAGGAGCTACTGGAAGTCCTCTCTTGTACTTTAGGTTATTTGTTCATAACCTCATAAAATCTAATTTTCTTCTAAGAACTATGTCCTTCAATTTATTAAATGTATAATGCCAGATTTAAAGATAATAAATATTTTCCTCTTTAAAATACTGATTTTTTTTCTATTCTCATATACTGCAATCTCAAGTAGATTTTTTTTTCAGTCTCAATCAATCTCAAAAAAACCCTCAAAATACTCAGCCTTGCCTACACATTAATATAATCTTTTTGTTGGATACTCCATTTGTTCAAAACTTATTACATATTTAACATAACAACAAAGACTCACATAAAAATTTAAATCCCCCCATACTTCCAATAATTTTTACTAGCAATAATGTATTGATTACACATTAAACTAGCATTAATGGAAGATCCACTGATATGAGACATAAAATCCTGTGAAATTAGAAGGAAGGGTTTCACATAAAAGCACACCATTTTGGTATACATTAAAATATGTACATTAATTAATTATCAAAACTAAACTTTAAAATTAGAAATATATAATTAATCATTTAGCTTCCACCAAAGATCTTGACTGAAATATTTCTGGTCTATCACTAAATCTAGTTAAAATGTAAAAACTCTGGATATTATTGCCATATAATCAGTTGGAAAAGTGAATACCAATGTGCAAGCATGGAACTAATATTAAAATGTAGATTCAGAAGACTACTATTTTAGAGGAAAAGCTAGGAAAACCGATGGGATTCCTTACACACTCACATTATCACACTTATAACAGCACTGTAATAAAGAGGAGCAGTAAACAGAATTGTATAAAGGACTCATAATAATCTGATTTAGTGGTTCTTAAATAAAATTACTTTGATTGAAATATCCATTGCTTTTAGAAAACATTTCAAAGGACTCAAGGTAATGTTAATATTATACAGCCTTCCAAGCAAGGATATATTCCATATTTGTTTTAATTTTCCTCCCCAAAACTTCTAACTTTGCAGAAGCTACAAAGAATGAAAGGAAAGAAACAAGTAACCATCAGGAGTAAGTTTCCTAAAATTTTCCTAGGGTGGTTTTAGACATTCACAGGCCTACAATAAAGGAATGCAGCACAGGCAGAAGGCATTTCCCTGCTACACTGAGCCAACAAAGGCATCAGGCAGAATAAAGCGATAAAATGCATTGACCAATATGTCTCTCAATATGCAATCAGTCTATATCACAGATTCATAGATTGTTTTGGAAGGAATCTTTAAAAACTGGTCAGTCCACCCCCCATGCAATGAGCAGTTACATCTTTAACTAAAGATGTAACTCAGGTTGCTCAGAAGCCCATCCAACCTGACCTTGAATGTTGCCAGGGATGGGGCAATATGATTTTTAGGTGGAGTATTTCAGAGACTAGAACAATTATGGAAGAAGAGAATAGTTCAATAATTTGGACCATCTGTTGTTTTCTGCACAGGATACCACTTTGGAGATCCTCTACTTCTTTGGCTACTTTGGATGATCATGGGGTTCACACTAAAAGTTGAGAAGAGTTCTCTAGTCCTAAGTCTCATGGGCCAATTTAACTACCAGAAAGAGTTCTTGAGATGTTCTTTCAGATTCTTTCAAGCCACAGTCGTGGAAACTAATAAAGTCACTGTACTCCAGTTCTGAAGAAAAACTATCCTGAATTACCCATTTAGAAGTTACCTAAGGATGCCTGTAACCTATATGATCATGACAGCTTGGTAGAACAATCATTAATTCTCTTAATTGCAACCTCTGTTCCTCAAACAAGGCAATGAAAACATAGTCATTTCAATTTAGATGAAAACTCAAGATTTTGCATTATTTTTACTGTCACTTGGGAAAAATCCAATGAAAGGCTGGAACAAATGTAAAAATTTGCAAAATACCAAATTTTACATGGTGAAATAATTATCAGACTTACTTTTAAAGGTACACTATACTATTTATTAAGGATGAGGGATGCAATTCAGGGCAATGAAATTCTCTTACATTTCTTGAATTCTAGCTTAAAGCAAAAACTGAAAATGTCTTTTTGAACTATGAGGATATGCAGAGGGATCATGTGATAGAAAGATTTCAGCAGCACAAAAAGTAATTTCTAATAAAATACTAGTGAAAGAATATGATAAAAGAAATAAGACCAAAAAAATTAAAAAAAAAAAAGTAAACAAAAGGAAATAAAACTTCATATTTTGAAATTGTACAAGAAACCACAGTGATTCCTTAAAAATACATATTTTAAAGTTTAGAAAGAAAATATTACCAAGCTCTTTCCTTGCCTAAAACTCTAAAATTTAGAACAATTTTTTCTTATCTGTAAAAGTACTTAGCTGGAGCTTAACCTGAAGCATGTGAGAAATACTATAGAAATCAATAAGAAATAACTGTTTCAGTACTTGAAGGTAAGCAACTGTTAATGTGAATTGCTAAATAGAGCCGGGATTCTCAGATTTTTTGAATAAAGTTTCTATGTAATAATTGAAAAAGTCTTTCTAATAAAAATAATGGCTGCATATCAAAATAAATGAGTACTTGTCTGTTGGTTGTCAGAGGACTCTGCTCTCCCTTGGAAGTGCTTACTGGTGGGCCCATGGACAGAGGTTCTGAATCCTGTCATTAGGGAGACTTTAGATGAGTCCTGAGACCCTGAAATATGCCTGTGAAATCATTAACCTTCAATCATGTAATGATATGGCTGTAATAGGAATGATGAGTCAGGTTTACTTTTGAAATTAGTAAAGACAAAAGTCTAATAGCTGAGTTCAAAGATTCACAAGCATTATTTTTCCTGATCTTAATTTACAGCACCTTCTGGAAATGAGATTTGAAAGGTAGCTGCTCATTTCCTCACTCATGTTATGATCATCCTGGGGCTTGATGGTTGTTTACAATGCATTTACTCATCTACAAACCATGTAGGAAAAAATATGTCATATGGTGGTAATGATTAGCTTTGTCTGCAGGCAAACTCCCAAATAAAAGGCTGTATTCATGGCAATAAATAAATGAGGGGAGCTGTGACCTTTTTATAACTTACTGGGGAAATTTTAGCCTTCACAAACAGTTATAGCTGCTAAGGAAATATTTCTCATATAACCACTTTTTTCTTCTTATTGTGGGTGTTAGCGCACTATTTAATTTCATACAGAGCAGCATATTGCTAAGGACATCAAAGAGGACAACACATATTCAGATGAGTATGATTAGTACCATTAGTACCATCTTAATGACCTGCTTACAAGATTCATAGAATTAAAATCAAAAGAATAATAAAAAAATCCGCAATTGTATGTTTGGAGTTCGTTTAATTTTTTCATTAATAAATGGGACTTTTGCTTGAAAACATTGAGAAATTAATGAATATATCTGCAGATAAATATTTATTTTACTTTAAGATTATAAAATTCAGATGATTCTATTTTCTGCAGCTGGGCTATTCTTCATAGAAGTTCTTTATTTCATTTAAACTTAAAGGCCAAATATGGTAATATCATGGGCTTCTTTTTTAAACAAAAAGTTTACTTAGGCAGGTAAAAACATGCAACTTCCTGTCCTGGGTCAGAGTAAGTTCCACCTGTTATAGTATATGATTTGGAAACACTTAGTACTCCAGAGGGAGTTTTAAAAATCCTGCAGCAGGCTCATAAAAGTTATCTGCCTCATACCCTAAGTGTCTTCTTAATTAATAACCAAATCAAGACTTCTTTTATCTCAGAGTTTAAAGTTGAACACTCATTATATCACATGCTTATAGCTAATTAGGCTGACACTGGACTGGACTGCTCTACTTACAAAGGTTGATTCCTTTCTTAATTTTGGTGAATTCTTGATCTTTGTAACATCTAGTGGCAATGGGTTTCACTGTATTCATATGGTGAAAAAATACTGTACCTTTAATTTTAACCTCATTGAATGTTCTCTTGTGTATTACAATAGAGGCAATGAATTCATGTTGTACCTCCTCTACATGCTTGATATTTTATTCACTGCTTTCATGTGTTGCAGGCTTACAAATCCATCTGTCAACATCTTTGCTACATCAATGCAATAGAAATTCTAGGTCTGAAAGTGCAATATCTTTTTCTGAGGCATTAATTGTTATGAATGGATATGAGAGCTTGAATATTTAGCAGTATACTCCTTGTACATATGTGTCTTCATTCTGTTTTTATAGTATTAAGAACCCTTTGTAATTCATTTCCACAGGTGGAGTCAGGAGTTTCTTATGCAATGAAACTTCCAACTGCTGTTGCTTTCAAGAAACAAGAATACAGAAAAGCTATATAACAGAAGCAGAATGAAAAATAAAACTACCAGAGCATTAGACTGTGGACTGCATTTATACAGATAATCAAAACTGATGTGGAAGTTCCAAGGCTGAAGATAACTCATACCCTGTTGCATGCACTACTTAGTGGCTCATATAAACAGGCCTCTTCAACTGCAATAATGTTGTCAGTTCAGAAACAATTAATAATATTGGCATCCTTTTTCTTAGTCACAACAAGGCAAGGCCAAGACAGATTAAGGTGGATATAAACCAGAAATGTTCACAATGTGGCTAAAAGATGTTCACAGCTGTGATGAATCCTTGGTCTGCTATTAGTGACTCAAAGGCTGCTTTCTTTCTAGAGCATATCAGTTCCAGGGCAATAAACCCAGGCTTTCATGAGTTCGATATTCTTTAAAGATTTTTTAAAATAATTATTTGAAATTGAAAATAAAAATGGACTGTATTGAATTAATACCATAGTTACAGCAGGCTATTTTCTGTGAGCAGTAGTATTAGGAAAAAAATGAAAGCTTAACCCTTTGGATCACTACAGATGAGAACATATACAGGTGAATAAATGCATTATTATAAATGTGATTTCATATGAAAGGAATACAAAAAAAATTTCTCCTGTAGAAAAATGTGATACTTTCTCTAAACGTTTCAACTCAAAGAATGTTTTACAGGTTTTGCATATGAACCAAAACTGGAAAGGTCTCACCAAAATCTTTCTGGTCTCTTTACTGGCACTGCAATTGCAGCTCCAAGCCTAGAATTCGGAGTGGCTAATGTCACTGAATTTTTGGTGTGCTGATTTCAGACTGGCCCTATTTTGAGAAGGATGTCTTTTGGGCAACTTTTGAGATAAAACATATGCAGATAAGCCCTTTTGGAAGATGTATTCAGTGATGGAGTGATCAGTCAACATTCATTTTGTGGCTGGTTACGGTACTAATTTCTGCATTAAGGCCAAATTCTTGTTTAAATTCAGTGTTTCAGGCAACATTCATACACTGACTCACTGAATGTTAAATGAAAGGCTAATTTGAAAGCAAATGAAAAATCTTCATAAATTCACTCTTATTCTGCATTCTCATCCTACATTTCCTACCAAATCCTTCCCAGAGCTTTATGGCTTTCCGTTTGTTTAAAAATTTCTGTGCATTTCTATACAGAATGTTTCCATTTTCTGTTGAATGGAGAAGGTCTTTAGGTCTTCATTCTTGGTGATAGCAGTAGCTATCATTCCCTCCATGTAGCTATCATTCCCTCCATGTATCACTAAGTGAGAGTATGATTTTGGGTTGAGAATGTCAGGGAAAAATAAAATAATTAACTTTTCGCTTATATCTTAACATACATTACCAGTTTATAATTCCAGCTATTTTGGCGGAGTAAAATCATCTTTCTTTTAATTCCTGAGCTGAATATCCCCAAAACAACTGCTTAAACCTCTCTCTGAAGGATGATGTGCACAGCTCCATTTATGAATCATCTTTATTATCTCTGCTTAATGGGTTTGAGGGTGCCTTGGATTCTCTTATATTGTTTAAATCCTGTCCGTTCTCTTTTTAGACTCAACAGTGATAAACAGCTAGAGGCAACAATTGGATATTCAGTCCTTTCATATGCCCTTCCTAACCTTCACATTCCATGGGCAGCCTGCATGCACTGCAAATTGCAGCCAAGTGGATGCAGTCAAACGAGCAGGCAGGAGACATGTAACTTCCCCAGCACCAGCCTGACAAACAGGGGCTGCTCCTTCTCTTGGCAGAGAGAAGTCTCATGCAGTCTCCTCTATTTACTGTTCTTTGTTCCGTTAAAGGTCATTTCTTTTTACACATGATTTGTTATCCCTGTCTGCATTGAGTGTGTTTCCTTTAGAAATGACCTATTTATAATCATAATAATGCATTCCACTTACATATTATTGTCCAATAAAGGGATGCTTTGGGGTTTAACAGCATTGCTTCTTTCACTTCCTGTCCAACAACTATTGAGGCATGCCATTATATTAAACTATAACATATATTCCTCTTTAACACCCTGTTGTTTGACCAGCTTTAGATAAACTATATGCATTACCTGATTGCTTATATATTCAAGGATAATCTCATGAAGTCTGTGCTGTTTCAGAGTGGAGTGCAGTATCTGCCAGGAAATATAAACCATGGAAAATTATTGACTTGATAACATACTGATTCTCAGACGTTGTGATTTTAAATATTTAGATTTTCTTCTAAACAGCAACAATGCAATTTTAAAAGAATCCTGTGAATCTCAGTAACTGAAAAGGTGTCAGGGAAATTAATCTTCAAAATTTTTTTCTGAAGAGGTGGGAAAGTGTTGTGGATCCAAAAAATATCTCTGTACTTGCTAGTTAAGTTTCTAAATTACTGACTACTATATGAGATATTTGGGTAAGATAGAATATTCTGGTGGTTTCTTTTTCTTTTTCTGTTTCTTTCCTAAACCACTCTTTTTATTTTAATATTTCTGGACACAGGTAGGAATTAAGCCACTGCTCTTGGCAGAGAAAGGAGGAAAAGAGAAGCTATTTACAGGACACTGAATGGGTACTGAGAGATACTAAGACTTCTAAGATGTTTTTTCAGAACACAAGACTTAAACACAAGAGAGTACCAAGATTGGTCACTTGGAATGAGCTGTCATTCTGTTTGTACCATCAGTTCAGAACAAACATGTAAAAAACCCCAAAGGTAAATATTTCCCCCTTTTCATCTATTTTTGAAGAGGAATCAATACATTATACAAGATTTTTATTTTTGTCTTATTGAGCAAACTGTATTATAAATGTCCAAAAGAAACAGTAATCAAATTACAAAAAATATCTTTGTTCCTCATCTTATTGAAACATTTTTGCACTAGATTTATTTCTATTATTATTGAAATGCTTTTAGCTACTGCAGACACTTTCTATACCTAGTTATTCATGTACAAGCTAAAAAAAAACAAGAAAACAAGCAAACAAGCAAACAAACAAAAATAAAAGGGCTTTTGAGATAGAATGATTTTAGGAAGAGCCCGCAGGAAGAAAAGAACCATTAAGATATATTTTACAAAAGTATCATTTGGAATTGAACAAGCATACTTGAGAAAAAAATAGATGCAAAACATTTTTAAATAGTGAAGAACATGGACCCTTCAAACTCATTTTCAGGAGACACTGAAGTGTTCTCTGTCCATGAGTCACATAGTATAACAAACAGATTGTGTACTACTAATTTCAGAATACTCTATTCTTCTGCCCCTTAAGGGTGAATAGGCTACCAAAGCAGAAAGGACTTTAGTTTATAAAGTGTCAAGTATTTCCCCCTCCTTAACATAAAATCCACAAACAAGATCTTTGAGGCAAGCATAAAGCTCTCTATATGTGTACCTTGTATTGCTTGTTGGTTCATGATAAAATCTTTTCTGAAAATTTCACCAGTTTTAAATGTGCCTATAAACACTTTTGTGCTATTCTTTAGAGTTGGGATATCCTCTACATTACTAAATACATTATTATGAGTGTTGGGCTTGCTATCTTCTCAATTCCCAACATCTAAAATCTTCACAGTCTCAACCATGA
Source organism: Toxostoma redivivum (assembly GCA_013397375.1). Taxonomy (NCBI): domain Eukaryota; kingdom Metazoa; phylum Chordata; class Aves; order Passeriformes; family Mimidae; genus Toxostoma; species Toxostoma redivivum. The sequence continues at coordinate 317,985 of VXBI01008338.1, read as the reverse complement.
GAGAATCATAAAAAATATGATCTACTTCGTTCCCAGTTTTTTGTGCTTGTACATATTTCAAAGGTTGGTCTCTTATAGTAAGATCTTGAACCATTGTTTTGCAAATTCTGCTTCCAATTTTTATTTCCTTTATGTATTTGGATGAAGAGGCTCCATATGGCCTTATACTTCTCTTGTGTGGTCCAGAAGAATGAGAATTGTTTATATTCTTGCCTCCTGATCTTCCCATAGTGAGGCTGTAGGAAGACCAGGACCTAGAACCACAATCCTTCTCTGCTCTCTAGAAGTTTTCACAAATGAAGAATGAGAACAGATTTGTCATTTTTATATTGAGCCTATTTTCCTCTTCCTCTCTCCTCTGGAGTATGTTGTCAAATCATATGTTTCCATTTTGGGACATGGAAAAAGACTTTCCTAGTTTGAGCTGCAATCAACACCTGCAGCTTTCTGAATTTCTGATGAACACATTACCTTAGCACTTGCCTCTCTCCAAGCTGTCTCTTGGCTCTTGGACTATTCAGCTTCCTTCTCTCCTTTACATTCATCTGCTTGTGGGATACAAAATCTGCAGTCAGAAGTCTCCACTTTCAATCTCTTTGTGTTCTTCTCTCAAATATTAACCACCCTATTTAGAGTAGGCAAACTTCTAAGAATTTTAAAATCCATGACTGAGGCCTATTTTGAAAATAAAAGTAAAGTAAAATAAGTACTTATGTTTCGGCTGAATGAGCTAACAAGACATTAATACAGAATCAGCAGTGGAACACCTGCTGCTTTTCAGAGGATATTTATCACATCACCAAAAGAAGAAGGAGGAAAGAAGTACATTCCCCAAGGGAATTGACACTTCGTGATGTTGAGAAGAAAAGAAAGTGTTTGAAAATATTAATCGCATTTTTATTTTAATTTTTGTGAATTCAGAGGTTTCTGAACACTAATGTCAGCCTGAACACTAATGACATATTAATCTGGCTATGTCCCTTACAATGAGTTAAAAGTAAACCTCTAGAAGTATCACACTTGAAGTTAGAAGTCTCTTAGTGCATGTTTCAGAAGTAATTACAATCCATGATATATTTATACATTTTCTGGGATATTGGGATAAAAACTATGAGCAAAAAGGAAATGAAGGATGAAAGAAATATTTTGCCATCACTAAGACATAATTACCAATTATGAGGAAGCAAGACACATTGTCTCAGATGCTTTTCCTAAATAGCAAGGAGCTCACTGAAACACTCTGTGTTCTTCTACACTTGTGATAAAATATTTTGCATTTTCAAAGTCAGAAACAAATAATATCTCTATAAAATTACTGAAGTGCCCTAAGGAATTTTCTTTTTGGTCTCTATAAGTCTTGAGTAGCATGACAAGAAATCAATAAAAAGTATATATAATGCAAAGCCAAACTAAAAATGCTACCACTTCCTACAAATCTTGCTACAACTATTATTGTGCTTTGGCTTAGGAAATATACAGATAAGTTATCTGATTTCCCTCCAGAACACATTGATTTCTCTTAAAGCTGTCTTCTAAAACATGCAAAAAACTTTCCAGCCAGTCACGCTTCAAAACCTCTTATTAAAAGCTATGATTTCAATTGCACTGTTAATCAGCCCTATCTTCCAGAAAAGGAGCAGACACCAAACAAGTCCACTTGATTACTTACTTGAAGGGAAAAGGGCCTAAGGAAAAGTAAAAATATGCTTGTCCCTAGCTAAGGAGAAGAAAGCTAACAGCTAATTGGTCACAAGTTGCTGGATGCATTTATTTGCCTAATAATGATCTTTATAATATGTTTTGGCTCTAGAATAAAGGACAGAAAAATTCCAGATAATTAGGATCTCTTTGTGACAAAAAATTTATACTTGTGATGAAAGACTCATACATACTTCTTTCATTTTATTGGTGTTTATCTTGTTTCCATTCTATTTATCTTCTGGCTTACCTTGCCTGGAAAAAGTCAGCAACTTCAAAAAAATTACTTAAGGACAGCTGCACTTCCCAAGAAACTGAAGTACCAGTCTAGGACATACTATGATAATAATTGAAATTCTTTACCTTGTGCTTCCTAGACAGCAGGAATTCTAGGAAGCTAATTTTTACTCCTTTCCTCACTACCCTCCAGATTTATTGATATTTCAAGCTCTTAGAAATAAAAGCAGCATTCTACTCATTGTTCTAGCTAATAGATTAAAAAAAAATGTTCCCATACTCACTGTCAGTCCAGAGGGCATTTCTTTTGCTCTCTGAGGCAAGGAGCTCCTCCTGATTCCATGGACAATGTAGGAAGGAATTTCTTGTAGGGCAATTTGGAAGACCCATTTGTTTTGCAAGAAAAAACAACTGGATGATCTCAAAGGTCTTTTCCAACCTAGTTTATTCTGTGATTATTCTGTGAAAAGCTTGCTACTTCTATCCCCCCTAAGAGTTTTTAAGCATACTACATAAAGAATTACATAGCTATTGCTCTGTGCAGGTACAAGACACAGTTTAACACAAACAATGATGATGACTTTTTGCTCAACCTTATCTCAGGTCTTAGCCAAATTACTTCCAGTTATGTAAGTACACTCAAAGTTGATGGGAATGTTTCAAAAAAATCAAGAAAGTGAGGAAAGGTACTTGTACTGCCAATAAATTTGTAAGACTGGACAAATAAACTGGAGCTGTAAACCTAACCCTTTTGTTGGCTTTTAGCACATTCATTATTTAACAGGGCTTTGAAATGAATGCTTCTATTGCTGTCTAAACAATTAAATAGTTTTGAAACTTTTTGAGCTTCTTGTGTACAATCTAGGCTTCTCAGCTGCCATTAGCTATTTTAAGAGCCTAATTCGCTTAGAGTATTCTATGTGTTAGCAGAATGATGCATATTACATTTGTAATTAATTCTGAGATGGCAAAATAGTAAGAAAATGTCTCTCATACAAAAGTTAATAATTACAAGATCTTAAAGAAGGACATAAGGATCCTTTGCAAGTTTTTTAGCTTCTGAAATAAAAATGCAGTTACACTTTTGTCCGATTTTTTTACCCTCAAATGACGCTGATTTTTGTTAATAAAACATAAGAGATAACATAGACATAATATCATAGACCTGCTATTTAAGAATTAACTATTCGTTAAACAATGCATTCCCTTTCAATGCTACATATATATGTAATTAATTTATACAGAGATTTACCTGAAAAGAAGGTAAATCCCTGTTTTTATATTTATTATATACCTAAAAAATTTATTGTATACCTAAAGAGAAGATACTTTGAAGATAAGTATTTTCTAATTGATGGTAATTATAAAGGGATGTAATGTTTTAAATTAAATCACATTAAATGCTTTTGTGTTTACTCTGCATTAAACCCTATTTTATTTATTGTCATCTTCCCAGCATGGTCTCATCATGGTTGAAGAGGGCTGCTAATGCTATTTATATTATGCTGCACTGTCCTCTAATTGACCTTGTTTGTGCAACGGAATGGCTGCTTTTCTCAAGCTGCCAGCTCTTTATTGCTGCATTTTGACCATGCACTAGTGGCTCTTTGTGCTGCTTTTGAGTTCAAGAATCAATACTGCATTCCCCACAGCCAATAAAGGAAGCTGACAGCATGAATTAACTGAGTGTAGCCAGTTGCATGGAGGGCCATTGTCTTTAAGGAAAATCCGGATGATTACAAGCCTCCATTGCTTAGTGGAGATTTTAATGCAAAGCGCGAGGTTGCTGTAATTTAATTTTGGCATGCTGCTCTGACACACTCCCCTTTTCTATTGCTTCATGGAGTCCAAGCTATTAATGGCTGCAGACCAAAACACATAGGGAGACAAAGGCAAATAGTCACAGTCACACAGTAGCAGTGGTTACTTCTGATTTAACAGCAATTTTTCATTTGCATTTAGTGGAATTGACAGAAATTCTCTTTTTTTTTCCTTCTCGGACTTCTCCCTATTGAATTCATACATGTAAAATAAGCCAAATGAAAGCAAAACATCCAAACAACACAATGTGGTGGCATGTCTTGAACTGACACCTAAAGGATGGTTGTACATGGGGCAAAACTGGAAATATATGCAATGGCAAGGGCCCTCTCCCCTCTAGGCTTACTGAATCATTTAGTAAGGGATGCTGCTTAGCCACAGCTGCTGCAAAGTATTGTAAAGAAGTATGCACAAAAAAGGCAGGTTAAGGAAATGTAAAGTTAATAGTAGGACTTCTGCTGCTAAAAGCAGAAATTAAATCACTTTTTATTTTAAAAAGAGTAATGGATTTTATTCAAGATGCTTTGATATTGAAAACTGTATTTCCTTATGACAGATAGTATTGTTGATTCAAATGGATTCAAGCTCAGTTATTCAAAAGGACAATGTGTTATGTACAAACCATTTAACTCAAGCTTTTAACTTGTTTTCTCTGTTGACAGTAGTATGAGAGATTGTCTGAGAGGTAATCTTTCTAAAGCAATGCCTGAAAAGTTTTATCCACTTACGACTTCTATAAAAAAATTCCAAAGCTCTTGATTCCTACTGCCTGTTTACCTGCCATATAAATGTCTCAGGAATTTACCTGAGATAAAAAGTTGAAGCTAAGCTTAATTTAAAGGATACTTCCTTTAGACCATGGGTCATGGAAACAAACAAAATGCTTTTGTCTCTTCTGCCATTGGCCATCTTGGCCATCAAAGAGTTAATCACCTTCTCCTTCTACAGCCTGTGTACAGCAAGGAAGCATTTCAGGAGGATGAACCACCCCACCCCAAATTAGCAGTTAGAGACAGCTGATGGACTATGATCAGGAGATATCTATTAGCTAAGTTAACTTTTAGAATAGTAAAACATGGTAAGTAAAACCCCAGGCTAGCTTTTTTAAAATTATGCAATGTGATAAAGGGAGTAGAGAAAATAATAGTCAAGAGCTTGGCTAGGTATTTTTTTATTCTTACTGTTTCAAAGGCATGTGAACAGAACTACACACAATTAATGCAGAGGTGCATAAGAGGTGTTGGGACTTACCAAAGGCATATTTCCTGCCAAAATGCAAAACCCCAGGGGATTTATTCCATCAGCAAAGCCAAGAGATGGGAACTTATAACTACCCTGAAAAGAAGAAAGTTATTCTTTTCATCCTGGAGATGGGAGCTAAGAGTTGATCTTACATTTTAGGAGATAGTCATCAATGCTCAGAGTAATTTTCCCTGAACCCTCATATTTAAGGGTCTTTTAGTAACTGCTCTTTAACTCTTCCATGACCTTCTCATCTTGCAGTCATGTGCCACAGTTCTTCCTCTCTGAAAACACACATAAATTTACCTTTCAAGAGATCCTTCTTGATAGACCACATTTTGCACATATTCACAGAACACGGCATAAATAATCCTAAAATTTTTCCTAATGTGGAAAGTTTAAAAATTGCCAACTGTGAACTCAATTTTTCTACAGTATAAACATCTTATAAAATCTATTGTAAAGAAGAAAAACTAGCAAAAAAAATTTTAAAAAAAGGTAAAAGTAATTTGGAATGACCCATAAGTGATTATTATCCCTTGTACTGCAAAATGATGAAACTGAAAATCAATGGATCTATGAAGGAAAGGATCGATAGATATAAGGAATAGTTAAGCACTGTAAGGGAAAATACCAAGGTGACAATAAATATAATCGAGGCAGACAAGGTGACTCATGGGGAGGAACTCAATTCTGTATGTAACATGGGCTTGACCCAGCTCCAGCCAGCAATAATTAAAATGATATGACTGACACCAGAAGGATCAGATGTGGACCTGAATGAGGTTTTAAATACTTCAGTTGCTCACTGAGAAGGCACATTGAACTACTAGCCAAGTTCAGCACTAAGGTACCCAAATACATCTCCCCTGGACTAAAAAAAAAGCTACTTGTATTTATTATTGGAAGGCAGAACACAGCACCAGCTGTTGAAAAATATCATCAGTCACAAATGATCAAAAGTAACCTCTATTCACAGAAGATTATTTTTCCAGGCTAACTTATTAATAAACTTGAAAATATATTTCAGATCTTGTAAAAACGTTGACAGCTAGGAAGTTTGCAATCGTTAGCAAGACCCAGTTTTCAGGTAGAAACAACAGCAGAGCACACCTAGCTTAACTTTGAAAACAATGTATTATTAGGATAAAAACCAGAAAATTATATGGAACTAAGGTAAACTGAAGTTGCATTCTTCAGTTCAAAAGAAGAGTTGCTTTGATACCACTGTGGTATATTTACAGTATATACACATGTTCCTGGGAATAAATGTTTATTAAAATTGTACTTCTCTATTCTTTTTTTTAACTGCGTGCTTTTTCCCACAGTCAGGTTTTCAGTAGTGAAGCTATTCCAAGTGCACTTGATGTATAAAATAACTGTTGAGATTTCAAAGGGAAAAATTAACATAGAATTTGACAAAACAGCAGTTTTATAAATGCCAGTAGTCATCACTAAACTCTGTACATTTGTAACAGGACAGTGTTTCTGCCACTAATGAGATTTGAATCAATGATTATGTTTGCATACATCACAGAATATACAGTAACTCAAGCAATGCTCATTTTTAAATCACAAGCAAATTAAAACCTATGTTTTGCAGATGTGTTTATTTGTTACTTCTTGAAACCTTTGAAGATAATATTAGCTAATGAGGATAAAAAGATATTGCTCCTGCTATTATTTTAACCTTTTTACCTATCTTACAAATATTGATTTTGCTTGGATATGCTATATACAGTACAAAAAGTCAGAAAGAGGTCCCACCTCAGATGGTGTGCCATTTCAGTGAGTCCAAATAATGCTTACTAGAAAGCTGAAAAAGCATATTGATACATAATTACTACACAATCACAAATTTTTTAAAAGGCCAAGAATACCAAGGGTCCTTGTCTATAACTCAAAACTACATAATTTGTCTAATTTTTGAGACTCAATGCAGCTCATTTTTGTGAAACCTGAAGGGAGTGGGGCAAGCTTTTGGTACACCTGAAGGGGATCCTTCCCTCAATAAGAAACTGCCCAGAAAAAATATTTTAGACTTTTTTGATTAAGCTTTTAGGTGTCTATGTTCAGAGCCTAACAACTGAACTTTGTTACCTGACTTAGTTCTGATAACTGCATTCCTATATTATTATTGTTGTTGTTGTTGTTGGTTGTTGTCGTTGTTATTTTAATAATAATAATAATGATAGAAATGTTGAAATCTTCTCCCAAGCAAAAGCTAAGGCTTTATCCCTATCAATACATAGATAAAAGTGATTTCTTATTTAATGACTTCTCTGTCAAGGTAGATGGGAAGAACATGTTATGTGTATCAAATGGTCTATTTCTCAAAATAATTTATAAGCTGTATAAAAAGGTTACTCACTTCACTTGCTACCAAAATGGATATGCAAGGTAGCCATATGGTGTGAGTAATACTTTTAGAACAGTTTTTAGGAAGGGAAAAGAAGAATATCTTATCACATAAAAGCCATGGAGAATTTAGGAAGAGAGAATATGATCAACTCATTTAGAATTTGGAGAGCATATTAGGGTTAACACCTCTAATGATAACTGCCACTTGAGCTTTCATAATCAAATGCTTCAATTTTAGGTCTCATCTGAAAGGCAGATCACATAGAGAATAGTCTGAAACTCTTTAATTGCCTTGTATAACAATACACATTTTAAAGTAAGTGAATGCATTACAGCTTTGACTTTTGTTCTGATCATTTTGTGTTACAAATAGAAGCACACCCATCGTTCTTCTCATCGGTTAGAAATTTTAATGTTGGTGCATAGGATATTCATTCTGCATAATTCCTTTTACTTGTAATAGGAAATGTCTGGTTATGCCTTTTACACTGAGAAGAGAACCAAAGCCATTGTTCTTGAAAAGGCTGCCTTTGCTTGGCTAAAAAAACTATGTCAGTGTGAACTGGCATTTGTGTCCTTTGCAAACAACAAAGCAGAATAATGCATTTGAAAAAATGTATCTCAATGACCAGTGCCCACTTCTGACATTTTATGTTAATAAGCTGTCTTGCACACAGCTCTTATTTATACCTTGGTGAGTCTCCATAAATGTATTAATACCAGGAAAGTTACTCCAGATTTACATCTGCAAAGCTGAATTTGGCTGTGTGGGGACATATAGCTGGTATTACATAGCCTCTCATCAGAGGTTTTGGAGCCTGTACAGCTTCTGTACAGAAGCAATGTTTAGAAGCAAATAAAGAAGTAGTGAGCAAAGGCTGTCCATTTAAGACAGTGGCAAGTCTAGCAAGTTGACACTAATAGAAAAGCTCTAATACCAGTGCAGTTTGTTGACTTGTGCAATGGAGAGCCAGCCATGTTCTTCTGGCTGTTTCCCATGTCCTAAAAGAGGATACTGCCACCTACTTCTTGAGATGGTGTGAGATTCAATTAATAGTGTTCTAAAGCACCACATGAATCTTATTGCTGCTGGAATTTGTCCACTGCATACATTTCATATTTTGAATCAGCTACAACTATCCTGATATCCATATTTCCAATATTAAAGGAAATATATTATTACAGAGAAGGTAGCAAAAGTAACAGTTTGGGGAGTGTGTCACAGACTCTTATTGATTTACAGAGGTATCATGTGCCTTTCCATGGACTTACTATCTCTTCTTCCTTACACTGCTTGCATCCATCTAAATAATGATGGGGAGCACGCAGCTTTACATTTAAACACTGGCACAAATTTAAGTCAAGCAGCTCATAGGTTGTAAGTCACAGATGATAGAAAAATGATGACATCAGCAAGCCAAGGACTCCTTCTGGAGGAACAGAGGAGGGCATAGAGGCAGTATGACCCTGGCTGGATCCTACTAGGATGAACCTTTCCAAGGGCAGTGCACAAGAACATGTCTGAAGGAGCATGCAATATTCCAAGTATTGGAGACATCAAGGGTATTTGGGGGGACAGAAAACATATAAGATCTTTTTATCTTGTCATCCAGAAAAACAAAGGCCACTAAGGATTTCTACCCCAAATAGTTCCATTCAGATCAGATTACAACTTCAGAGAGATGGAAAGGTAGAGCTAAACTGGTGTCTGCACTTTGCCAACCAGCCTGAAGAGAGACACACACTACAAGACTGTACGGTTTTACTTGTATTAATCAAAGTACATAAACAATAATGAAATAATACAGCAGAAACAATGATACAAACCATTCAAATTTATAAAATACCATATAGAGTTCACTTCTAAATGATAATAAAAACTAAATTCCTTGAACAAATTTTCCACTGAAAAAATGAAACCAACACTTCTATTAAAAGATTAGCTTTCCAGACAACAGATAAAATCTGTAATCCAAAAAGCTGGTCTTAACAATGTGTAGTGGCTTTTTGCCTTGTCTGGTCTTCCAGAAATTATATTTTACATTTTAAAGAAGTCTATTTCCCTTAATGACAGTGATTTTAGTTTGCATTAGATGGTGTAGTATTGATTTTAATTTTTTCCTCATGACTTTGAGCCAAATTCTGTAATCTTCCCTTTTTATTAAACACTTGTGGACATCCTTCTTGAGCTAAAACATCATGTGGTCATTTGGTTTCCGAGGTTTTTAATAATGCATTTTAAGCACAGAATGTTTGACTGGGGAATTCTTTTGTGCCACCATTTTGTTATTGCCTTTTGAAAGCAGAAAAAACCCCTATCAATATTTTATTGTATATAACGATCTGTGTGGTTTTTGTCTGTGAATATGCAAGGCAATGAAGCAGAGTTGTCTGAGACAGAGCTGTGTCAATGCTGTCAAAACCAATGCAGCACCTCCAAATACAGGCAGTGAAATGTAGAGCAGAAAACTCACTCAAACACTTCTTTCTTGAAGAGTGTGCAGTTTTCAGGCTCGCCTTAACCCCATGCTGTCTACCAAGAGCACCTGGGAAAAAATGAAAGACATTTTCAAAAACAAAACAGGTCTTTCTAAGAACATTTTGAAATAAGTTTCCGTCATCCACCAAAGTTGCAGAACAGTAGTAAAATCTACTGGATGGAAACAGCCCAGTAAAATATGCTGGCAAAATATTTTTGAGATGTTACTTGGAAAAATAAAGTTAAATTTTCAGTTTGTTTAAGGCAAAGGTAGAAAAAAATCAGATCATGTTAAATATTGATTTAGAACCTTCACGCTCATCATTCAAATCTGAAAATGTGAACCTCTCTTCTTTAACCAGAGCATATGTTAGTAATTCAGGCTGTAATTCTGATTCTATGTGTTCATATTAGTGCATTATATTCAACAACAAAGAACAGATAGGCTATTTACTGTGCCTATACAATGAATAACAACTCTCAGTCTGGAAAAGCTGATTATTTACAGCTTCAGTCCTTATTCATGTGCTTAATTTTACAGACTTAAAGAGTTGCAATGGTAAAAGAAATACCTACCTCCATCTTTGACAGATAAAGGCACAATTCTATGGATAATAACAGGGTGAGTGCTTAAACAACAAAAGTAGAAGTTATGAAAAGAGCAGGGCTCTAACAGGAAGATGTTGCAGCCACAATAGGTGCGTATCAAGTGTTTTTTAAAATCCTAAATCCATCAAACACATGAGATGAAGAATCTTAAGAAATCAACACATGCTACTGTGGCACAGTCTGTGATTTTACATGTTGTATCTGAATACCTGGTTGCACATCTGGATGAGAAAGAAGCAAGTGCAGTTTAAAAAGCAAATCATATACCAGGGAGGATTGAAATGATCTACGACAGAAAAAAAATATGTAACAGTGATGCAGAACTGTAATTCATTCAACATGACCTAATTATTTTAAAGGAAATGCCAGCAGCATTTTAAAAGCCTGTGGACACACAATTGTTAAAATTTAATGCTGGTGTTTGCATGTATCAGAATTTATGGATATTTGTGTGAAATTTTCACTTCTGTTTTATCCAGGTCGACTCTAAAACAAGGCTGTGACCTCAGCAGGGTTATTCAACTTAATAAAAATTTTAAATAAAATAAATAAGTAATGCTAAGTCATAGCTCATTTGCAGGACATCAATCATACATTTATAACTGTGGATTAAATAAATACAAGGAAGAAAAAAATAAGTTGAGGCCCAGCAGAATTCAACATTTTATATTTGTTCTATTAATTTCTTATATGAACACAGTGCATTTTCTCAATCTAACCCAGAAATAACCTGGCATCTATCCACAGGTGCAATACCTGTAATGTAGTAAGATGCAGTAAGATTTTTCAGGGTCCTTTTTAATCCAACAATAAATGAATAGAAAATGTCCAGCATATCACTTTTAGCAAGGTGTTGTCTCTAGATGCAGTGCTTCCTCAGCCACCTGTCTGCAGAGATGTGCTTCATGGCTTGGCAAAATTCAACTCATCTGATACCAATGAGAAACTGGTATGAAGAGCCAGTTCACCAGGCACTCTCTGACTTCTCTCTGCATGCTCTGCACAGACCTGCAGACCCTTCTTGCTCTACATAGGTGACAAATTTTACTGGCTGCAGTGAAAGAGGCAACACATTGGAGGTATTTCCCTATCTGCCTTTCATCCACCTGTAAACTCCTTTTTGTGACTGTAGGAGGAATTAAACTTGGTTGCTAAAGTTATGGCTAAGTTATGGGCAATGGCTCATGAACCAAATCTTGTTTTCATGGAAAAGACCTCTACAGACACATGGATAATTCCAAAGCTGCTCGGGCTGGCATAGCAGTGGGATTTGACACTGCCTTTCCACTTGAACTTGAATGATTCCTACCCAGCAAATAGAGCTAGGAAAAGAGGCTGTCAGAGAGGGAAAGAGAGCCCATGATATGCAAGGACATCACAAGATGCAATGTTCCTATTGCCTGAATATTGAGATGAAATAAGGTTTGGAGGAGAACAACTTCTCACTTCAACTACTTCTGTCACATTTAGAGAGCTCTGCATGGAACTGTTGACTGAATTTTATGCTCTGAGGTAGTTTGCTTCCGTCATCTATTACCTAGCAGCCATCTGAGATGACCATGTCTAGCATCACATGGTAAAAGCACACTGTGGTGCCCATTGCCTCCACTGATGACACCCGAACGATCATGCCCTCCCCTCAACCTGAAGACAGAATGTCCTTGCAGGATAGAAATCAATGTGACTCCTTGTGCCATGGTACCAAATAAAGTCAGTGATGAACCTTTGTTCTGCAAAGAGACAAAGCAGATAATTAGGTAGTAAACATTATTGTGATTTTCTCCTGACCCAGAATAAGCCAAACACTTCAGCAGAAGGAGATCTCTTCCCAAAATTGCAGCACTAATATGAGCTAAATATTGAAAGATGTATGTTCAGCTTGTCACTCTGCATACCCAGCTGATGCTGTTTTGGTTTTTGCCTTATTTCCTTATATATTCTCTGTGTTCTTTACACATATATTTGTAGCCTATTGTATTTGTGGCTAGTTTTTCCAGTAATTTTCCATGCTCTTCCCTTAGGCAGAAAGACAAATCTATCTATAGGGCCCCTATCTTGTCTTGGTTCTCCCTGGCTAACAAGGTTGAGAACAACTCTTTGAGACACATTTTCATAAACAAAGTACAGCTAGTACCAAGAAGGGGGTCCAGAGAAGGGGCATGACCTGTGGGGGAATTGCATTACCACTTGTACTCCTAATGGGTGTTTTTTGCCAATTATGCTAATTTGCCAAACTTATGAAACTATATTCACCCTTGTGGGGGTTGAAATTGGGAATATTATTCCATAACTGCCCCTGGAGCTCCAATAAGGGTCCACTTTTACATTATCTCTTATATTAATATTATCTAGAAAATGTGTGTTATTTCTAGGTTGAAAATGGCATCACAACCCTTCTCTGGCACAACAGTGAATGTCATCCAAAGAGCAAGGCCATACAAGACAACACCACAAGGTTATATCTCCTCAGAGGTGGGAAACTACTTTCAAAGCTTCAAAGACAAGCTTTGCCACCCCCCCCTCTTTAGTGGAAGACCTGAATTTGGCCATTATTAATGATAAATAAAATGGAAGAAATAAAAGGAACATGAGGACCCTTTAGCTTAGACATTACAGTGACATCCTTTGCTGAACTCACCTAGTAGCTGGCATTACTGCTGAAATGTACGGACCTGTCTACTTCCACTCAATATCTGTGACAACATCTTTCCATTATTCACCCTTAGGGCTGTATTTAACTAATGGAGAGAGTTTTAGTGCTCCTGACACTGAGAGACAGATACCCATGGCTATAGTCAGTCTTGGTGTAGCAACTGTCCATGAATTCTGGCTCTAGCGTACAGGTCGGTTAGCATCAGCTTACAGATTTCTGAGCTTTAATTTATTTATTGAGGCCAAATGACTTCAGTAGGAGCTGCAGCTATTCAACACTTCTCAAATCAGACAATTTTACTTAGAATCCTAGAGAAAGAGGTAGTATCTGGGGTTTAGGCAGTTAAGTTTTTGTCTGTTGAGAATTAAACTGGTGGCATAATTTAGGCAGGCATTTTGCTCTTGGCTCCATAGGCTTCTGCTAAACCCACTTAAGTCTAACCTGTACCACACCACAGTTGACTCAGTCTTTGGACTTTCTTGACTTAACATTGCCAGATTAAAGCTAATTTCCACCAGTTGTGTGATAAACATATTTTTCAAAGGGAACCAGATTCAATCCATGGTGCACCAAGTGCATGCCATTTGCTGAATGCAATGTGCCATGCTCACAGTAGCAGGGGTGAGCAGAGCATCAGTGGTATGGAAACCACAGGGTGTTGAATCAGTGTCCTCATTGCTTAGCAAATGAATCAGCTTTTGAGAGGAAGTATGTGGCCCACATTTCCCAAAGCATAGTCTGTCTGGTGTTTGCAGCTCTGGAAGAATTGTCGAGTTTAGCAATTTAGTCATGATTAATCCTGCAGGCAAATATATGCAAATCAGAATTACAAAATAATTTAGGCTGGAAAGGATGTTCAAGATCATCGAGTGCAACTGTTAACTTAATGCTGCTGAGTCCACCGCTAAACCATGTCCCTAAGTGCCACATCTACAGGTCTTTTAAATACCTCCAGGGATGATGGCTCTGCCACTTGACTGGGAAGCCTGTTTCAATTTGTGGCAACTCTTTCAGTGAAGGAAATTTCCTCATATCCAACCTACCCCTCCCCTGGTGTTACCATTTCCTCTTCTGTAATTTCTTCCTACTCGGGAGAAGAGGCTCACCCTCCTTCCAGCCACCACCTCCTTTCAGGTAGCTGTAGTGAAGATAAGTTCTCCCTGAGCTTCCTTTTCTCCAGGCTAAAACTTGCAGCTCCCTCAGCTGGTCCTCACAAGATTTGTGCTCCAGACCCCTCACTAGATCCATTGTCCTTCTCTGGACACACTCCAGGACCCCAATGCCTTTCTCCCTAGTGAGGGGCCCAAAAGTGAACACAAGATTTGGGTGCAGCTTCAACCTGCCGAGTACAGGGGAACAATCACTGCCTGGTCCCGTGGCCACACTGTTCCTGATCCAGTCAGGATGCCATGGGCCTTCTTGGTCCCCTGGGCACAAGCTGACTCACTTGGCAGCCAGCACCCCCAGGGCCTTTTCCACTGGGAAGCTTTCCAACCCTTCTTGTTCAAACTTATAGTTCTGCCTGGGGTTGTTGTGACCCAAATTCACAGCCTGGCACTTCCTGCCTTGTTGAACCTCATACAATTAGCCTTGGCCCATTGATCTAGGCTGTTCAGATCCCTCCGCAGAGCCTTCCTGCCCTCCAGCAGATCAACTCTCCTGCCCAGCTTGGTGCCATCCACAAATTGATTGAGGGTGCACTCCATCTTATTTTCCTGATCATTGACAAAGACATCAAATAGAACTGGGCCCAAGACGGAGCCCTGGGGAACGCTTTTCTGCCAAAGGGATGTAACTCCATGTAATCACTCTCTGGGCCCAGCTATCCAGCCACTCTTTACACAGTGAAATTTGCATCCTTCCAAGCCATGAGTGGCCAGTTTCTCCAGCAGAGCTCTGAAAAACCATGTGAGAGGAGACCAGAACACAAAACACAAGCTCCAAACTGTTAGTCTTCTTTCTCACTTCACTCCCAATGTTTTCTTGATTTTTATTTTTCTGATAAAACTGTATTGCAGATAAGTCTCTGTCTTCTTATTATTGCTTTTATGATGTGAAAACAACATAGACAAATAATTTTTTTATGTTTTAACTGACCTAAAGATTCATTCATCCTTGTAGAAATTATTGCATAGACTTATGTGTGCACACACCTCAACTAGTTTAAAAATCTTTCCAAATGAAATCTGGAGAGAAAGTACTTTCCTCTTTATACATTTAGAAACAGGATCATTTTTCTTCCCAATTATAGCAACTACACAAAGAAGCAATAAGTCTCAGAAGATTTGTCACAAATCCTCCAAGTCCGTGACACCAGTTTCAAAGAAAACCATTGGTTCCCTTCAAAGCAGTAGTCTGCAGCTGCCTGATAAAAGGCCACAACCCAGTACAAGGTAATCATTAGGCAGGCATTATTATTATTTTCCTAATTAGCCAAAAATCATTGGATTTCCTGTGGCTTCTTCCTGCTGAGCAATCATTTGATCTTGCTTATGTTGACAAACATACAAGTCACCAATTGTGCCTCAATTATCATTTGACAAGGACAATGTTTTCTTCTTGTGTGAAGAAGACTAAGAAGAAAATGGGCAAGAAGATACAGAATATAACTCTCCTTTCTTTTCTCTTCAGCTGATCTGATGACAAACTCCACCAAATGAACAGGATCTTCAGAGAGCTATGAAGTTGCTGCTCAGATCCTAGGAGGGAGTGTTAATGCATAATTCTACAGTGAGCCTCACATAAAATAGACTGAAAATATTCCTGCTACAACTGAAGTGTAGAGAACTCTGTGTTCCCGAAAAGGGACCCCACAGCATTCCCCCTGCAATGCTGTCTAACTGACAAAATGTGGCTAAATTTAACAGAAATCACTCAGGGCTGAAAAAAAAAATTGTGAAATGTAAAGGGTGAGATAAATTTGTACAATTCAAATCCCCAAATTTAGTTTGAAAGGCATTTCAAAACTCAGCTCCCTACATACAGAGTATTTTTTTAAACTAAGTACAAGAAAATCTGGCATAAGGATGTGTATATGTGGAAGTTTATTTTTAGTTATTGCTAGTGATGGGTATGAAATTTTTTTTGGTTTAGATGTTTCTCTTTCAGTAAGCTGGTCTTTAGGCTGCTCAGACATAGTTTAAAAAACACTAACGCAAAGTGAGTGTTATACTAGTTCCTGAACATAGAACCAAGCACTGTATTATTTCTAAGGGAGTTCCAGCATGTTTCTCAAAATTTCTTCTTGATTGTTGCATACTGCAGCTCTTTTACTTGGCAGTTTAGCATATCACAGCATTTTTTTAAAATTCATTTTATGAATTAGCATTACTATCCCTCCAGGGAGGAAATAAATAACAGAATGCTGATATACAGAGAAAAGAATCACAGGAAGCATGTAGAAATAAGAAAAAGTGTATTTTAAAAGTGTAAAATAGTTAATTTTCAGTATTGATAATTTGGAGGCAGACAGAAAAGTATCTCACTCAGTTTCTATATATGACTTAAAATAGATAAGGCAAGCTGCTGAATTTGTGATATTAACATCTGTGTTATCAAGAAAGCTTCTATGTCAACCTTTAATGTCTTTATATTGAAGGGTTTTCATTACTAAAGAGAAATAAGTAAAAACAAGAACAGGCAGAGATGTGTATGAAAAATAATGCATCCTACCACTTTTATAGAAAAAGACAAATATTTCATTATTAAGGCTTGTGGAAAAAATAAAAAAACCAGATTGAAGTGCATCTTCACTATTTGCTTAAACTTATATTTTTTCTAGGGAGATAATAGTGATTTACTCTTTTATTTACAGGCAGTTTAAATTGCTTCTCAAAAATACAGCTTATAGGCTGAATGATGTCAGATACTTTGTGAAATTACGGATGTGTTCTTTTTATTCAGACTTACATATCCTGCAGCAACAGCCCTACCATCTCTTTACAGCTTGCTGTATTGTTACTAAAAATTTAGAAACAGACATGCCAGTTTTAATTTTAAAGAGACTGTATTTTTTCCTCTGCTTTAATAAATCAATCTTGTACTGCAATCTTGACACTCCTTTAAATGGGTCAGGACAAAGTGTGTCCTTAATTCACCTCATGCAGCCTGATTGCTGATCACCAATAACTTGATTAGCTGCGCCACAAGAAATTATTTGGTTCAGTAGATGTAAACATGATCAACCACATCCAAAACATCAAAGTCAAGAGGATTCTTCCTTTTCCCTAAATTCCCTGGAGCCAGAACAGCCTGTTGGGGGTCTGTGCTCCCAGCTCAGGACACCCTGTCCCCTCTGCCTTCAGCAAATGATTTGTTACATGAAAGGATCTGGGGCTGAAATTTTAAAGGAGCAATGACTACAATCTCACTTTAGCACAAATACAAAAGTCATTGCCAAACAGAATATTTAGGGCTCTGACTAAGCAAACTCTGGAGGAATTATAGCCACTGAGCCCAGCAAACAACCTGCATTGCCAGGATTTCCTCTTTGACTGTTTGAGATAGTGGACACAAAGAATTTGGCATTTGCAAGGACATTCCTAACAGTGCTCAGCCATTCAATTCAGGGATGTGAGGGTTTTTTTCCCCTCAAAATGCATTTAATTAAAGAATGTTTTAAACAGAAAAGTGAGGAAAGCTCGCTCAGTATCTTTAGTGTTTTCCTTTCTCAGGCAAAGCCTGGCTTGCAGCAATGATGACATTTAATATCCCAGCTTCTCCACTGAGCATGTATGATAAAGCAGAGCTCAATGAAACATGCAGACATTATATAGGAATAGTTATTTACTCTATCCATCCTTCACACCTTCTGCACATTTGCTTCTTGTACAGTGGGCTGCATTGACAAGGCTTGATAAAGCATTTAAGGCCTTTCCTGGTACAGCTGCTCACGGAAACTTAATTTCAGCACTGCAAAGGGGAATCTATATGTTCCCTTAATTTTTAAATTTGCTCAATAAAGTATTTGGGTTGGAATGGTTTCCTACGCTCACCCAAGACAAAGAAAGAGTATTGTGGGATGGAACTGAACACCAGTAGTTAAACAGTGAATGACAGACATTAAGTGCTCACCACGGCATCAGAGAACAAAAAATCTATAATTGCTTCAGTTTAATAAATATATGCAAAAGATTAATTTAAGAAAATAACAGTTTGGTTATAAAGACTTTTCTATCTAGTTTTTGGAATAAATTATTAATTTCAGATTATTATCCTAGATGAGAGCAGAGATTCTTTTGTTTGTTAAAAGGAAAAAAAAATGTCAAAGACAAAACCGCTATAAATAAGGATAAAATATAAATCACTTTTCTGACTTAAACAAAAGTAAAACCTTATATGCTGTGCCTTATCACAAGATTATTCATTTTTATTTTCTTCTTCCTGGTAATGCCACAATTTCATTGTTGCAAAATAAAGTGATGACAAAATGATTGCAAGTAAGGAGTAAGGTTTAGGAAAATGTACATGAATGTCCTTCTGATTTTGATTTTACTGTGAAATTCCACATTTCTCACTTTTGTTTCTTTCTAGAACCTTACTGATTTTTATCACTGATTATTTTACTGATTTCCTATCACTTCATGCATAGAGACTTTGACAGAGGTAGTTCAGAATGTGAAGAAAAGTGGAACATCAAGTTCCTAAAACAACAGAATTATGCATTTTAAATATGATTGAGTTTAAGAATGACAGAAGGACATGAAAGCTCTGTTTCCATCTTGCCTGACAAAGAATAAAATTAATAGCTTGGATGAATGCAGCATAGCCACAAAGGACAATCAAAGTAAATCTATAATGGGCTGAAATTCAGTGAGAGAAATAAAGGGGTCACAGTGGTTTGAAGGAAATAAGAAATAACTTGAACTTTTTTGAAAAAAAATCTATAATGATCTTTTTTAAAAAAAAGATTTATGTTTACTCTTGTATCACTTTTTCTAATATTACTATAGCTGTTACACTGATTACATTGCACTATCCTTTCTAATGTTGCAATGACACATATTACAAGTATGTCATTGCAAACAAAAGAAAATTATTTTATATATTTATCCTCCTTTTCAAGAACAGTCTACATAGAAAAAGAGGAATTAAAGGAATGTCAGATGGTTATATCTAAGGACATGGTATTTACCATAGGTGGATTTTTATTCTCCACATTTGTTTCCCACCTGAAATGAAGGCAGAGGATATCTGGACATTTCTGAGCTTTGAATGTTACATTTGCTTCCAGAAGCAGGACAGAATTGTGGTCAGGGCCCTTGGCAGTCAGTCACCCTCTGCAACAAGAGTTCAGTGTCAAAACTGCAGCTGTCAAAACCCCCCCAAAATCTATGCCCTGCACCTAACAATTAGGCTCAACAAGAAGGCACTTTTGTTTAGCCCAGTGTCCCACACATATCCCTGACCTGTAACAAGGCGGCACATCCTTGGGTACCCCAGTTTGTGAGCACCTTCCTCATCCCCAGGGCCGTCCCTGCACATCACGGCCATTTCTGACCCTGATTATCCTCACTGGCCCTGATCCATGCCCAACCCTCAGACCAACCACCCTGTCTCAACCTCAGCCCATCCCCAGGGAGATGCCCAGGGCTGGGATGCCCTGGTGCCTTCCAGTTTTCCTGCTTCTGGATGGAATGATATGGGATGGGCTGCCAGGGCCTGCCATGCCACCCCAAGGAGCCCCCATTGCTCCCAGAGAGACCACAGCACCCAGAGTGCCCTGGCACACTTGCATTGTAGTAAATTTGGGGTGTATGATTCACACTGAGGATTTCAGGGGAGGTGATTCTCCTCCTTGACTCTGCTTTGCTGACACCCCACCTGGAGAGCTGCATCCAGCTCTGGAGGGATCTCCAAAATCAGAAGGATGTGGACCTGTTGGAATGAGTCCAGAGGAAGGCCCCAAAAATGAGCAGATGTCTGGAGCACCTCGCCTACAAGAAAGTTAGGGTCACAGCCTGGAGAAGAGAAGGCTCTGGGAGACCTTATAGCAGCCCTCCAGTACCAAAAGAGGCAACAAGAGAGCTGGAGAGGGATGGTTTACAAGGCATGTAGCGACAGGGGAAAGGACAATGACTTTAAACTGAAAGAGGATGCATTTGGGTTATATATTAGGATGAAATTCTTCCCTATGAGGGTGGTGGGACATTGGACTAGGTTTCCCAGGTAAGTTATGGATGTCCCACCCATGTTAGTGTTCAAGGCCGGGTTGGATGGGGCCTTGAGAAACCTGGTCTAGTGGAAAGTGTCCCTGCCCATGCAGGGGTTTGGAACTAGGTAAATTTTAAGGTGCCTTCCAATCCAAACTGTTCTGTGATTCTATGTAATGTCAGCTGAAGACACAGACAGGACGTGCATTTAATGGCAAGACCCTGCTGGCAGCAGGGTCTGCAATTGCCTACAATATGAAATGTAGCATTCACTGAGTTGGATATGGGACTTTCCACCTGCTCAGACAAAGACTAACTATCCCCTCTTTCCATTTTGAAGACAGACAGCACAGATGAGGCCTCTTGGTGGCCCACCCCCCTTTCCCAGGCTCTCTTCCAGTACAGTGCCGTACTCTGCCTGCTTGCTTCTGCCACCAAACTGTGCATGGGAGAGGCAGAGCAGACCCTGAACCCAGGCACAAGGGCAGGCAGCCACCAGACTCCTTCCTTCCCCCAGCAGTACCCGAGCCACCCAAGCCAGGTCCAGGGCCAAGTGTGCACCAGTTCTACACGACTGAAGCAGCAGAGTGGTAAATCCCAATGAAAGTGTCGTGCTTGTGCAATCACACATTAGATGAACACCTGCAGTGACACAGAGTATCAGAGTACCAGCGCTTCCTGTCTGCTTTTAACCTCTTTAAAAAAGTCACTGTGCTCATACTATGTAACCTATTCAGATGGGAAAAAAAGTGGTTGTCAGAGAACAGTTTACCACCTTGTAGGAAAACCATGAGTTGGATGAAATTCAATCCTTCTCTTTTCTGTTGTGTTTTCTCTGTTGATTTTTCACCAGAAGTCCAGGATTAGTTGAACAGACATGTGGGATATTGCCCATTCCTCACCAGCTGGAAAGGACCAGAGCATTCAGCAATTGGCATAAAAGTGTATGCTGACACAATATACACGAATATGTACGTTTATTTTTGTCACCCCAAGACACTTGCATAGAAGACAATTATTATTTAAATAGCAGAGAAGTCACTGAAAATTTTATTTTCTTGTTTGTTTTAGTTGTCTCAAAGGGAAGTCAGTGGTACATATGGTCTTACTGTGCAGCTGAACTTTATCCACTTCCTAAGATGATTGTGCTTCAGTGAAACAGCAGAGTGCCAGATAAACCTCCAGAGCAAGTGAGCTGCCATTATTACTGCCCCAGCTGGTCACTGCAGTTATTTCATATTGGATAAAGGAATGGGCTTGAAGCATACAGATGAAATTATTATCATTGGGATTTTTCCTGAGATACCCTCTTTAATAATTCAAAAATGAAAATTTGAAAATTATCCAGTATCTGTGTTAACAATAGTATCCATCCAATTAAAACATTTGCTAGATTTCATAAGTAGCTGCAGCTGCCTCAAGTGTCTGCACCAAAGCTGGATCAGCTATAAACAGCAAGGTCATGTCTTGCCAGTGTGAACAGTGGGCTCCTCATAATCTTGGATTTACCCTATAATGACCTGGGAGAAGACAAGATAATAAGACAAATATGGCTTAGTTCAGTGGGATTGTGTACAGAGAGGTGAGCAAAGAATCTACAGCAACTTAAATGGTGCCAGAAAAAAAGATTAGCAGATCTATGATGTCTGGAAGATCTAAAATGCCCTGCAGAAGCAATGGGCCAAATTGCTACTAAGTAAAAGGTCAGAATGAAGAAAATCACTGGAAGAAAAGAAACCATAAATCTCTTGGTTCCATACTTGCATTTGGATTGACTTTTGGACATATCTTTTTAGTAGACAAAGGGGAATAAGAACAAATCAGGCTCTGTATCATATAGATTCTGAACAGAAAATAGTATACAAAATATATGGATAGTATGAAAATGAAAACAAGTTCATCTTGCTCTTGATAATTTTTTAGTCATTCACCAATGTCAGTGAAGTGTCATCTGGGATCCAGGTAAATTATACCCTTGGGATTTTTTTATATTTGTTCTTGTTTTACATTTGTCTGCATGACTATATGGTCATGCAGTTTCAAAAGCTTTCTAAAATCTATCTTAAAACAATTTACTTTTTTTTGCCTGGGGTACACTATTTGGAAGTCAACTACAATATTTTTTTTTCCTTCCTAATCTAAATTTATTAATGATAAATGAGTGTCCAGTCTGATCTTTAAATCATACTTTTCAACCAGAAATTGGGTTTTTTTGGAAACACTGAGATAAGACTACAAATTAGGCTTGCTAAAGAGAAAATCTACACTGCAAAGCTATGAGTCTTGCTAAAAGCAGACAGACATGCTTTCCAAATATACCAAGAGAATTGCACAACTGTTTTCCACAGAGAAGCTGTGGGGTTTGAGTGCATTTTTATGCTCTGAAAATTCTGAAAATGTTCTGCATCCCTCTAAGGATGTACCTTCCTCCCATCACCTCTCTGAGGAATCACATATACATAGAGAAGGGGAGAGGTAAGGAAAAATCCACAAAAGTTTTCACAAGGGAAAATGTTTTGGGAAAGAGACACAATTACCTGTCACCGTCTCCCGGTCCTCTTTTTGAATTCTGAAAGAACTGATATACTTTTTACTCTTTCTATGTCATGTAAATAGGTCACAAGCCTTTGTGTCTGACTTTGGCAAAAGCCACAGAGGGAGGTCAAGTCACCTGCGCTCTGAGGTTTGGCCCTAACTTATCAACTTGGAGGAAGTCGCCTGGGTGTCTATTGGGCTGCTCTGTGCTTAAAACTGGTCCTGAGTCTGCTCCTAATGGATCAGGATGTTTCATCCTGATCATTCTTTTTGTCTCCAGGTTCTCAGTAGATTAATTGTACATGACCATGTGACTATACAATAGCAAAATTTCTAAGATGATGCCAAAAGCACAGAGGAAGGCTGACATATCTGTGCAAGGTGATCCACAAAGAGGTCATGGACAAACTGGGACTCCTTACTGCAAAGCTGGTTTGGGAGCTACTAGTGCCATCTCACTTGTCCATCCTACTGGGAGTTTCCAAAGAGCTGACTTGCAAACGGGTCTTTCTGCAGGGCAATCACCTATATCACATGTCAACTCAGAGGCTGACCTAGCTCAAAGGACCCTTAGTATGACATAGCCCCAAATATCCTATGACAATTGCCTTAAAATAAAAAACTGGGTCATTCCTGCAGTCATATTCATGTGAGCGACTGTTATGCACTGAGGTAAGTGTCATTACAGGAATGGGCTATTTTCATGAGTAAGTGTTTGAAACTCTCCTCAGGAGAGTAAGGTGCATCACCAGCTTCTCTCTTCTTCTCACAAGGCCTCTGTTTGGTGTAACATACATATACTTGAACTATAAAGCCCACCTTTGTGACCTGTTCAGTTTTCTAATTGACTTTAAAGAAAGGTCTTTGTCTAAAGACACTGTAAGAGATTTGAACTCTGTCAAGAATGCTCCCTGTGAGTTCAAATCACATTACTTTGCCCACTAGGCTCATTACAAAAAAGTTAGTTGAACCTACGCCTTTCTGAACTCACCAGAGAAGCCAAGATTGGACCACAATAAAGAAGGGCAGTGTGGTTCTCTTGATAGGCCCAGGTACAGCTCTGTTAACATCCTCTGGAGTTATTGTGTCTATAGATAGAAGGACCAATTTTCAAATGCAATGCCTGAAACTCAGGTGTCTCTTTCTCTGCCAACTTTAAATACTACATTAAACATAGCTTTATGTGTCACGTGCCTAAATTTAGACACCCTAATTTTAAAGATGATCTTATAAAGAGGGCAATGCATATCCAAGAGAAGGCAAAAACACTCAGAGTACTTTTGACTTATTAGAAATACTTTTTAAATCATTATAAAAGGCCATGGAAATATTCTTCCTCCTTGAATATGAACAAGACGATCTGGTAAGAATACCATTATCAGAATTTAAGGGGGTGATTTTTATTTTCTACTAATGCCAATTTAGTAAAGTGTCTTCTTGATTTACATAATATCATGAATAGCACTTCCTGAACTGTTCACAACAGAGAACAGGATAACCAGAAAATGCCTCCAATTACAGTCATCACACAATAAAACAGCACGCAGGCAACAGTTTAAGATTCCTCATAGTTTTGTGCTATGCCACTCTCACCTAGACAAAGAACCTGGAAACTGCTACCAAATCTGTGCTGTGGCACTTCACATTTTTTCTATGTCGTTGAAAATACCTCATAAAGTACTCAGCTAAATCACAGATAATTAGGTTCTGTTGTTTAATTCAGCACAACATAATGCTATTATATCATTTCAGCATAGCTGGTCAACTGGTTTTGTGTCAGGGCAGAGTCACTGCTTAAAAAATGCAAATGAGACAGCAGTCCCATCATGTGGAGCCAATTCAGAGTATTTTGGTTATGATAAGCAGAGTAGATGGAAAGATTAAGAAGTGTGAGATTTTTATCAGGGAATAAAATCAAATCAAATAAATCAAATACATGTCCATCGCTCCCTCTGTGGGTGTGTGTCTGGAGAGGAGGGTTGAAAACTCCATTTTTGTTATTTCTGTCTTGTAAAAGGAAAGCATGAGCCAAGTACTGATCTCATCTGTATTCTCAAATCTTACTGACTTGCTCAAACTCTCTTGCAAAGTTTGCCAACAAAAAGCTGACATGAAAGACAAAACTTTAAGAAAATCAATGCCAAATAATTGCCCAAGCCATAAGAAAGAATAAACTTGCCAGTATGTTATGTTCTACCAGCACTGTGGTGAGCTGTAAACCTAAAATCTAGGGGAACGAAACAGCTCTTATTGTGCATAGTAGGCTTTATATAACAGCAGGCAGCACAAATCATTTCTCTGCTGCAGTTCAATAGCTAGTCATTCCTTCTCTTCTATATTCAATTCTGCACCAGAGCCATGACTTAAATGCTATGCTGCTGTCAGTTAGTTGGCTGTCCTTTCCTGGGCTGCCAAAGGGGATGCTTACAAATGAAGCTATTGTCCCAGTAATCAGGCATCTCCTGGTGGGACAGTATATGATAAATTTTTAAGGACATGGCTGCAGCATAAAACGTGCTGTATTTTACATCAGACATTGTCACACAAGGTTGTTCTTCTTTTTCTTCACTTTTAAGTATCGTTGGACAACTAAAAATTGTCAGAATTGTAGGAGACCCAAGGTGTACCTTGCAATGTAACACTGTAGGTGTATGGATAATATCAACTATAAATTGCAAGGATACAGATAACCTAATTCCATTTAAGCAAGTCTAAAAGGTATACTAAGTATTGACAGAGTTTATTAATTGGACTGTACTTGCCCTAAAAACATGGACTACTTTGAATTATGTTCCAGGGAAGTTTTTTAAATGCCTTATCCAAAGCTAAACATCTTCCCATTTTTAAGGATGAGCAAAAAGCTATTGCTTGACATGTGTGGATGTTTTAACTGATATTTCAGGTACAAGCCTAACATATGAGGTAGTTGCAAATTTCTCAAATAAGTGTTGAAAACCACAAGGGATAAAACTCATTTGAAAGTCAATATTTCTTTCAAAGAATATTGGTTCCAAACATGAAAGCAAGGCCCAGATACCTACTTTCTATCTCCATGGCAGCCACAGAATCTAGGTCTGGGTTCCACCAGTAACAGCCCCTCCTCATAGTCTTAAAAGCAATTTTACCATAAGCCACTTTAGGAAAAAATATTACTCACTGATTAAAAAAATCTCTATTATCAAGATCTTTCAAACTGAGAAATAAAGGCTGGTCAACCTATTCAAGCAAAATGGATCATGATATAGAAATACAGAGGGTAACCTTATATTCAGCCAGTGGTGGATGAAGCAAATAATACCATGGATTACGCTGCAAGAGTGCCATGGTGTCAATTCCTGCAAGTCAGTGGATACAACAACTTTTCTTCCTTTAGGCTAGAAATAAGGCATTCTACTACTCAATGGTACTAGAGGAATATTTCCCAAATTTCATTTTCTGTAGAGTGTTTTTTTGAATCATGAGTCACACCTACTGCAACTATCAAACCTTCAAGCCCAAAGAATTTTCTTCCTAGGCCAGCACGTATTCAGTAGTGATAACATGATTCTTGTCTTATTGCTTTATAAAACTCTATTAAAATACTTTTGCTAGTAAAATGGGTTTTTTCTTCAGTATCTAACTTCCTCTCTTACAGGCAGACCGGTCACTTCAGGTGTCTGATGTGAGATTTAACAGGAGGAGGGTCATGCCTAAAACCGAGTGCTGATGGTCCAAACTGCTTCTGAAAGGCACAGAGCGAAAGAAAAAAATATATTGTGTAGGACAAGAGTTATAAGTACTCAATAGATGCCAGCTCAAGCTTTCAGGAGACTTACAACAAGACTATTTGCAGAGAATAACCTAAAACTTACACTCATTAATATCCTTAAGTTCCCTAGGGCAGGTATGCAAGCATAATCGGATATGGAGAAGCAGAAAACTGAAACCTTGCAAATTGTTACTTGAAACCAAGTAGGTTAACACCATGTTCTGTGACTCTAACCACGACAACATCTGGAAATTTTTAGAACTTCTACTACAATTTCTAGTCAACTTTCAGGTTGACTTTATGGCTCGGTATTTTCTGACTAACATTTTCTTGTAGTCTTTTCATCAGCTGTACGGAAAGACACTGATTTCATTCTTGACTATTTTCCTATTGCTTTATGATGCTGAAAAATATACTGACAATAATAATCTCTGTCTTTTCTATTGCCAAACTGTCTGCCTGGCAAAAATTTCTTAACAATGTGTTCAGTTAAGATTTTAAAAGCAAAGATTTTGTCTGCATCAACAAGCAGAAAAAATATTTTGTGATTTTCCTCTATGTATTTGCTACTTTGATTAAATCAGTAGATGCATCTTTGAATTCTCATGAGACTATCAAAGAGCTGGATAATGGAGTTACATGTGGGTTATAAAAGCCAAAATATTCTTTCAATAGGTGTTGAAATAAGTTTCATCAGTTCTTCTAGTTACTTCCCACATTTCTTAGCCCTGTTCCCTACAAATAACATATCTAGACACACCACAAGTTTATAGAGATCCTGGCTTATTCATGTGAGTGGTCCAGGACAACTGTGTTGAAGGACATATGTCCATTTGGTTAAGCATGAAGTAAGACAAGAAGGGAAGAAATTTTTGAATAGACAACCTGTCTTTAATAATGAGTCTTCAGCATCAAATAGCAGCATATGAACGCTCTTACTGACATTTTAGTTCAACATCTCAAATATGACAGACCAAAGACATAATTTATTAACAGTTGGCAGTCTGGCACTGACTGGGGTCCAACTTTTACTGCAGTGTGCTCTGATTTTTCTCTCTGTTCTTTCAGATTATTTTGACTTTCAGAAGAGGGAAGAGCTTTGTCATTTGCTAGTACACTACTCTAATTGCAGACTTACTCCTGACTGCATATTAAATACACTACTTAGACAATTAAAAATATTTTTAAACATTACTGTAACAGGAAAAAGAATAGGTAGGAATAAGCAATCTTAGGCAAAGCTTAATTCTTTTGTCTTGGCTTCCAGCTAGATTCATTTTTGTACTTAAATTATTTCTAGGTAAGATTTCTCCCCAAATGTTTCAAGATGTTCGACCTTGAGATTGTGGCAACTACAGATCTTTCAAAAATAATTGATAGTGGAATGCTACCAGTCCTTTTTTACCCTCCTGAGATTAAAGTTTAAGCAATATCTCACACAGAACAGTAGGATTGTAAAGTCAAATGAGGATATAAATGACAATACTGAATTAGATAAGGAGTGAAACTGTATATGAACTCACTGTCCTAGCCAAGCAGAAAGGATCAGGTAAACAATCTCTCATGGACTTCAGATCCTGACAGGGTGCATCATGGTATCTCAGCATCTCTTCATACATGTAGAAGGACCTAAATGACTTTAGAGTTTTAGAAGATTCTCTTTAGACGAAGAAAACACTTCTCCATTTTTGTGAGGAATCAAAGGGGGAAAAGTAAAGGTAAAGCTCAAACTACACAACAAAAGGGAATACAAGAAAAAAAAAAGGATAACCTTTCTTTCCTTCAGAAGTCCCTTTTTTTTTCTTTTTTTTTCTTTTTTTATTAAAGGGTATCAAAACTTTGGCTCCTAAATCCTGAATTTGCCCTGCCACAAATTTACTAGCCAAACAGTTCTCAGATATTCTAGCAATGCCACGGGTTTTTATCTCTGAGCAGTAAAGAATAATAAAGGCAAGTGCAGATGAAATATACATGAGTGATAAATTCTGGATTTGCCACTCTGGCAGCATATTGCTTTTATGACTGAGATCCAGGTTACTTTAAGCCAGGCCATTTCAATTCAGTTTGCAGAAGAAAGACTGTGAAAAAGACTGTTAACCTATTTTTCTATACTGATAGAATTTTTCTATATTGATAAATGAAATGGTTTTGAATCAACAAGTTTAGGACACTTTGATTTGATTTCTTTTCATTTTACAGGGAGGGAGTAAAGAACATCACCAATGATTTGCAGTGAGGTGGATCAATACAAAACAGTAGGCCAGGTCCATTAAATGCTTGAGGTTCAGATATCTATGTTTGAAATGTCAAAGAGCACCACAAGAGTGAATGGTACAGTGAACATATCAATTAAAATGCTTTGTTTTTATCAAGTGGGGGCAAGACATCAGGGCTTTTCTCATTCTTTCACTATTTATACTTGATTTTAATTTTTTTTTAATGGGTGTACCTGGAAATTTTTTTGTTAATGAGAAATCTTGGAAACATCTATCTGTAGTACACAGGAAGATACTCTCACAATTCTGTTAACCAAGAAATTTTTTTGGCTGAGGCAGTATAATGCTTGAGAAAATTTACCTCAAAATTTTGTGTAATGGCCCAGCCTGCACACACAAAGACTAAGCTATCTACTGATGTACAAAAAACCTAGGGAGCACTTAGACTAGTAAGTCTTGAGCTGAAGCCCATTGGTCTTGGTTATTAGCTCTTTCTTTCAATTAAAAGTTTCAGGTCAGCAAAAATCTTTCTCAGATTTTCTTCCTCCAATTCATTTCTCAACTTCAGAAGCTTTAATAATTATCTGCTTTAATACAATATATTTTCCCCATCTTTCAGCAAAAATGTGATGTTCACAAATATACTTGAATAGCAATTCACTGAATGTTACATCATTATGAATATACCAGCTTTAGAAAGCCATTGCAGAAGGAGTTCCCAGTGAGGTGACACAGTACAGTGTGAGTGATATAAGCAAAAAAGCTTCTGTTTTAGTATTCAACAAGAACCAGACATCAGCTCAATGGAGTCACACTCTGCCTAATTCAGGCAATATCAAGATTGTGCATATGTCCAAGTGCCTGTGCTCAGCCGTCCGTTCATTTTTCCATATGTACACAGTGTACTTACATCAACAATTTTTGTACACCCTCAGGAAGTAAGCCCTCCAAAAATTTGAATATATCACTAGGCTGCAGTCAGAACTGTCATCTATGAACTAAAAAGCAGATCTCTGCTGCTAGTGGAATACAAGCGATGCATTAGAAATCTGCACTGCAGATAAGGGATCTGTAGTAAAAACAGAAGAAGAAATGCTGTCTTCATTAGTTCTATATATTATTTATTTTTAAACATTTACATACTCTTCAACCTGATAGAAGCTTTGAAACTAAGATTGAAGTCTGATAAGTACACAGTTGAAAATATATATTCTAGCAAATATGGTTTTCAGTTTTTTGCAAACATTTTCTTTTAATGGCATAGCATATGTAAAAATGTTGGATTTTAAATTTTTCTTGTTTTACACTAATATTGCAAATGAAACCTGATTTGAATACACTGGAAACATACACTTCTTACACAACAGAGGAACCCAATGATACATATATGAGTGTTTAAAGAAATATATATATGTGTGTGTATACACACACACACAAAGATTTTGGAAGTTCCTCTCATATGCAAAGATTTTTTTAAGTATTTCTCTATGTTACATGGTCTCTTGACAAGTCAGTGTGTACTTCCACACTTTCACAGTAAAACTACACTGCCTTAAAGTACAGAGATTGTACAAGTAGCAGAGATGTTAAGAGATGGAAAAGATCTCAGCCATTCAGTACATCTTCCAGATGACACAAGATTATTGCCTGCATCATGTTTTTTCTTGTTTGTCTAAGTCTAGCTAAGTATCCTTCCACCATATGCTACAGATTATTACACTTCCTAATGGACATCACTCAACTTTTCACTTTACAGACAGAAGTTTCCTATTCTTTAAGTCATCCTCATCTCTCACTTTATTCTTTTGTGTTACTCAATCTCTTCAGTAACAGAGATGCTGTAGACTTTTCTTTCTCTTTCTTTCTTTCTTTCTTTCTTTCTTTCTTTCTTTCTTTCTTTCTTTCTTTCTTTCTTTCTTTCTTCCTTCCTTCCTTCCTTCCTTCCTTCCTTTCTTCCTTCCTTCCTTCCTTCCTTTCTTCCTTTCTTCCTTTCTTTCTTTCTTCCTTTCTTTTTCTTTCTTCCTTTCTTTCTTCCTTTCTTTCTTCCTTTCTTCCTTTCTTCCTTCCTTTCTTCCTTCCTTTCTTCCTTTCTTCCTTTCTTCCTCTATTTCTCTCTTTCTCTCTTTCTTCCTCATCCCTCCACCAGTTTCCCTTTATCTATGTTATCATTCATGGGTTTCTTCTATTCCCTTTCAAGTCTTTCACAGTCTGTGCCCTGGTCACCCTTCCATTTTTCATTCAATGAAAGTGGATACACTTTCTTCCAATCAAGACATGGTGATGGTCTTCAGCAGCAAATTAATAATTTTTTCAAAGGTTTTCATGCTTTCTGTCTTCCTGGATACTCCCTCTTTTTAGCTCACTTGGAATGTGCTTCACACAAACAGAAAATCCTCATAATTTCCTTCCTTTAAGCACTCTTTTATTACCACACATAAAAGGTAGCAGGGAGAAGGGCTGTGCTGATTGATATAATTTCCTTGTGTGGCACTACTCTCTTTATTGTCCTCTATCCTCATATTCCTCTCTCTCACACCATTTTTGACAACCTATGGCCCCTGTTGCCTCTTAGCCATTAAGGTTTTTGGAATAAGGTCAAGTTTTTTGGTGTTTTCCTCACTGATTTCCTGGGCAGCAGTCAAGGCTGCTAGACACCATGTCGATACAAAATAGAAATACTAAGTATTAATATTCATTGCCCACTTATATTTGGAAACTTTTGAGTACAAGTCATGCTTATCATTCACTATAAGCAAGACAAAATGCCTCATCCCACTGATAGCAATAAAGATATTTCTAATAATTTTAAATTATAATCTTCATACCTAATCTAATGAGGTAGAACCTTGTTTGTTATCTTCTTTTAGTTTTGTTGCCCTTCTATCCAGTACTGTAGACCTTTTGAGGTGATTTGCCAATTCCTTCTGGCTCCATATTAACTACATTCAGTCATCTAACCTGAACATGCCCCCTAGTTTAGGTAGAGGAAACCCAACAGATAAAATATTAAAAATTATCATTATTAATATTAAAAGTGTTTGTAGCAACACTTTTTCCTCCCAGCCTGAAAGAAAATCTAATGAGAGGCATTAATAGCAACACCTCTGCTTCCCCCAGAGACTCTGGAAGTGACCAGTGTCAGATGTAAGTGAATGTTTTTTTTATTAGATATGGGAAAATTTTTTTATTAGGTATGAGAAACTCTAGCTGGACTAGCAGTGTAGGTGCTGCTTGGACTTCCCACAAGTATTGCTGTTCACATTCCATCACATCAGTTGGCACTACTCAACTTTGAAGCTGATGGATCAAATAATTATCTTTCATTCAGGTTAAATATAATTAAACTTATTGCACGAACTAAGATAGCTGAACAAGAGTGAATCACTTTCCAAGATTATTACACATGCAGGGAATTTCATTTGAGGAGTATTCAGTAACATGAGAGTCAGATTTGAGTAAAGTTATATGGTTATTTGGAATAGAAGGAAACTAGAGAGATATAAAACCATTCAAAAAAGTTTGTGTAAAATCAACAAGAGATCTTACCCATGTCATGGCCTTGACTGAAAAGGCTAGAAAAAAAGGGCAGAGTACTGGGAAGAGCAAGTCTTGAATCATAGGGAAATAATCTCCAATTGCTGTTTCTCCCATGTTTAAAAACCCAAAGCTTCACACACAGTAAAATGTGGCACAGAGATAACATAAGCAGAATAACTGAGCTGGCATGAAGCTCCATCTAGGCAAAGTAACTCCCTTGGGATTAACAGGATCCCATTAAAAATAACTTCTTTTCTTCTTCCCTTTTTGTTTTTGTTTTTTTTTCTTTTTCTTTTAATGAAACACACTGCACATCACACTCAGCATTGGCCAGCCCCTGAGGATGTTGTGAGTGACAATACTATGTCATATTACATGGTTTACAGTGCTTAGCACAATGTGGCCCTCAACCCTGGAGAAGGCTTCCAGATACTACCTAAGGACAAATAAATTATAGCAAATACATGTAAATAAACAGTCATTTAACGGTAGTCGAAACACATTGTTATGCTTTCTCCATCTTAAAAACCTTCACTAAAAAGTATTTTGCACCATTTGCAGGGTTTTCTTCTTTCTTTCCTTATAAACAATATCAAAAATACATGCCAGAAGATGCTGCTTAGGCTATCATGTCATACTTCCTCTGACCCCAAGGGAATGCTTTCTTTTCTGGCCCTTCCACAGCTGGGGGCAGGGTGGCTTGCAGGGTTTAGCAGGAAGGGCAGAGAGCTCTTTGAATATTGCTTTTCTTTTTTTAATTTTACACTGCATATTGCCTCATGCTCACTTGTCTAAAGAAGCAATATGCAGAGCCACTATATCATAGTTTCAATATGACACATTGTGAACCTTCTGGCTTCCAGTCCAGGAGCCAAATGGCATTGTGTATTCCCTCCATTTGGCCTCATTTTCATCTTCCCCCTTTGCACCCAGGCTGACAAGAGGAACATATGAAGCTTTGTCTCGCTGCTGCATCTTGACCTTGACCTTACAGCTTTAGAAAAGGGTACTTGCATGTGCAGGGCTGCTATTGTCCGCAGCCGGGTCCCACTTTCTTTTGACATTAAACGAGTAAAAGGCCACGTGACAGAGTCCCTTCCCAGCCCCAATATTTCTGTCCTGCTTTCTCCTTTGCAAATGTTTTTGTACTGACTTTTTTTTTTTTCCTCGGGTCAGGCTTACAGCATCTTTTGCTTTTTTCTCTCTCTCTCTGTTGTTCCTATCCCCCTCTCCTTTCCCTACACACACATGCACGCGCACGCACGCAGACCACGCGCACAGACACACACACACAGAGGAAAATCTATATGTGTCAGACATTCAGCAAGGGAAAGACAAAGGCACTGAGTTAATTACCCATCATTTACTGCTGCTGAGAAGAACAGATGGTAGCAGGCGATATGTAAATGGCAAGGGGCAGTGAATTATTCGATTTTTTTAGATTAATCGTCGATGACAAAGGAAGTGATTACAAGCTGTGACATTTATACAAATGTATAAAGTACATAATGCTAGAAAAAAAAAGGGCTTAATATTATTATGAGGATGTCAGGCATGTGAACACCATTGTCATAATACAAAGCAACACATTTTGTGAGATCCAAGGATCTGCTTTTCTTTGATTTGCAAACTTTAGTAAGTCCTAGCCTCTGGAAATATATATTTCCCAAAATGAATCCACGCCTGACAATCATGGAAAAAAAAAAGGTTTGGGTGCTTTTGCAAATTTCCCACAATGCATAACTCTGCCTAGTCTCGACAGTAGAGCTTATGAAGGATGAAGCTGATGTCGAATCAGTGTGGACTGTAAAATAGAAAAAGGTGCTAATAAAACACATAGACAGGAAATGGAAAATAAAAGGAAAGGTGATGTTTAAGCTGACAGGCCCTCTGTGAGGACAGGAGGGCAAACAATAAGGTGGAAGTGAAGACAGAGGAGAGTACTGTTTGTTTACTGCATGTCTGAAAAATAATCATTTTAGAGACTTTGAAGGTCAGAATGACATAATTTCCAGGCCAGGCCTTGCGGTTTTTACACAAAAATCCAACCTGCTCATCCTCAAGGTAGTCTACTGTATTTTCTGTTGTATAAATAATTAATTGGTACATGAGGAAAACAGATGCTTTCTTTTGCAGATCATAGAAACCACTCTATCATCAAAACGTCTTCAATCACCTAATTATTAAATCTATACGGTGCTAATAATACAGATGGGAGATGAAGCCAGTGAGCTGCAAATTTTTTTCCCATTGAAGCATCCCAATCTACTGCATCCCTTTTTTCACATCTTGAAGTGAACTACTCTCTGTAACATCAGCAAGGCAAATAGAGGGGAGAGTTTCGTGGCAAGCTTATTTATCCTCTTCAGAAATACTTTCCAATCAAGCAAGGCAAAACATCACCAAAAATTACTGTGAAACACTCCACTGTTGTGCATGCTTTGTTGATTATAGAGGGGTGAGGGAGGGACAGAATAACAGTCTATTAGTCATCAGCACTGGGTAGTACATTTAAATCTAGCAATCTATTTCATATGAATATTTTCTCAGGAATAAAGTGCTGGCTGTACCAATCTGCCCTGAAGTAAGAGAAGAATAAAATGCTATAGCATACCAGTATTTCCAGTGTGGTATTATTAAAAGCCAAATACTCAAGATAAGCACCAACAGCTAAGCTATTAGTTTCTAAGCTGTTTTTCTTTTTCTTCCTTTTAAATAACGTTACCTCCATGAGATGCAGTTAATGCAATAATGTAGTTTCCACTCTGCTCATTGGTGCATATGCAAGGTTGGTTAGTACATTTGTCTTTCCCCAAGCAAACATAGCATGGACCCCAGAATAAAAACACATATGCAGTTATTGAAACAATTGAGCTGTATCCATTTCTCCTGACTGGGGACACTAAACCAAAAGCATCCCAAATCAGTTCACATTGCACATATCATGTTATCTACTTATTTCATTAGGATGGGGGGAATTAAAGTTGTAACCTGGAGATGGGGAAAGGCAGTCATTTCTCTCTTACAAGGCTAGAAATCAGAAGAAGATTCTCTCTTCTTGAAAATTAAAGAGAAGGAAAACATCCTTCCAATTGAGGAACAGTGAATGGGACATGACATTGTGAAAATATCTAGGTAAGTGTCAACAGCAGTATTTCTTAACCCTCTCTGGATAAGATGAAATGGTTCCAGTGAGAAAATCCTCACTCCCTCCTCCCCCACCGCTTTTTTTTTATTAAACAAAGGATGGATGATTTATGATATGGGCATGAGCATATACAGCTTTCTTGTACCTATAGATTCATATTTATGAGATTTTTTAAAAAACATCATAGGTAGACCATACATTACTGCAGACTTTCCATTATTAAAGTGTTATGGATTCCAAAGGACAAAAAACAACATCAAGAGGGAAACATATGTTTTTATTTGGAGAAAATGGCTGAATCTGAATCTGCACCATATCTAGACATCTATTTGTATACATTCCTGCAACACAACAAATTCATGAGGGAAGAGAAAATAAAATATCCATGTATTTCTAATGATTTCCACTGCTTTGGAGATATTTATTTATGAAAACCACAGGTAGTCATTATTTATAGTCCTGATCTTTTCGTGCTTTCATTTTTTTTTTTTTTACTAAAACAAAGATGAAATTGGAATTGATTTTTTGAGGGACATTTATACTGAAAGCAGGATCATTTTATATTTTCACAAGTTGAAGTCTGTATTCATTATTACGAAAAAATGTAAGACCAGCAAGCTAAAGTATTTTCATTTGCAGCCCATATTTCTTTTATAGGAAGCTTGTCACTGCACCATTGCATAAAAATGGAATTTAAACTATGCTTGCACAATAAAATGAACTTCAGTGCACTGTTTTCATGCACATTGAAATTATACACTGGATATATATTTTTCTTATGTATGTATGCATGTATGTATGTAAACACACATTTGTCTAGAGAGGGTTTTTTGCTTGGCTAGCTGTAGAGTTTGTGTTTAGGCAAGCGCGCCTAACAATCACAGTCTCCCATTAAGAAGATATGCATATATAATATTTATATGCAGATGTGTATGCTTGCCATCATGCATCCACAAGCATGTTTGTTAGTACTGCTTTCACTTTTTCATTCCAGTGCCATCCACATTAAAATAAAGGTGAATTTCATCTGCTGTGCATTGTAGAATGTATACGCTGTAGTCTATCTAACCTGTGAAAGCAGAATATGCTGGGAGACCAGCATCTTTCTAGTCACTGGGAAATGGGGAACAATAATTAAAAAGTGGAATGGGAAGGCCTATTGTGGCAGTGAAGAGATAAGTCAGAGCATCAAGACCTTGTTTAGTGAGAGAGGTCAGGCACTGCATAGCAGTTAAACACCCCAGAAAGACTCTAGGTTATTTTTCTTTATTGTATGGCCTCCTACAGCTGAGCCAGTAATATGTTCAATCTTAAGTGGGAGATAATAAAAACCCTAACTAGCTAGGAAAGCAAATATTTTCCCTTAAGTCACCTTCCTGTTTATTAGCACAGATTTTCATTTTTTCATTAACATGCACACCCATCTTTGTGTGTTACGCTTAAAACATACATTGTAAGAGTAAATATGACTAAAAAATATTTGGTAAAGGAGTTACAGACACAAAATTTTATTTTTGGTAGGCTTTAAACATTGCAGATCATTTAAAATTATCACACTGTTAATATGGTCTTATTCCTAGAACACCTCCCAGCGCACTGGGCTGCGCCTTTCTGAAAGCAGATAAGCAAGTCCACCATCATCAGTATTCCAAAACACCAAAACAAACCAACAACAAAACAGAGTAACACCCAAACGATGTCCCTTTAGGCATTTCTTTCAATGCACTTTAGCTGACTCCACTTTTATATAGGTTATAGGATTTACTATAGCAACCTTACCACCCTCTCCAAAAAAAAGTCTAGCTCCCCCTCCTTAGTGGCTTAAATCAAACCAATAGAGCCCTCTATTGGTAAAACCCCAAATAGCTACCGAAGTTTCTTTGCAGTAGGGAGCCTATGCCATCATGTTCTAGCCTAAGTCAATGGCAGATGTTTTTAGACTTAGGCAGCATTAGCAAAAGGCCCAGAGAAAAGGTCTGTGTTATCCCCCAAGTAGGAAATTTCATCTTTCTTCTTATTGCAACTGCCTTATGCAAGTGGTAATTTTGAAATTTGAGCACATCATCACCACATAAACCTGTAACACACCTAAGAGCACTTTGTTCTCCTCAAAAACATTTCATTTTTTGGAAACGATGCAAATATATTACACCTGGCCCTGATTCAATATTTCTGCTTTGATAAGTACAGGATTTTGACTCGACTCTCAGAAGGTTTTTGGGACATCATCTTCTGTACAGTCCTACAAATTAATTAAGGCCTTGGGTACATTATAATTAAGGGGCCTCAGGCCAAGTCACCACAGCAACCTAAAGATGCATTACTTTTTTCACTAATAGAGGAGAGAATGTATCAGGAATGGAAGTTATTTCTGCAAAGAAATGCAATGAGCTGAAACAAGGCAGTCTTTACAGAGGAGGACTGCTAGGGACTTCAGAGAGACTTTTCTCAGTTCAGACAGCCAGTGTTGAAAACAAACATTGATAAGTCCTTATGATTTGGCCCATAATTTGTATCTCATCGTCCATATTTCAAAGCCCAGTTCATGACAAAATTGTTGCTTGTACTTATGGGAATCCAAGTACTTAAAGGTGCTATTGACTTCATGGACCCCTTCTTGGGGCAGGCTGGAGGGAGGAAGAGATTTTGGAAGAAGATAGACTCTAATATATGTCTGGGTTTTGCTGAGGTAACTGTCCATACCTTGGCTTT
Source organism: Toxostoma redivivum (assembly GCA_013397375.1). Classification (NCBI taxonomy): domain Eukaryota; kingdom Metazoa; phylum Chordata; class Aves; order Passeriformes; family Mimidae; genus Toxostoma; species Toxostoma redivivum. The sequence continues at coordinate 279,838 of VXBI01008338.1, read as the reverse complement.
AACATAGTGGAATTTCATGACTCCCTGACCTATTTCTGTATCTACATAAAATAATTAAGATTAGTACTCTGTGATTATGAAGTTATTGCATTTACTGCTTAATTACTAAGGAAAGACACTCCCTATCCAAAGTTGAAAATTATCATTTATGTTTTGTATACTAAGAACAAAGGCATAAAAGCTGATTTAGGGCTGCCACCAAAGTGATCTGTGAATCCACAGTGTCCTCCAGCTTTTTGGAAATGGGACCTGGTAGAGGAACGTGTTTTTTCCCAGAGCTAAAATGGAAGGAGGCTGGTGCACACCAACGACTAACCCAGATATGGAGATGAGGCATTACCACATCCAACATACAAGCTAAAAATCTTGGAGCCTTCCTGGGTGTCAGAGCTTAGACATAGTCTAAGGTCAAGGTCACAAGGGAAGATTTTAGCAGATGCAGCTCCTGAAAACAGAAAATGAAGTCTGGTGCTTCCAACTGTTCAGCAGCCCACATGGCCTCTGGCTCCTTCTGCCAGTCCCACATGGCCTAGTCATGTTCTCACTGAATCCAGAACCTTTCTGAAAGTTAGCATCAGTTTTTCCAGCTGTCCGTGAAGTTGATCTGATACATGGAGGTCTGTCCTATACCTGCACTAGGGCTGCATGGGGAATATTAAACCAGCAGCAAACTCATCCATCTTCATGCCTGTGTAAGTCATTCTTTCCTCCTTTCATGTCACTCATGCTCTACCCTCAAGGTCCAATCATCTTCTTTCACCAGTTTTCTCCATGTCTGTTGTTTTTTTTTTGCTTTCTGTGGGCATGAAGGGGAAAAAAATATTGTATGAATAATTCTAAATATACAAATTATGTACAAACATCACATTGCTTAAAAGGTGCAGAAGCTTCTTTCATTTTTAAAAATTTTTATTTTACTTTTATGAATTCTATTGATCAGCAAGAATTAAAATAAGCTGAGAATTCTCAATGTACTAAAATGTGCAGAAATAATGCCTCCTTTCAAGTTAAGTTTGGATTGTTGCATTTCCAATGTCTTCCAATCACCTTTCTGTGTAACACAAAGATTAACTAGTACTGGAAGGTCATGGCATCTACCAGAAAAGGTGACACTGTCAAAACATGAGAAGTCCTTCACTGGACATTTTCTGTCCTCCTTCCGTAATAATTGATGAACTTCCATGTATGTTCTGCGTGACATATAACTGTATAACTATGTGACTAAGTGGGGATTCTTTAAATTCTATTTTGGAAAGACAAAGCCCTGTTATACTTCTGTCTGATTACTCAGATATGTCTGTGAGAATTACATGAGAAAGTATGAGGGGAAAGGTAGAAGAGGAAAAAGTCCATGTGAACTGTAAGTCAATAAATCAATTTACTACTTTGCTTATCAGGTCTTGCAAGTGCTGCTTCAGTCTAAGCAAGTTTCTCTGCATTTCCCTGGGCGTGGAATCTCCCCTACTCTGCTTGGAAGAGCAGGGGATGTGACCAAAAAGGGAAAGAGAGCAGGAGCTGAACTGACGTGTCTCGTTGCATTTTTCCTCTTTGCCTTCAATGCTATATATTGATTTTCCTTTCTACATTTGCCAGACAAAATAATGGCCTTAAAGATCTTGGAGAAGTGAGTTTATTTTTTTTTTTTTAATTCACAAACACCTATTATTTAACGAGGCAAAGAAGCCTATTTTTTTTATTTTTTTTAAGAAGTAATGACTTTCTAAAAATTATGCCACTCCACGATTAAACAGAAGAAAATGCCACTGTGTTAAAAACAGCTTGCCTCACACCCTGAAGCTCTTGATGCTATAAATAGAGGAGGCTGGCAGCCTCCAGCTCGCCATCTTCCACTGCACTGACACGCCGTAGTGCTAGCGAGGGATGGAGATGCTGCATTCACCTGAGCAGAGAGTATTCTGCTGTCTTGTCAGTGTCTGCTGAGAAAAGGCTTCCAATTGGCTGATTTCTACCCTGTTAGGAAAATTACAGCTGTCCTTGTTAAATCTCTTCCCTTCTTTTTTGCCCAGAGCGGCACAGGTAACAAATTTCAATGAATGCAGTATGGGTGTGACTGCTGAAGAAATGACATTAATAACAATGACATTAAAGGGAATATAATTTCAAATCCAGTCTTACAGGAAAAAAATAACAGGAGTAAAAGTAAATTAATGCAAACACTGCATGTAATCTCAGATTTGTAATGCACAAGAAAAATAATTTTAAAAAATAATTACAGGATACAACCTTACAGAGGAAGATACCAAAATTATTCTGAAATTGCTTCACTATGTATATAACTGATGAACTTATTTTTAACCTGTGGAAAAGAAAGGCGACATGAAGCACACATTGCAAGATTGCACTTGTCCCAGGATAAAATGAAAGAAAGCTGTTGCCAGGTGTCCCTCCCACCCAGCAAAGTGCTGTGGAACAAGTAAAGGTTAAATCAAGTCACCTGGATTGATGTGTGCTCAGATCTCACCTCTCTCTGAGTGCAGGAAGGCTCACGTGCTTCAGCAGACATGACCCTTCTGCTCAGGCATTGCCAGCAGGGTGCTGAGAACTGGGACAAGGACAGGGACTGGTTGGCAAGATGCATCACTAAGCACCCCCCAGGTATGTGCAGAAAGGTCCTCACAGGACAGCCTGCCCAATCCTCCTTCTGAGGAAGCCCTGACCCCTGCCATCACTCCATTTGCTCCCAAGAGGCTGCAGTGCTGCTCCATTGCCCTTCTCTTCCACACATAACCTGCTGGAATGGGCAGGCTGGTAACTTTTCCCAGACAGGAGTATACCAGCTTCAGAAGGATTAGACACATCAGTGTCAACAAAATTCAGGAAGAGTCACAGCTTCAGTGAACAATTTACTGAGAGCCAAAGAAAATTCTCTTTACTACGTGCAGTGACAAAGCACCAGGCAGAGGCAGCAACTGAGCTGCAGATTTCTTATTTGTGGCACCACAGCAGCAATTCAGCTCAGCCCCTCTGCACCTCCCTACAGTGTTCCCTGTCAGGGCCATGCTGCAAAATATGGCTCCTTCCAGGAGAGGAAACGGACAGGCAGGAAACCACATCCGAATTGCCCACAGATCCCAGGCAGTTTATAATTGCCTGTTGGTAGGTAGGTTCTTCCATGTGTGCCTGTTGCTTAAAGATCAGTGCATATTGTCCTTAAAATTTCAGGGCACATTGGTGCTCTACTGCATGATTTTTATTTCCCTTAGAAACTGGCACAGGAGAAGTAGAGCTGACTTTAGGGTCTAGGAGCAGTGCTTGCACCAAGAATGATGACTAGTTTTTCCCTTAGGACAGGTAATTTTCTTTTCCAGTGTTCCCCAAGCTTTGGGGAATCTTCTGGTCAGCTTAGGTAAGAAGACACTAAGCTGGAGTTTTTTCCCTGCTGTTTTTACTGGTTTAAATTGAAATCAACATTGTTTTAACATGTTCATGAGGTTAATACACTGCACTGAGAAGCTGAGGAGGAAAAAGAAGGGCAGTGACCAATTCACCTGCCAGCTTAATAGACTGTTTGAATAAGGCTAAAAGCAAACTGTGGTTTTGACTGCAAGCAGCAATGTCCTCAGAGTAAGAGATGTTATTACATACTTGTGATCAATATACATTGCAAAGCAATGTCTTTTTATTTTCTGCTTTAGCCTCTGAAAGATGTATGTCTCCAAAACACCAAAATAAGGTCACAATATAGGTAATTACAGGTTCTGAATTATTTACCTATCATGGCGACAATATGAATGTCATGAAGCCTAAAATTCAAATTATCAACAAGTAAAACATTCAGGAAAAGGACAAATGAAATGTGATCACAACAGATAGGCCTGAATCAGAGCTTACAGCAAATACAAACTGAAGTTACCTTGAAGCTTGGAAAATATAACAGTTCTGTATTGACTATTTAAACAAAACTATTACATAGGATTTTATGGGTCACAAAATATTTTGGCAAACAGCTCTAAAACACTCTCACCTTCTAATTGTCCATGGAAACTATTCATATTTAACAATTAACTCACCCAGAACTGAGAATAATTGTATTGATCAAAAGAAAATTGGCATTTAAATCAACATTTTTTATTTTAAATAATCTTTTGTTCAGTGAAGATGAGACAAAGAAAACTGAGCAGCAACAGCAATGGTTCTTTGCATCATCATTGATGACCTCATTTTAACCACCTCTCTCTTTACTTTATTTCCACAAACCTGTCCTTTTTTCCTGCTTCCAGGTCTTCCTCAGAAAACACCACATATTCCATCACTCTGCAGTTTTCCACTTCTTCATGAGGAGCACAAACCATTTATCCCATTAGTTGTTTGTGCAGTTCCCATCAGCAAGGTTCAGACAGACTGAAAGACTCCAAGTCCCATTGCCAATTCACTAAGTTATCCTATGCCAGCTTCTTTCTGTCTCTAACTTTGCTCCTCTTTTTGGTACTAGTCCTTAATTTTATGGCTGCATACAGGGCCAAATACAGAAGAAGTATGAAACAGTGAAAAAGTAGATTCATACAATATAAAGAGTATCTATAAAGGTATAATGTTTCAAACTGCTCAGACTGTTTTTGGTACATAAATTGTGTTCTTTTTCTTAAGACAATGTTGTGATAAATTAAAGTAATTACTATGTGACCACTTATAACCTGTTCTTATAAAATTCAGTTGTCACTTACAAAGTCATAATTATCCTCTTTTGTTTTATGCTGTCAAGGAGACTGAAGTTCAGGCTGCAGCGCTTTAAATTCCAGCTTTTAGTTTGGTAAAATACCAGCAAAAAGACAAATAGAGTTCAGTAAGACTGCAGATATGAGTGTCTGGAGCACCCAGGTGAGCCGTGCCGCTCCATCTGCACTCTGCTCTCCGTGCCAGGCTGCTTGGCAGGGGAAAGGAACGGACAGGACCCTGCTGTCCAAGCATTGCAGAAGACATGAATCTTGTCAATTTTGGACTGAATTCCCTGCCAGTTATCAAGCAAGCAGCCAGCAAACTGCAGCACAGCGCACAGCAATGTGCACACCAGCGTTTCTGTGCCTCACTGCCCTCCCCTGGATGGCACCAGTCAAGGCATTTCCATGGGCTCCCCGTCTCCAGGTGCTGCAGAGACCATCACCATCACCACCAATTCACCAGGCTTGCTGTAATTACACCAGCTGAGACACAAGCCTGTGTTTACATACAACATATCTTAAAACAGCTTTAATGTGTGACAGTGAAATCTCTTTCTCTGGACAAGCTTATAGGAACTATAGCCTGGTTTCGCAAGGTTCAGGTTCTTTGGATTTCTGTTACTTTAAGGTGCTGAACTCTAGCATTGTCAATTGTATTCTCAAGGGTTTGAATTGCTTCCAAGAGATTTTATCACTCTGTACTTCACATTAGACAGGACTGCAATCATATTCAAAGCATATTGTGGTGGTTAACAAGAAAAAAATCTAAAGTACATATTTCTTTGTTTCTAAAAAGAATTTTTTTTGCTGGATTAAATTCATATTTGGCAGCTAATAAAGACATGTTATTTATTTTTCTCTTAAAATTCTTCCTTTAAGCATACTGATTCCCTAAATTGTCTCCCTCACTTCTCTCCTCTAATTTTCTTATATTCGTTCAGTTTTGTTCTATTCTTCACCTTATCCACAGCAATTTCTTCCAGTCAAAGTATGAATCAATAACGACAGCCTTTCAGAATGATACAGAAATGTATTTAAAGGGGGGAAAATAACCTACTAAAGATAAAAAAATCTTACTGAGATATTTATTGTCATTTACAGATTATATTCATTCGGCTTTATCAGCTTGCAATCAATGAGCCATGGGCATGAAAGTTTGCATGTAAGTTTATCTTAATGTGGAGAAAATCAGAGAATGGAACTGTAACACTTTTACAGCCTCCAAAGAAGCCTGATTATAACAGTCACAAGCAATATAGATTCTCTGGGGTTCTCCATAAAGGGCTGTGAAAAGCTTAGATTTGCTCATTAAGCTGACCAGATTTTGCATCTCTCAGATTAATTTAGCCAGACTCTGATGATCTCCAGAGCTGCTATCAAAATAGTCAGGGACTACTAGTCCAGGCCACAATAATCCTAGAGCTGGGTCAGGGAGGTGCTCCCTGGAAGCTCAGCAGCAGCGATGCTGACAGCATGTCACCCTTACTCCTTGTCCTTATCCCTGGCCCCAAACAGGACACTGTGACTTCCTCATTACAGAAACTGTGTCTTCAAGGTCATTTATGAGAGTGACCTAGGGTACCTGAGCCCATGCTCCTGTTTGAGGAGTTTGCCAGCCTGTTGTTTGAAGGCTGAGCTACTGTAATCACTGGCTGTGAGTGTACAGTTAGCCCATCCCAGGTGTAAAGTGATGCAACTTAAATGAACTTTCAATTTAAAGTTAATTGAAAGGGGTTAATTCTAAACCATATTATCTCACAACTGGAATGGGCCAAGAATGGAAAATTACTGTAGCTCAGCAGATGGGCAACAGCTTAGTAAACCTTCTTAATTTCATTTTGTTCTCAAATATATCTGGCCTGACAAATATCATGACTTTACACAGCAGCTATCTTCCACCAGACCAAGGAAACCCCTGTGATGGAAAAAAATTTAGTAGGGAAAGCTGGACCATTAATGGTTTACATGCCTGAGGTTTGTTCCTACAGGACTCCAGAATGGCACAACCATAAGAAAAAGGGTAAAATTTCAACTTCTGAAAGCAAAGCCTTCCTGTGTATCTCAAAATAGTCACTTAAAACAGTGCCAGAAACTGATAAGAAAAGTAGACCCCAGACACCACTGCCAGCCCTGTTAAAAAAAAATTTAATTTGAGGCCTTGAGCACTTTTTTTTTTTTCTGGGGGAAAGAGTGACATGATTCAATGAAGAAGCGTGAGCATTTCTGGGAAAGATCCATTTGTTATCTTTTGGTTGGAGTCTGAAGCTATTTTATTATGATGCTGCAATGCGAGCAATCATTTAATTCCTGGGCTTTTGTCCTGTACTCACACAGAACATCAAAGCAAGCTTAATGCCATTTGAAAGATCATAATCTAAACTAGAAGATTTAAAATGATGCCAAAGTCAACCTCATATGCCAAGAAGATAGGGAGAAAGTGTGATTTAATCAGCTGGCAGATTTTTAAAATATTTGTTCAGCATCTTTTTTTCTCCTAATCAAATTTACCAGTAGCAGGGGAATTAAAATAAAAACTGTCTGTACAGATATATATCTCGCTTATCCATATTTTCCAGAAAAAGGACACTCACAGCAGAGATTTTGTGAAAACTCAAAAGAATATTAAGAGCATAAAAAAAACCCAACCCAAACCAAAACAATCTTACCATCATTATGCAGGTACTGAGGTACCAAAATCTCTGTATGAGCCAAATGGTTTTGTTGGCATATAGCCATTCCAGAGCTCCTCCCAGAGGAGAGGGCATCCTGACTTAGGAAGCAATTCAGGGAAAGTCAGACTTGTTTATGCTGCTTCTGTCTGCCTCTGAGAGAAACTGTGGTGCACCATTAGGACCATCAGCAGGGCATGGGCTGTGTGCCTTCTTCCTACCAACAGCAGACAGATGTGTCCCTTTTGTTCACTTCCCTCAGTCTGTCGTTTTTCCCAGGGACCATGACCATTTGCAGTACCCTGACACGAAGGTCACACAAGGAAATAGAGCTGTGCATTTGAATTTTATTTTTAATTGGGTCTCATTAGGAACTGCAGAGGACTTTTTTTTTCCTTGCCTGTTACGTTCTGGTGAGTGAAATCATCCCAACTGAAGATACATACACAAAACTTGGGTTTGATACTCAAGAACAGGCACTGGGAAGCCTGCAGCTCTGTGATGCTGTTGGAAAAGTCATATGCAAGCTGGGAAGTACTACTTTTTCTAGCTCCTAGCTGCCCTTTCAGTCCTGGGATAAACAAAGGAGGGAAGAAACACAAAGACTTCTTAAACTCTGTACACTCACTGTATGATAATGCAGAGAGGGGGCAAGATTGACAAGCATGTTTTCAGACAGGAAGCAATGCAAGCTTCAAAGAGCCTAAAATATTTTTTAATTAATAAGGGATCAGTAGGAGCCAATTAAATCATGGCCATTCCAAATAGAGAAGATTGCTTTGCTCTTTTTCCTGTGCTGTTTCACAGTAGAGTCTTAAATTTGCCGGTTCCTCAAAAAAATAGTGCTCTGCGCCTTTACAAATTACTTTGCTTTTTTCAGTCATAATTAAATGACAGTTAAGAAGCTAAGAGAACTTCCTATTTTTCAAAATTTAAGCTTTAGTTGTCCGGGAAAAGTTTTCATCATTGGACTTCATAAAGGTGCAGGGAGCTAACACTTCAAAACATATCTTGCTCACTACCCATAAATATGTAGTCTAGCTTATTGACACTCAGATAATTTGATGCCTTTCTCATGTCATATTCAGAAGACAGGCAGTTTAAGAAAAAATAATCTGTGTTGCTCCAGGTTATGTAGTCTGCTCCAGCATATCAATACCCTTGAAACTATCATATATTCTATCAGTCAAATCAATCCCCTCACCTTTCTCAGGCAGAGGCAAACCTTACCTGAATTCCTAAAAAGAAGAATTTTCCCTCCTGCTTCCTTCAAATAAACAAATTCAGCCAATTCATTTTAATTGCCTTGGAGTGATCAGCTGTGCATCTCAATACTGAAGTTAGGCTGTTCTTCATTGCTGGAGTTACATTTTGATGCCACTCTCATTCTGTGCCAGAAGGCCTGTTACAGACACTGCTTCCTACCCCATCCTTCAGTCTAGGAGCTTAGAAGCTACCCTTCTTTCCTCTACACTTTATTTTTTGCCACTCCTGCATCATTTCTGCCTCCTTATCATATTCTCCCATTCACTGGAGAAAGCAATGCTTTAGCAATCCAGTTCTAAATAATCCTTAATAGAAGAAAATTCGTGCTGCTTTCCCAGGCTTTTGTTGACATACTGCTGGGTTCACCATTCCTCCTGGTCAGCCAAAAAAGTTTGTGGGTTGCCAGGCTTGTGTACTAAATGTATAATTCAGGGAGCTCTCATTTTAAAATACAGGTCCCATGTGAGTGTTGTCTATTTCTCAGCATTTTGTAGTCATGAACTCCTCTGCATTGGCAAAGTGACTGTTGAGACAAAAAAATTCCAAGCTTAATCTGCAATGTGCAGGAGAAAGAGGTTTATGAAAAAGAGGAGAGTTTTAGATTCCATGCTCATTTTGCCTTGCTTTGCCTCAGACAGTGCCATCTGATAAAATCAGCAGAGATGGCTGTTGACTTCGTTATTACATATCTGCTAATTTCAGAGATACTTGCTGAGAATGTTGCTGACTTTAATTGCCATCTTGATTTACATAATTTTGCTCCTTTGCCACCTTTACATACACTAATTAGCAGGCTTGGCCTACAGTTTTGTATTTCACTGGTCTATTTAAGAAGGTGGACATACTACATGGGAACAATTATTTTTTCTGGTGCCCCATTCCCGTAGGGCACAGGGCATCACCATGTGTGTGGGCACAACAGAAAGCTGACTCACATGCTGCAACCTTTCTATTCCTCATTCGTTTTCCCTCAGGAAACCCTAGTAACTTCACGTGATTTCTTATCTTCTATTCTTAGGATCATTTCTGGGAGGAAAACCATCAGTATCAAGAAGCAGGTATCTCCTGAATTACCTAATAACCACAACTGTCCCATTTCTTTGCTGTTTCAGTAAGAGAAAAGTGGTGGAGAGGAAAGGGAACTATGCCAACTTGAGTAATATTCACAGTAAATGTCTTTTAAAAAAAGAAGTCTGCTGACTGCGGAATTTTCTTTTAAAGCCTGATGTCAGGCTGGCAGTGGAAAAAGTCCTTCTCACTCTCTCAGATGTACACTCACAGCCCCAAAGGATGAGGTGACTAAGCTGTATGTGCTTTACCGCTTTAGGCCTGCCCTTTTGGATCTTATCTTTACCAGAATCATTTATAGATGGAAAATTAGTCACTTTATTGCTAAAAATAATTATTATCAATGAGATTTGAAAAGGATGATGGAGGGAAAAGACTAAACCTTCTGAAATTATTAGCATTTTACATGTGAGTTCTTCATGTCTTTTGATTGGGAAACACTAGAAATTTATATTTTTTTTACTTGCAATTTTCCTTCTTGGTCCAGAACAGACCTGATTATATGATCTCTGCAGCAAAAGCTGGCCTGGCTGCTGAAATCTGCACCACTTTGATGGTAGTGACAAGAATTTGGTGGAGGGTTTTATTAATTGTAACACAAAATGACATAAAGACACCAGTGCAATTTCCCACCGTTATTTTTTGTACTATGCTTTTTGAATCTACTTCTTAGGAAAATAAAAAAGCTCTTTGTGATAGGGATTATCTCCATTATATGGTTTAGTAGTGAAGTAGTTAACCATGTTGATTTCTACTGTGCTATATTTTAGTTTCAGAGTTAACATCCCTCTGAAACAAATAGAGCTGATTATTCTTTTTAGAACAAATTTTTCTTGTTCTGCAGACTGAGGTATTGTCTACATTAAGAACATTTGCACCATTATAACTACCCTAATTTTAGTCACATCAATCCCACTCCTTGATGTAGACGAATTATACGTAACCACATCAGATAAAGCATTATTTTATGGCTGTGCAGTCTGCTCATATTAGGCATTTTCAATAAAGAACAATCGAGTTCCATTAGTGCAAGGTTCCCCAAATGGGGAAAGATGATATTAATCACTTTGCACTATTTTTACACAGAAAAAAAAAAAAAAAGAAAAGAAAAAAAGGAAGGGAAAAAAAGTTAGGATGTTTTCTGAATAAAGTGAAGTAATAATTTGAAAAAACTAAAACCACATAAAACTCTGTACCTGTCTGGGGCAGCCCCAGCCCAAGACTCTGGGGAGAGTAAGTTCCTGCTGCAAAGGGCTCTATGTTTAATAAATGTGGGCGCATGGTCAAAGGCTGAGGATACCAACTTTCAGAGCAGACTACTGACACAGCTAAAAATGCAAACCACTGCCTTCCACACCATCAGCCTCATGCTAAAGAGGCTTACATTCCCTTGAGAAGGAACAGATATTCTCTGTTTGCATACTACCTAACACAGGAGGGTCAGCTACCACAATATAAATATTTAATCCTAATAACTAGGGAGGCAATATCAAGGGGATATGTTAACATGATACCTCTCTAAAGCTCACAGTGAATAAGCAACCACTCCTCTTCAAGAGGTAGCAGAATAGGAATTGGACTTTTAAAACACAGAATCAAAAGTTGACCAAAGCCTGAATTTCCATGCCCATTTATGCTGTAGCTGAAGAGCCTGTATTTGTAGCATAAGGCATAACATGCAGCAATTTTGCCAATGTAAGGAGTCAGACAATGAAAGAGGGGCTGGCAGCAATAGAAATGGGGATTTGCCTCTTTCTCCCTCCCCTTTCCTCCCTGGAACACAACATATTTTTATCAGGAACAAAAATAAATAAATCCTCAGTTGTCTTGCTGTGCCCAATTAGTATTCCATCCATGAACTGTCCCATCAGGGAAAAATGCCTCCCTCACACACGTGTTCAGGATAGCACTGATGGATCTGAGGGCCTCTCCAAACACAGTGACCATCTGCTAGGCAAAACATAGGGGTCTGACAAGCAGGAGCCATTCAGCCCTGTTGTTGGGCCACATTATTACATATTTGACAAGGGTAATGAGAGGCTGTCATTAACCTTACATGACAGTCTCCACAATGACACACACTAAAGCAAGAACAAAGAGCAGAACTCAGTAAAAAGGCACCTACTTCTCATTTAACCCCGAAATTGTCAGACACCATTATTGCTAATGGAGGCTGGCGGTCCTGGGGTTAATTTCCATCTCTGTGCTCTGCTTGTTCTCTTTTTGAAATGTACTCCTCATATGGTTAAGGAAGCAGTTTTATCAAGGCTATTGGGAAGGCAATGCATTATTTATCATAACACACTGAGATGTAAGAACAGAGAGGGTCTCCTGGAGGAATGAACAAACAGACATATTTCATGAGCCCTTCTGATGGTCTGAAAAAAAATTCTGAGCTCAGTCTCTGATATTTAAGGTTATCATTGCCTAAGTGTGACCTTTCTCTCATCTGCATTTCCTGCCAGGTTTCTGTCAAGCTTGAAATCACAAGACTGTTTTTCCTGGTGACCTTGTCACAGTCACCTGACTTTATAAGCACAGGGAAATCCCATAGAGAAAGTTAATCGGTTGCCTGACTTTTAGCTGAACAACACATGTAGGGTGAGACAGCACTTACAATTTCAGGAAATAAAAGGTCATCTGAATATAAGATCTCTGTCTCAGGTGTGATGATATGAGTTACAGTCCTCCAGCAAGTTATGAAGATCTCGTAATAGAGCTGCTTACCACCTCAGCGAGCCGAGGAATACATCTATTCCCATGGTGACCTGCAGGCTTAACCTAGGACAGGGGGCTCTGGGAATGAATGCAAGCACGTGTTCAGATGCTTTGGCATATTAAGGACAAATGATAGAAGTGAAAGTGAGGATTATGCCTCGCTGCAGGAGCCTCAGAGCTGGTACAGCTGGGCGTAGCTCACAGGAGTCACAAGGTTTGGGAACAGCTCAAGCCAATGAGAAAATAGGACATCAGGTGGTGGGTAGCTGCAGTGCGAGGATGCTCAGAGCCATCGGGGGGAGGGGATGCCATCTCTGTGGAGAAGCTCTCTATAAATAGCATACAAAAAGCAAATCACTTTCTTTCCACACAAAGAAGCAAATGCAGCAGCACGAAGCTATCCTTCCAGAGGCACTGGCTGGGAGGTTGAGAAGGAAGATGTATGAACAAAAGATTAATACTTCTGTGGAAAAAGTGGAAGGTAAAAACTGTCATTAGAAGACAAACTATCCAAGAAGTGAGTCCAAGCAAGACTGCATTTTATTTGAAAAAGTAGAATATATGTTGTACAAGCACATTTCAGATTATTGATTGCTTTTCCAAATTTATTGTGGTGTTCCTTTACAGACCTGGGTGCCAACATCATGTGCTACCTTTTCTGCTCTCTCATTGGAGAATGCCCTCCTCCCAAGCCACCCACAGAGGAGTCTGATGTAAAATTAAATAAGTCTTGTTGCCATTGAATCAAACCTCTTTTGTTATCTAGCTATCCAGAATTCGTTTTCCATTAACATCTGCATGATCAAACAGTTGTTTTACAACTATTCTCAAAGACTTACTGAAAGGAATGCAGAACACACACAAAACTGAGTTCTGCTTTGAATTGACAAAAATGCCAGTGAAGCATTTTTCTTCCTTTACACAGCCTGGTATACAGCTACAGCTACTGGCATTCAGTGAGCAGTGGAAATACTCAGTCCCACTTGTCCCATCTCTTTATCATGGGATAAGTCTAACCAGCTAGTACTCCTCCCCAAGAGATCTTTCTGAGCTAGCACAGGACTCCATTCATTAATTTCCTCAGTAAATGTGCATGTCAAACCACTAAGGATGACTGAAGCATTGTGCTGCAGTACCATCAATATATGGATTGTACACTGTTCTCTGTCTTTCCATCTCTCTCCCTCTCTGTCTCCAGCCCTTACCCCTCCATCCACTCCCTCTTGTTGTTTTCTTAGTCTAAAAAATTCTTGGCTTTAGCTCAAGACAGAGTTATATGGAAGTTTACCTTCATCATCTGAGTTTTAATAGACTGGTATGACCTCTAAAAATAATTGTAAAACAATATGTCTTAGAACCCACTGATGGGCAGACTTATCAAATATGACTGTCTCTAGCACATACAATGAGAATGAAGCCAAATTACCTCTGACTTGAATTTGTTAGGCTAAGACTGGTGGAGATGCTCACCTCTTTTTAGTGCAAACTTTGGTCATATGCCTGTGAACAATGGGAAATAGCAGTGGTTTGAAAGACAGTAATTTCTTGCTAGTTTTTCTGAATATTTTATGTGCTAACCTTATGATAGGCAAAAATTATTTATGAATGTAGAAATATCATTGCTCCTAAGAAAATCTTCAAATGGAGCATATGCATAATATTCTAGTGGCTTCTATTTCTGTGGAGAATTTGAGAAGTCTGTATTATCAAGATCCCTCAGGACACCAAAGAAAAATTTGATATGTCTTCCCTTACAGTGAATTTTAAAAGGGTTCTTTAACTCTAATTAACGAATCTACTTGGGAATTCTTAGAAATAGTAGTCCATACACATAAATGAAAAATATAGTATAATTTTCAAACAAAACAAAGTTTATTTCCTGTTTCAAGCACAAAATTCAGACTTTACAGAAGACCAGATTTGAGGGCTCCATATTAACATACAGTGAGTTCCCTCAACACGTCCAGCATTTAACCTTTTATGAAAAGGTCATCACATTTACCTATAAGAGTTATTTCCTTATGAATGCAATTATTTATGGGCCACTATCCTTATGAGGCTATATAAAACTATTACATTTTCATTTGACATGATAGTTGGCAATTAAATGTTCATACTATTAATTGCCAGAATTGCTCTTCATTTTCTTTTTCTGAAGCTGAGACTAGTTGCTCTTTCACTCCAATTTTTTGTCAGTTATCCTATTTTGTATAACTTTATAAGAGATACATATACTGGGTAAGAGTCTTCCTGTGTTATGATATTAAAGAAATAGAGATCATCATTATATTAATGGTAGAACTGCACTGCTCCACAGTCACTTAACATTTGCTAAAAGCTACAATCAACTTGCTACAAAGTCAGGGAAATGATCATAGAATCATTAAATGGTTTGGGTTAGAAGGGATCTTAAAGATCATCTAATTCCAACCCTCCTGCCATAGGCAGAGACTCCTCACACTAGACCAGCTTGCTCAGTAATGTCAAATACTGAACTGTTACTGGAACACAGATGAGGAATACTGATAGAATGTACTTCTGTTGCATTTTGCATAACATTCAAGAACAGAAATTATTTTTATCACTTGTCCAAGTCACCTTTACATGCCCAGCCTTGGACCTGTAAATCTATTGTGTTGTTCACTGCATATGAAATAGATGTGAATGAAGGATTTACATTATAACCCTTTCTTGCAGTTTTCAAAGAAAGAAAAAAGGCAAAAAGAAGGGGAAAGAAGAATCAATTATCAGTGTGAACAGAAACGTCTGCCATCCCAGAAAGAAAAAAGAATTGGGGGATTTTTGGAATATGGAACCATATAAAAGGGTTCATATTTTAATCAGGAGAGAGTTCATTCTACATCCCTGGCATATGCTGGCAAGCCTTGCAAATACGATGTTCTGCCTTTGAATTAGCTGCAAACACTATCACATGAGTCAGACTAAACTATGTTTAATCAGATGCCTGATGAATTATGAATGGGTCTACCAAGCAATTGGACCATTAAGCATTAGATGAGACATAACTGCCCCAGATGCTTTACCCAGGGTAAACTCAAGTATTTGTATTCCAACTTTCTAGAAGTGGAAAGACTTAGCAACCAAAATTTGTTGATAGCTCAGGAGGCTCCAGGACTGGAAATTTGCTTGCATAAAGTTCAGACGGGAATTGCAGGGTTGCAATATGTAAAAAAAAAAAAAAAAAACCAAAAAAAAACACATATTAAGAAATACACATTTGTTATCACCTCTGACAGAAATAACTCTACCACAATTTGAGTAACAGAGTTCCAGTGAAATAAGTGAGGAAGGCAGTGAGCTAGACATTGCTTCTCTGAGGAAATGGCAGACAGCTTGGACTTAGACTGTATTTCCATATAAAATCATGAAAATTACAATCCATTCTGAGCCAGAAATTCTAAGAAAAGACAATAAAACAGCACAGGGACCCTGCCAGGCACTATTAAAAGATTAGCAAAACAACTCTGTCACTAAAATCATTATTTTTGCTTTCAAAACAGTAGGCAGCATTGCAGATTTCAAGGTCAGAGGTAAAATGACTGATTGACAGTGAAAAATTTTGACCTTCACTGTGGTGAGCAATGACTGCAATGAGAAAAACATGGTCTCACCATCCTGGTGGTCAGGGCACAGTTTCATCAAAAGGTAGTCCAGAGTTTAAGCCGTATTCCTGTTATTCCTCTCATGGCTCACAAAGGACTATTAGCTTTTTATAGCAAGCAGCTGTTGGCAGTGTTTCTGCTGCACCCAGTTTCTCAGTCTATGATGCTGGAGGGAAGACAGCCCTGCACAAGACCCAAGTACACCAAGTGAGGCAAGTCAGCATGGAAGAATGGTTTGCTTATTACAGCCCTAGTATATAAGATTCAGATGCAAATACAAAATAACCAGCTGCTGTGGAGTTCCTGAATTTAAGGCTGTGAAGAGAGAAAAGTAGGTAGGAGCCACAGCAGTCAGGTAGGTAGCAGCAATTGACTAGCAAGGACCTGTGTCTTAGAATTCTGTGTGCTAGTGATGGATATTAGCCCTGGAGGAGGAACTTACTGGAGGCTTCTTTTATGTATGATATCAGTGCAACTGTCCTGGTTCCCTCAAGCTATGCTGGAATCCCTAGAGGAAATATCACATCCCCTTCACTCTGCCTGTGTCCCATCACATGTCCCCCTGGTAGTCCACAGTGATTTGTTTCCTTCCCACACAGAGGTCTACGACAGTATGCTCCCTTTCCAAACACCTGCTGTGTTTGCAACAGCCCTTTGCAATTTCCCTCTGCACAGTCATGTGTGGTCTGCTTCTTCTGATCCTCACGACAGCTCCCTCCAGCTGCACCTTTTCACCATGTGTCAAGGTGGAGGAAAGTTTTTGTGCCAACAGCATCTCAGACAGCAGGAGTTTCTGACAGTCCTTGGCTCACTGCTGTGCTGAGGTCAAGGGTAACAAATTGCTTCTCTTGAGGAGTTATGTGCCCAGTAGCAGTCCACAAGGACACTGATGCTCCCTGCTCTTTGTGTTGGGAGCTCTGTGTGGTGCAGGAATACCTGCAGCAGTTCAAGCCTGCATGGAATTCTCCTGCTCTAGGAAGAAAATAAACCACCTGACTTACTGAGTTCTGAGGACATTTCATAGGAAACAGGCTTTCTGGTGTTACCTGCTGGAGTCAAGGTTTTAGGGCATTGTAATCTTTTAGTTAATCAAAACTGGTGGTCTCTATCACAACTAAAGTATACAAGTGGAAACTATCACAAAAAGAAAAATACTCAAGAATCAGATAAAGGCCCAATAAAATGTTCTATGAATATCTACGTTGTACATACAGGAAACAATGTGTTCAAATCAGGGCTCCTCCACCAGGGTACCAGGGAACTAGATTGATTATTTGTGCCTTGAGGTTTTTTCCCTTTCTAAGAAAAATAAAATGCTGCAAGGAATCATTCAGTTGACAATAAAGGATGGAACTTCCAAAGGTGGATAAACATCATTTTCTGCTCATGCTCATGTTTCTGAAGTGGGTCATTCTCCTCTGCACATGGAGAACTTTGCAGTCCCTTAGGAAGTCACAGGCTGTGCTGAGATGGGTTTCTTTTGTCATGAAATTAAGATAAATACAAAATACACAATACAAACCCTTTCTAGTAATCAAGACCAACCTATTACAGTGGTTAAAAAGGAAGATACCTCTCTCTAACTTGTTTCAATAACCCACATGCAGTCTCTAACATCCTTTCATTGTCAGGCACGTATTTCATTTCATTCTGGACACCTACTCATACATTCGTAAGTACTGGAACCTTATTGATGGTATTCACACATTTTCCTACTCTGGACCTTCTCCCAAGAGACAACTAGGGCCCACATAAGTATCAGTTGAACATCACAGTTGAACAAATTTGACTTTGTTAGTGAAGTATTATTTATGTCCTGAGGAAGGTACGAATGGCTGTGTTGTATTTCCTGCCCAGTCACAAAAAGCAAAGTAACCCTGTACCATCTCAAATAATCTATGTGAGCTGCTAAATCAATTCTCTTAAACCTAATGCCAATTTGCATGCTGAAATAGGGGTTATCAGCAGTTCTGTTGCTTTGAATGGGAGAGCCAGTGTGCTACCCCAACTCTACCACTATTTCATAATAGACTGTCACAATCACACAAATGAAGCCTCATCTCTTCCCCAGAGCCATCTAATACTGCAAAATAAATGATGGGATCACAAAGGATCTTCAGAGTTTCCAGGAATTTCTTTTGTCTCAGGCTTCTCAATTCAGCGCCCTTCCTTCCCTCTTCACCTTGCCAGAGAAACCATTCAGAGGATGACTGCTCAAACTATTACAGGAACAGAGGCACCAAAACCAGAATTTGGGTGAGACTAAGCAGTGATACTAAATAATTGCACTCCAGACAGGCTTTGCTCAGCTTCACCTTCCCTCATGAGAGGCCTGTACTTTTGACTTTGACTGTTTCAGATCCTCGTCTGTGCATCCTTCACAGTCTCTTCAAACATGGAAGGCTCAGCCCCAGAAGAGTCAGTTGTCATACTGCTCCCCAGCAGCCTTCACAGGGGTTCAACCAGCACCTGCTTTCAGAGTTTCAAAGTGTAGTTCATAATCTGTCTGGCATACCACCTACCTAGGTGTTTACCCACAGCTGGGTTCTGTGTAGCAGAGTTACCTCTGGGTTCTTTTAGGAAGTGGTCCAAGAGGATAACACATGCCTGTCTGAAAAGCCATGGGGTTAGAAGTCTGACTCAGCACAAGCAAAAGCAGATTTCAGCTTTGTCAATCAAAGGGAGCAGGACCCAATTCTCAGAAGTTTTCCTAAACTTTGCAGCAGTGAAAGGCAGGAAAGCATTTATCAAAATCATCTCATTTAAGCTCTGTCTCCATTCAGCAGCAAATGCAAAATGTACTGCACCATGATTTGGCAAGACAACCCCCCTGAGCCCCACAGGTATAAATAACTTTGCTTCAAACTGGTTTCTTGGATTGCAGATAGCAACTCTTACTCATAGGAAAAAACAATGGCAATATTTCTTTTTAGCAAGTAAACAAATTCTTAGCACACACAGGAAGGTCTGGTACCTTCATTCTTCACCTTTTATTGTATGTTTGTATGTTCCTTTCTGCCAGTAAAACACTGTAAAGAGAAGATGGTTGTAATCAGATCATTGGCTAAAACAACTGATCAATAACAACTGCATATGCTGCAAAGAGCCTTTAATGGCTCTTAATCCCCATTAGACTGATCTGGAGGAAGTTGAAGGGGAAACTGCATCACATTTCAACCATTTATAGCAGCATCCTGGTACTTGAGCAGCTTTCAGGGAATGGGAGCATTTGTTCTGAGGTGCTCTGGGACAGTCATCAATAGGATAGGAAACTATTGCATCATTATTATCCAGGAAATGCTTTGGGGAGTCTCCAGGGAATTGACTCCAAGGGTTATAATTTTTTAACAGGAGCCTATGTTGGGTCAACCAGCAAAGAAGTACCATGTGAAGATTTTCTACCATTGGTAATAAAACATGTTTTGGGGGGTATTTGACACTAAGTATAAAATCAAAAAGGCTAGTTTTAATTATGTAAGCCATCATACTGTCTTTAGGAATATCTTCCAAACCAACATTATTTATCTTCCTGACAAGTTACAATGCAGACATATAATGACAGAAGTTTCAACATATTCTTGGTTTGCTCCCTCACAACACCAAATAAAAAGTCCACACCACACTCTACAGTACACCCATAAGTGGTTTGAGAACTTTTTCTTGTGTCTACCATGCCACTTCTCTGTGCTGAAACAAATCTACATTTTTGCTTTTTCAGCCTACACATTTTGTTTTGCAAAGAGAAAAGATTAACACTAGGAATAAGGACCTAAAATGTGTAGCACTCATTCCATAGCTACTAGGCATTATCACAGGATTCAACAGGAATTTGTAATGAATTCAGTGTTTAGTTTACCTGGTGATGAATCTTGCCTTTATTGACTTTGAGAAACATAAAGCCTTTGAAAACCAAATTAAGTAGCAAGGTGCTTAACCTGAGCAGTGTGTTGTGGGCAATTAGCCCTTGGGAATGATCAGTTTTGTTTCCAATTGCATTCAATGTGGTAAGTGAGGAAAGCTAGATAAGCTTGTCAGGGCTGTGGCTGAGATATAAGTTTAAAGAAACTGTGCTCCCCAGGTCAGGCATGTCTTTCCCCTATGCATACTTGGTATGTATTGAAAGAAATTCAATGAAGCCTATTCCACTGATGGATATAGAGCTGTACAAACTGCAGTTTCTTTTTACCAAGAGAGTTTTTAGGAGCAAGTGGACTCTTGGAATGTCTAATGCTCTGGGGTAAGTCTAGTGTTAAATGACTTCTTTATAAAATGGCACCACTCCTGCAGGTATGTTGAATATTGCTTTAAAATGACAGCATTGAAATAGCAGCCAGCTCTCATGTTCTCACAGGTCCTAATTTTTGCTCATCTTCAGGGTCTAGAAGTGTGCAGGAAACAAAGAGGCAGCTCTGCATCAGTGTAATTCTGCTGGCACTACTGCAGGAAAGCACAGCTCATTGAGCTTACCTTTACTATCATCTAGCCTCGAGAGGCCCCAGCACATTCCTGTGAATTGATTTTGCAGCTGGAAGGATATTTACCCTTTGCAACTCCAACCACCTCAGAAATATCATCAGACAAGTATCAGCTTCAAGAAGAACATATGTACTTCTTGTTTCTTTAGCAATTCATAGAAAAGGGCCCAAAACCAGAGAGGATAGGTGGTTCTGTTCTTAATTTTCGGCACAAAGATGTTAAGTAAGTCTGTAGTATCAAGGGATTAGTATGATCTCTTAGTGAAATTTGGCTATCATGTCCTGTTTCTCAGAGCAATTACACATCCACTGCTCTAGAGCAACTCTTGGGCAGTTATCCAGTTATTCCTCTGCACTTTCCATTGAAGGCTCCTATTAAAGCCTTATGAAGTCAATGGAAAATCTTTTCAGTAGATACTGGCTATAACATAGACGAGAGGCATCTCTTTGATGAGCAGACTGGGTTTCTTTGCCTTTCTTTGCCTTCATCCTGCAAAATCTGAGAATCAGAAGCTGAGAATCTCAGTGCTTCTTGTGCTTATACTGGCAGTTTTACCGAAAAGACTAAATATAGAATTTTGTTGAACTGAGCCTTATTCCTAAGGCTTCTTGTGTGTCATTTAAGCTTCTGATGGCTAAATAACAGCTGCAGTAATATGAAGAGATTACAGAAAAGCATCAGCCACTGGAACCAAAGAGGTTATCCCATGGAGCTTTTGTGCAGTTTGTTTCATATCTGCCTCATGAAGTCCTCTGCCTTCCTAAAATAATACGTAATTATCATTCAAGACACATGTTTTCTACTAGCAAATGGGAATAAAGCATAGCAGCATTCTTAAAGAATGCTGATTTTTTTTTTTTAATGGTTTTCTATTTTGAATGACATCTGCTTTGTGAGAGACTTAGGAATCTGGAAGGAGGTTTGCAGAGGAGAATGAAATCATCTCTCTGATCCTTCTGTATTCTATCAGCTTCAAAAAAATGCTTGTACTTGACTTCCTGCAAAAATCAGTACAATGCCAACTCACTTTTTGACAGCTTTATATAACACCCTGCTATGTGGAAATATTTTGAAGTTTATTTTTGTGTTGTATTTCAATTAGTCTAATCAAAACATTTAAGCATTTTTATAAACATGGCTGAATAAAACCCTACATCTGTCAGAAAACACCAATGATCCACTGTATTATCTGCAGCTTTACATACCAGGAGTTGAAGATAGCTAATAGAGTAATTCTCTATAGATAAAAAATTAATAATAAAAAAACACCTTTTAGATAGATTACACATTTCCAATTTTTCAAGCTTTTCATATTAGGGACAAAAAATCCCTCCTTATCTGTGTGGCAATGTGAAAGGGCTTTATTTGTTTAAATTACATCCTCTGCAGTAAGTGTGCATAGAAGAGATGGCTGGGGCTTGTTATAGTAAGGATGTATGAAGACACAAACTTTAATCTTCTAGGCTCATCTTGAGCTCCTGAGGGTAAGACCTCACTCTCAAATTTCACTCTGGGCTGCAGGGATGCCTGTGGCTCTTCAGAGGCTGAGACCAGGGAGATGAGTATCCTGCCCATGGGTGGTGGGCACTGGTGAGCATCTGTGTGATGAAAGAGGTGAGGAAAGAGGTCTCCTGGATCTTACTGGAGTTTTCACAGTGGCAAAGTCCCAACCCTATCTCAGTGGTATGACCAAAGCTGGTGATGCATGGCATCCCATGGCAGCACTGAGGGAAGTGCCAGGGGCAGCAGTGGGCCACAAAGGTACCTTTGCTGGCCTGATCTGATGTCCAGGGAGTTTTGACACTTACTGGGTGCTTGGATGTGGGACACTGTGGAGGTTTCTCTGGCCCTCATGCTAGAAGTCCCACTTCCTTTCTACATGAGCACCTACAGCACTGCCAGAGGAGGTCTGAATTATGCCAAGAGTGATTGTGGGGGTCTGGAATGAGAGTCAAGGATATGGACATTCTTTGGCATCTACTTGGACCTACTAGAGAAGGAGAACTCAGGGAAGATTAGATGGATTCCACAATTCTGTGCATTAACAAGTGTTTGCACAGCTGGGGTTGAAAACAGGGGTTTGAATTCTAGGGCCCTGGTATCCAAGACGCCTGACCAGGTAGGGAATATTTGCCAACAGGCTGGCCAGTCTGGTAAGAGTTTTAAACTGGGAGTGATGAGGGTCTTGATGACATTGTCCACTGGAAGGGTGGACTGGTTTGGTAATCAAAGAGTGCAGAGAGACGTGGTAATTTGGTCATCAAAGCAGGGCAGAAGGGAGTTCAGCCCAAGTACCTGCACACAGGGAAGGAAGTACCTACAGTATATGGAAGAAATTCTCTTAGCATTTGGGGGAAAATCAGCATGACTGAGTGCCTCTCAGTGCTGTACACTAATACATGCAGGATGGGGAGCAAACAGGAAGATTAAGAGGTCTGTGTGCAGGTGTAAGATTTACAGGGTTGTACAGATCTCACTGGAATCACAGAAATGTGGTGAGACAGCTCACATGACTGGAACAATGCAGTGGCAAAATAAAGGCTCTTTGGGAAAGATGGTGAAGAGTGGAATTGTTTTGTACATGTAAGAGGAACAGGGATCCATGGAATTCTGCCTTGGGATGATGAGGAGCCAGGTGCGACTTTATGGATCTAGATTAGAAGTAAAACCACATGAGCAACCTTCTCACAGCTGTTTGTTACAGAACCACGATCAGTGGTGTGACTCTTCTCCAGAAAAGTGCTTCACATTTGCAGGCCCTGGTAATCAAGGGAGAACAACCAACTTAGTGTCTTCCAGAAGGGTAATACAGCAGGGCAGAAGCAATCCAGGTTTCAATGA
The DNA here is from genome assembly GCA_013397375.1 of Toxostoma redivivum. Lineage (NCBI taxonomy): Eukaryota > Metazoa > Chordata > Aves > Passeriformes > Mimidae > Toxostoma > Toxostoma redivivum. Next base: position 256,498 of record VXBI01008338.1, on the reverse strand, counting down.
TGCTGAGTGAATGGAGTAAACAAGAAAAATCCAGGCTCTTCTTAGTAATATCCAGTGAAAAGTAAGATGCCACAAGCACAAATTTAAATACAGAAAGCAAACCTGTTTGCTGCTACAATAGCGGTCAAAAAGTAGCAGAGGTTGTCCAAGCAAGTTGTCAAGTGTTCATCGTTGGAGTTTTCCAAAACCCCTCTTTGCCAAGTTCTAAGCAAGCTGGTCTAGCTGTCCCTGCTTTGAGCAGGGGCTGGATTAGAAAGTCCCCCGGGGTGCTGTCTGACCTCATTGATAGTGTGATTCTCTGGGGCATTAGTGTGAGGGCCAGGAGACAGTTTTTGTCTTTTGGGAGGAAGTGTCACAGAGACCATAGCTTTACCATAGTTACACCTAAACTGACAGACCTGGGAACTCCCCTAGCATCCCAGTTCTGTGTGCATATCCTGGCACTGGCTTGGGTTAGGGAATGCTCCTGTATCCTCCTCCTTGATTTCTGCTGGGAGGGAGCAACGCTGCAGCACAGACAGGGTTCTGTGAAGTAAATTCTCCTTTGTGCACGAATTATCTCATTTTCCTTCTAAACCAGGAAAGCTTTTAAGGAATCTTGCTTTTCTTACCCAGTCCGATATAATTTCCTTGAAATTCCCAGCTGGAGGGGCAGAAAGCAAAAATTCCTATGCAGTTCTGTTTCATCCCACAGAGGAGTTGACAAGGCTGAGAGTCTAAGATGAGTCCAACACAGACAGAAGAGCACCAGACTGAAGTACACACAGCAACCAGAAATCTGACAAGCTGTTGCATTTTGTAGCAGATGCAGCTCTAACAGGGTATGTGGCTTCATTCCTAGATATAATGAGTTGCAAATGCATAGTGGGAATGCTGTTTTTGTTCAAAAAATATCTCCTCAGTTAATATACAATATGTGCACTGGATGAATGTGTGCTTCTATTCCCATAAAGCAGTGAGAGATCACAGAGAGGAGCTGTCACACTTTGCTGGGCTGATACTGATTGTTTTGGCTGTTCATATCATTGCTGTCTATTTCTCTTCTGAACAATACAGTTAAAGAGCTAATGCTCAGAAATCAAATTAAGGGATGTTTCTTCTACCACAAGAAGTACGTTCCAGGCTGTTTAAAGGGATGGATATATTCTGACTGAAGTTCAAGCTGGTAGGATGTACTCACACTTTTTGTGCAGAAGTCTGAAGATTAAGTCATGTATGCACCAAACTGCAGATGAGTTGTTGTACAGATCAGATCAGATCAGATCAGATATGTCTCTTCTGTGTACTAAAGCAAGGAAGCAGAAAGCAGAGAGAACAGTGACCACACATATTGGGAGCTCCAGAATGGATTAAATGTAATCAAGAGGGTGTATAGAGAGAAAAACTCTTCCTTAAGACAGCACAAAGGCAAGAATGGATGATCAGGTACCAAATAGGTAACAAGATAAGGCAAATTCACTAACTGAAAATGAACATGATATCAGGGCAAATATACTGCACACTCAGGCAGATGCCCAAGCATGTATGCAATTCTGTCAACTTCCTTTTACATCATTATGATATGAATGTCAAGCTTCACAAGCATCAAAGACAAGATATTCAAAGCAAGATTCTCATCTGGAATACAATGAAATATGAAGGAAGAATTTCTACCAGAAACAATGTTGGTTGAGAAGGATGTCTGCAATATTAAGTACATACACACTGGATTCAAAATCAGAGAGGTAATAAAATAGCAAAATAACAAATTAAGAAAAGTGACTTCCTTTTTTTCCTTCAGTTTGAGGGTCCAAGAAGTTCACATACTAAGCAGCAATGCCCACTACATTACAAGCCTGTCCTCACCTCCATCTCAAGGAATTAAAGAGTAATTTGAGGCAGTAGCAGTATAGGGAGACAAGCCTGTGATTGTAAACTTGTTTTCAATGTTGCCATTAGTGTTCAGATATTGAATTTTTTATTAGCTTTTGTAAGCTAGTAATGACAGAATTAGGCTTGCAGTCTTTAACATAGGATGTCATTTTTCTGCTGCCACAACAAATTGCAGAATCATGTGTCTGTTGAAGGTGCTGAAAGGATCAAAGTGAGTGCAACTTCCTTGTCAGAAGAACTCTTAAAATCAGCTTCTTAAGGACATTCCTGCTACTGTGTCCTTCATTTAATCTATATTTTGCATTTAATTCTGCCAGCTGGCCCATTTTGGATCTTGCTAGTGGACTCCGAATGAGATTAAGTGGTCTATCCAGTATGAATAAGAAAGATGGAAGAGGAATAAACTAGGTAAACATTTAAATTCATGGTCAAGGGCTATTGATAGCTCAAAGAATAAAACCAACTGTGTTTTTCTACCTGAAGTTCTTGCTGATTCTGAGAGAGAGAGAGGAATAAAACAATTGCAGAAGATAACTTTTCTTTTTTTTTTTTAACTTGGAAAACAATTATTAAGACGATGAAAAAAAAAGAAAAAAAAAATCAACAACAAACCAAACCACTGCACTACTGGGAAGTTTGCAAGGTGAAGGACTCAGAATTATGAAATGCCTCAAACCATGTCTATAGATAACCTACAACCTGCACAGGCACATACACATTATCAGAGTATATTTAGTTGTATGATTTTCTATGATAAACACAGCATGATCATCTGCAGTACTGCTGTCTTGTGCAATTTACTGGACAGATCATGTCCTAAGGATGTATCAAAGTGAAGTGGACAGTTATGCGAAGGACTCCCATCTCCAGCTGGTTCTTAGAACAGGATGTGCTACATGAAACAGGATGAAAATTTCCAGAAGAGAAACTATCTTCCTGATGAAGTCCCTGCACTATCATCTTGATCTCTGATTTCTTTTCTCTGTCTAAATCACAGTTTTTCTGTGTGATACTGATCATAGCATTTGTGCAAACGCTTTCTCTGTGATCACTCCTGTTTCATTTTCTGAGTGCCCAGTCTGAAACAGCTGGAGTATTGAACTCATAATTGCAAAAGTTTGATATGAACTGTGCCCTGAACACATAAAAGGCAGCAGAATTCCCAGAAAAAACTAGGCTCTATTCTTGAAAAGTAGCCTCTAAAAAATGAACCGATATAAGGCAATTCTGGCTTCGGTGCCAGTGACTTTGTTCCCAATTTGTAAACCTAAGACACCATTCCATTACCTGGCTGATGTGTTGGATAAGTAAATTCATTAATATCTACAAAGAAGATACAGATATCAGAATCAGATTAAAGACCCAGGAAAGGAATCCATTTGTGTTCAGTGCAGCTTTTGGACATTAAGCATTAAATGACATATTGGACCACTCACAAAAGAATGAATAAAAACTGTTGTGGATCATGTGGATTAAAGTCTTTATTGTGGTGTATGTAGCTGGCAGATACAAGGCTGTAGGATACTTTAACTAGGTATTTCCTGGCTGTGAAGCTTCACCAGTCTTTCCAGGTAAGATCTTGTGTTTTGTTCAGAGATATTTATATACTTGTATACTTCTGAAATTTCTACATGGACAGTTAAGAGCCAGTGATATCATCCACTACATGGATAAGGAATTGATCTAGGACATGTGAGTCTAGATAGAGGAAAAAGATGTAAATAATTTGGAAAATTCTAAATTTTTTTTGCTGTAAATAAGATTTACAGATTACCAGGTTAAGGGGACATTTAGAGAAGAATTATTTTTAAATTCTCAAACGTCAGCTACAGAAAACATGCCCTGGGCATGCACAGTTTTGCAGGAGACCATGATATTCTTTTTTCATGGTGCCCTTATTAGGTCTTTCATATCTGAAGAAATGCTAGTCATGACACAAAGGTTTGAACCATTGTATAGTTCAAAGTATTCCAAAGAAGAAAAGAGCTCCAGCTAATATTATTCATCTGCTCTGCTCTATTTGCTTCTCCCTGAAGTCAAGTCAGAGCTTTTATTTTCAAAGCCTTCGATAGACTACAACAAAATTTATTCTTAAAACAAGTCTCATTTTTTGGCTGCCCTTGGCCACTTTTGAATTTTCTTGTAAGAAAAGACACGTTCATATGCATGGGAACAGAGGTTCAGCAGATGTCTCAGCAGATACAGATCTGAAGTGCACGTCCCTTCAGAAGGCATGCAAAATGCTCTATTTTTTATGAATTACCTAAATTTGGTGTGTCTGCATGCCTACTGCATCATTACCTTTTTTGTTAAAAGTAAATGTATTTGAAAGTCTGTAGTTAAAGCGTGTCATGAAATAAAATGTGGACTTTTGGGATAGCATGATAATCACACAGCAACAAGCTGGATATCAGAGTAATGAGCAGTTTCACTACATCAGGACTAAAGAAATCAGGCAAAAATGAGATGGGCTACCCCACCTGAGAGCACTCAGAATAAATCTGGTTTTGTTTGCCCCTTGGGTAATATTTACAGTAGCTAGGAAAAGGCTTCTGAGCTGTGATATAAATAAATAAACTGTGAACAAGCTCCATTTTTCCCCAACTGAAAAATAAGAAAAATAACTCTCATCAAAAGGGCAACAAAACTCTGTTTCAGAGTTTCTTGTAGTCCTTGCCATTTGACTAAAGCCTATATTCAATTAATAGAAAATGAATAAATAAATCTGCATTCTTGACATGACTGTTATTTTTCTCTCTCTCTCTTTTTTTTTTTTTTGGACTCACTTATATATTTCCACCTGATTATTTTCTTTACAGAGTTTTTCACTTGATGTACTGTTTTCTCTGCTGAAGTTCAGGCATATGCGGTACCTGTTTCATTAGTGTCACTTGGCTTTTCATTAGACAAAGAAAATGAGTCTCTAAAGCATTCAAGGAAGAGACCAATAAAGATATATTACTGTCACTTCACTCAATAAGAGCAGATGGGTCATAATAGTAAGGCTGATACCAGTACATTTGTAGAGTGATTCTTTCTTATCAGGCAGTTAATGAAATGAATTTCTATCATAGCATCTTTAAAATATAATACTCTCACAACTGTCTTTAAAGACCTATTTTCAACCAAATATGTTATCTATCAAAATATTCATTAAAATTAGGTGCAGGCCTACAGGAAGAGACAGATTAAATCATTGAGGCATCTGGGCCTCTTATTCCTCTAATGTGACCTCATTATATCGTAATTTGTTATTGCAGAAATTTAATTTTCTGATGCCATGGAATTATTGAGGGTCTTCCTATTTCCAGTATTTTCACTCTACCTAATTGTAAACTTCAAGATCATTTGATATTTGATACTGTTTGGCTCCAAGATTGGATAGGAAACCGATAGCCTGTAAATGAGGAAGCACTTAATGAGGAAAACGTGATGATATCTATTGACTATATTCTAAAATAAGATAAATAAATAACAGTTTCACTTGAGATGCCCTCAACTTCCTGACACATTTATTAACTCTGCTCAGAGCAGATGCTTCATTGCCTCAATACCAAGGAAAGAGGCAGATTCAAAAGAATAGCCATGGCCACGAGCCTACCAGCCCTACTGCTGAGCAGCCACTGATGCCATGGGTATGAAGGAGAAATTACCTGACCTGAAAGCCTGGAAGCTGGATTTTGAATATCACAGGACCAACATGACAAGCACTTCAGCTAAAACATGCACCCGTGAGACTTCTACATGCACTTCCAGAGTTTTTTCATTGGGACAGCCTTCCCCGCCACTGAAATATACCAGAAAAATAAATTTATTTCCTGGCACTTTAGTAATCCTCCCCAGCTGAGGCATGGCACTGGAAGACTTCAAATTTTCTAGGAATTCATGACCAAAGTTCTATCACCTACCAGTCGTTTATGGCAGAAAATCTCACGTAAACAACGTGACAACATTGCTCTACAGAGAAGGTTCTGTAAGTTTTGGATACTGCACAGCTGTTGCATGCAGGACAAAAATCCAAAACACCTGCTAATGCTGTAACATCTCTGTATTCAAAGCTGTCACAAGCTGGGGTAGAATAATGAGAAGGACATACTCCCAGTGAATGGTATTCCAGTGTTCCTATAGTTTCCCACAGCAATCACAAAATTCACTTCAAGGGCTTGATCACTTCTCCTGCTGCTCTGAAGTTTGAAAAAGCCTTGTGCAAATCTGAGTCAAAGAAGAATTTCCCTTTCAGGTTTAAAACCAAAATAGGCTTAATTAAGTAATTTTTTTTTTTTTAATCAGGTATAAGCAACTGAACCGAGTTCTCTACAAGTACAGCAATACGAAGAATGCAGTCCAATTGTATGCAGCTTTGTCATGTACTAATTTACATTTATAGTTGTGAAGGCTACAATTAAAAAACTTAAAACAGTTCTAAATCAACAAAGAGTGGGTTAACATCAATATTCATATGTAAAATTTGGCCACGGTATTTAGCTTTATTTTCTATGAATACATCAGTTTTAATTTTTTAGTGAGTGAATGAAAATACCTTTGCAAGGATGTTTCAAATTACAAAATAATTCACAATATAGAGGTTATTACTTCATAACCTCACCATGTTTCAAGAGGAGTAATCATCAGGAATTTCTCAGATTTTTTTAAACGGAATATTTTTTAAAAAACAAAAAAATTTAATTTTTCATTCTGAAACTGGATACAAGAATTCAAGGAGATGGTAAAAAAAAAATATATAAAAACCAAAGGACATCTCCCCAAGGTAGCTTCTGAAGTGTATTTGAGTAAAATCACTTTTCTTAATTAGCTTGTCGCTCAATAATCTAATAGTTATTAATTTCAGTAAAACCATAAATATCACTTAACACCCAAACTCCATTTTTATTCAGTGAAAATAGCCATTTGTTGTAAAGGTTTTTTGAGTAATAACTTTGCATTTTTATTAGTAATGTGGATTTATAGGAAAATCAAAACTATATTAATTATACCATATCCTCATTATATATTAATAGACTCAGAAACCAAACATTTTGTGCCTTGCAGACTGAGGTGTAATATTTATATGAGGCTTTGCAGCAGCAGCCAATGTGGCACTTAGCTCTAATGCCCCTACTTTAGAGTATTGACTTGGTGCCCCTGGGACACATGAGCTCAAATCCAGCTGGAGATGCAGATACGCTGCACTGAGCCCCCAGAACAGTGTCTTGGGGTTTTCCAATTCTCACAGGGGCCCAAATTATGTCAATGGATGCAGTGTGTATTTTGAGACATCAGTTTCTGAATGCAACATGTGTGTCATATGACTATTACAGGCAAGACTATAGAATTCTTGTGCTTCCATGGGAGAGAGGCCTGAGAAGATGCAGCTCCTCAAGGTCAGCAACATGCATCTCTCTAAACACAGGCATGCACAACCCTCACACAAAGCTGTGAGCTGAAGTAATTTATCTTCCTCAGAGCACAGGAACAGGAATGCTGCTTCTTGCACTGCATGCAAGGTATTTACCCCACTGGAAAGCCTGGTTGCTTTGGCAGCTGGTGGTGTTTGGGTTGTTTTCTGGGTATAAGTCGAGAGCAGAATGACTGATCAATTGCATGTCCGTGACATCAGCCTTTGTAGAGCAACTGCTTAAGTCAGATGCCAGACTTGTGGCATTATTTCATCATCAATGGTTTCTCTAACTTAACTGAGTTTGCTGCTTTTTGATCTATTTGTTGTGTTGTCCAAATGCTTTCTTTTGAAGACTGCTAAAGATGACTGAAGCTGCCAGACAAATGAAGTCCATTATTGTCCATATGAATTTCAACTATGCTGCTTTATGCTGCCAAGGATATCTGTACGTATCCCAGCCCCAGAAAGCGCCATCAAGAGAGATGTTCCTCAAAAGGCACTTCAAGGGAAACCACTTTGACTAATATGGAGGAACAGAGAGAGCTCATAATAGAACCATTCCCATCTGGTTTGCCTCACAAGACCCACACAAGAGAATGGGCGCCCATGGTATCACACACATATATTTTCCATGTGTGTGGACATTGCCATATGCCTGGACCACCATGACCTTGTAAGATCTCAAAGGAAAGAGAAGTCAAGGATATGACCCAGTCCTTCTCCTAAGCCCAGGAGACTTAAGAAAAGGCAGTGAGTGTCATTGCTGGAGTCTCTGCAAATTGCACTGTGGGGTATGAGCCCACTGGAAACCTAGTGTGGCCTCATTCACAAGTGAGACGTAAAAATCTATGCTCAGGTAGAGGTTCCAGCTCTCTCCCTTATAAAGACCTAACCCAATAGTAAATCAGGGAATGATCTTGCCCCTGCAAGAGAACTAATTCCTCCCTCCCACAAAAGAAATGGCAGATCCTCATGCCTGGCAACTGCTCCTCATCTTTTTTTAGCTTTTCTAAGTTCATTTTCTTGACTACACCATCCTCATAAGTGTTTGCAGCTCAAGCTGTGTCATCTGAATATGTCATTAGCCACTGAATAGCCGAGTGAGGAACAGTCAGCTGGGGAGGATTCAGAACTATATAGTACTGATCTCTGCCCTCCAAGGTTTATAAGCATTTTTCTAAGTGCCTCTAATTTTAATCTCCCAAGCTGTGGCTTGTACAAAAATATATTCAATGGCCTCCTCTCTATTATAATATCTTTATATTAAGGATTTTCTCTTTCACCTCAGGAAGTCAGCTTTGTAGCAGACCATCTCATTTAAAATCTAGTGTAACAAGAGTGGCATTTTTCTGTGTAAAATTGGAAGTACCACAGGTGATAGATTCAACTTTTGCCTCTGTCTGGTTACAAGTGTTGAAGATGGAAAAAATAATTTTGAAACACATTGTGGAAAGTTCAGATCTTTTCAGTCAGTGAAAGTAAGTAATTTACTTCTGTCTGTAAGTAATAATTATCTGTGTAGAAACCATAGTGATGGAGAAAGACAGCGCAGCAGGGTAAAAGGAGAAAAAGAAATCTTTGGATTTTCTGAAAGCATTCAAAAGGATCAGTAAGCAATCTGTCTGTACCTCCTTACTGGCAGCATGCACACAGGATAAAAACACAATAGAGAAATAACTAAAAAATTCAATAAAATAAAGCAGACACCTAACAAGTAGAGCATAGATGACTCTCTTGTGATCCAGCTAAGGCCAGTGGTAAAAAAACAGGATCCAGCTGCAAGGAATAGGAACTGGGTATGTGGACAGAGTCAGTGTTGGGTTTCATGCTGGTCTCAGGAAAGCCAGACTGTTTTGGGCTGTCTCTGGGGCTTTGCAGTGATCAGATTTTGTGACTGTGTGAAAACATCAGAGCAGATGTGAATGAGTTGGACCAAAGGTTCAGAGATATGTCTGAACTTTTGTCCTTATTTGTTCATTTCCACACTTCTCAACTAGCACACCAAAAACTGAAGGAACCTTTTTATGGACTTCCCTGTGGTTGCCGACCTGCAGTTCTACGTTGAGGAAGTTCAATGGTTCCCAGTGACCACGGGGCTATTCTCATGTCAGGACTGATCACCACTGTGCAATTTCAACCAGGTCCATGGATGGCTTTTGGGGAGCTTATTTTTAGTAGAGGCCAATCACATCCTTCTCTTTTTTCCTTTTTTTCACCCTCTTCACTCATTTGCTTAATCAGCAACATACTCCTTTCAGACAGGCAGGAACTGCAGTTTCAGAGGCTGGGAAGGCAGTAGAGACACCAGTTGTGAGCAGAAGCTCGTGGGAAGACCTTCAGCAATAGAGCAAGTAACAGCATTTCCCAATTATATACCGACTACCTGATACTTTTCCCAATACTTTCCAACAAGTGTATTATTTTTTTTCTTTTTGCATCATGAGCATTTTTTCTTCAGTAGACATTCATTTTTTAATAAACCATTAAGCTGCATTTATCCATCCTTAGACTTGGAGATTTCTGTCCATTCTCCTATCCAAAACATCCTTCACACTGCCAGGGCTTCCTGCATGAATTATTTCTGCTCAGCAGTCCAGCTTCATCTGCAGTCCGTGCCCTGAGCACTGTGCCTCCCCTATCAGCCGTTTCAGGCAGGAGTGAAAACACACCCTATCCGCCTATGATATCCTCTTTATTTCCTTGTTGCAGCCCTTTTCATTTCTCCCTGGCTGTTCTCTGACAGCTGCAGCCCAGGCTCCAATCTGCTGCAGGTGGCTCTTTTTGCCCTTCAGGCTTTCTTCACCATTGTGATGCATTAATGAAGTAGAGCTCCCTGTCAGACTTCATCAGCAGTCTTGTGAAGGCAGAATGAAATCACTTCTATTGACCCACTGGCATATTTATAGGCTCCTTCTTTTTTGCTGAGTGTGGCAGTTATCACCTTTCCATCCCCATGTTGTGTTTATTCAGCAGAAAGCTAAATCACATCTGTGCACAAGTGGAACATTAATCAGTGAACGTAAGGCACTCATAAAGACTGCTGAACCTATCTAATTACCAGAGCTGGGACAGCTCACAGCACCTTCCCCTCGGAGGGGTTCACAACCTCATCAATCCACAGCCTCAAACACAGCCCAGCAAGCTCAGGGACTTGCTCTGCTCTCCTCTTCCTAGTCCCAAAAAAGCAGCATTTAAAGTTTTCCTAGACTGTTCCTGATACTTCTCTTTTCTCCTGCAGAAACAGCAACTAACCCACTTCGGAGCAATGTTTTTTGGTTTTGTTGTTGGATTTGGGTGTTTTTACTCTATCTCTGTTTTCCCCTTTCTTATTACCAAAATTGCTAATTACCAAAATCAAATGCCCTCCATGTTATTGGGGTTGGAGTTTGTCATTTACGCTCATGCTATATTACAAGACGAAGCATAATACTGCACCAATATGGTAATATTTTCAGTAATTATGAATAAACAGCAGAAAATAAATGTGAAAATAAGTTATATGTTGTATGCCTGTGTATGATGGGAAAAAAAAAGGTGCTTTTAGACAAAGATTGTATCATTTCTTGATGAAACTCCAAATTTGGTTGCCCAAGATTTTTCTATGAATAGATATATGTTAGCTTCTAAAAAACCTCAGCCTCAGTCTTGCTTCATTCTGATGAGATTAGAAGCTCTCTGAGTTTCAGTTAAACATTTTATTTTCTGAATTTTTATGAGCATCACTAGAACACATTAAATGGATTAAAAAGTGGTAAATCTACAAATCTTTAAAAAGGGAAGCGTCATCTTCTGGGGATATTTCCAGGCAGTAATCTTTTCTTTGCCCAGTGCTATTTTCAACAGTCAAGAGGAAAATCTTGAAGGTAGATTTTGCCAATCATATAAAAATCTATGGAGTAGATAAAACTAACAGATCAGTTCAAAGAGAAAAGTGCCTTATCTTAGCAATATGCATTTTAACAAAACCAAATCTAAGAATCAAGATTATAGATGGTATTTATAAGAAAGAAGAGCAGTTAAGGAAAGGACTTTGGGGTCAGAACAACCAACACAGTGCTTCATTGCAAGAGAGGATCCCCTTGACTGAGGAATCAAGGGAACATCAGTTAAAAAGTAAGAGTGGTTTATACCACAGTGACATTATTAGCAACATCCTCTAACTGGTAATGACTTCTAAGTTCATCTGTGAGAATGTAAAAGGAGAGCTCCAAAAACTGCTTCATAGAAAACCGTGATCACTGTGAGAAACTAAAGTACTCTCTTTAGTGTATATTACTCAGAAGAAATGTAATCATGTAATTATTCAAAGAGAATGTAGATTTCAGATCTAGTAAAATTATTTATCTAAAGAGATGAAAATACAGCAAAAGGCTTGGTCACTTCTGCTGAATCAATGCAGTATTGAAATAACATCTAAGATAATTTTAAAATAATGAGAAACCACAATTGAGCAAAATTATCTGGATTTTCATTGTTTTCTTTTGTTTTCTTTATTTAAACCAAGAGAACAAATTCTCCAAAAATAGATATCACATTTCAACTAAAAGTTATTGAATTTGATAGAGAAATCATATTGTGTAATTTTAGGTTGGATGATTTTATATCCAAGTAGGTAATAACTCAGATCCTTTGGGGGTGGCCTTTTCCTACAGCAATCTGTCTTCATGTCCACTAATGGGCCTCACTTGAACTCTTGGAAATTTTACCAATGGCAAAATGGATAATTAAAATTTTAGGGGCTTAACTATGTTATTAAAGGAAATTATTAATCCTGGGGGGACATGGCTGAGAAATTCATATTTGCATCATTAGAATACAGGTCAGTAGGGATCAGTTGCAAGAATCATGTAAATTGTACACAGTCAGAAATTCAAGAAAGTCAAATGTAGGATACCGAAATAATTATTTAATGGATATGCAGTCTTCTTTAATTTACCTACCAGCAGTTTTAAGGAAACCCATGGTCCTAATTGTGGAGATAGAAACACAGAGAAATTCTGATCAATATCTTTGTTATCTCTGTATTGAGATGAACTCTTGGCTCTTTTCATCTCAAGGAATGCATGAGCTCTAGTCCTCATGAACTCTTTCTGATTAACAGGTTGTTTTAGTCAATATTCATAGTTTGTTATTTTTTTCTGGAAAGTATCATTGAACTACAGTCAGAAAACAGCAGATGGCCATGCTCCATCTAAACCTCCCTTCAGAATACCCATTGCTAGGGATTTAATATTGATAGATTTATATAAGAGTTTCTCACTGTTAATATTTATTTAACAGGTTTTATTCTGTTTATCCACAGGACAAAAGACTGATCTCACCCTTGAATTATACTAGTTCAAGTGATTTTTCAAACTTCAGTTCTGTAAAAAGCTTTAGATATTTCCTTATAAAAGTAAGATAGAGATCCAAGATAAGCCTTTATTTATGGCATTTGAAATCTTTCAAATACAATAGCCTACTAAGTGTGAATTAACAAGACTTTATTATCTTATTGTGAGGACTAAGATTATTCCAAGAAAAGCCAAATGAAACTAGGAGATCTTCCTCTGGGATCTGACTACTTAAAAGAAGCTCATTTTGTATGAAGAATTGATTATGCTGTGTTGAAACAAAATGGAAAAATCAAACAATGCATATATTTTCTGTTGGGAAAAAGAACAGCTGTTTGCAAGTCGCCTGTGATCTCAACATCCATGTCCTCTACATATAAGATACTTTCACTGCCTGCTCCCACTGGTGAGGGTCTATTGAGCAATGGAACAGATACAACCTAAGATTGTTTATGTTCCCTTTCCTAGCAGATAATAGAGGGGAGACTGTGTCTACATGAATTTGTATCAATACAACTATAGAATCAGAACCATGGAAACCTCGTTGCCATCATATTGCTACACAATACAGTCCCCACAAAACCAGCAAAAACCTCTGTTTCATTATAAACTTTCCCAAAGGCAATGTCAATTAATTCAGACTGCAAACAGTGAGGATGTCAGGGAGGCAAATTAAAGACAACTGTTCCTAGGAATCTTCATTTCTCCATAGATCTAAGTATCACAGAACCATAGAATCATTAAGGTGGGGAAAAAAAACCTCTAAGATGATGAAATCCAGTTGTCAACCCAGAACCACCATGTTCACCTATAAACAACATTCCAGATGCCACATCCACACATTTATGAACACTTCCAGTGATATTGCTTCCAACACTTCCTTGTGAAGCCTGTTTCAATGCCTGACTTCACATCAGTCAGTTTCTTTTCACAGTAAATAAATTTTTCCTAATATGAAATCTAAACCTCCCCCGGCCCACCTTGGGGCCATTTACTCTTGTCCTGTAATTGTCACATGCAAGGAGAGACTGACCCCCACCTGGCTGCAACCTACTTCCAGGATGTTGTAGAGAGGCATAAGGTGCCCTGTAAGACTGCTTTTTTTTGCAGGCTAAACACCCCCAGCTCCCTCAGCTGCTCCTCATCACATTTGTCCTCCAGACCCTTCACCAGCCCCATTTTCTTTCTCTGGACATGCTCCAGCTCCTTAATGTCTGTCTGTAGTGAGGGGCTCAAAACTGAAACCAGGATTTGAGGTGCAGGCTCACCTTGCTGAGTGCAGGTCTGAGTACAGTCCATGTATCCAGATATGCTACAGCTTTGGTACTGGAAGTAATCCTTCCACTGCACACTTTCAGAAGAAGACCCCTGAAGAGCTGCTGAGATCAGGCTCTGTTTCCTGATCTCACAGTTCCCAGGCACCAAGAGAAGGGTGAGTATACTTATGCATGTGCCCACATGAGCTCATGTATTCTTTTGCCCTGCTACCTTCCATTTTCTAACATGCTCAGGGACCAATGAATTCAACAGTTCCCCTCTTCCCTACATGGTTCAAGAGAACTAGAGACTTGGAGGGTGTTTTCTTTGTCCTCATTTAATTGCTTTGTCTCTACCTTCTGTCTTTTAAAAATATGTTGGAGGAAAAAAAATCTTTAGTGAGGGCTCATAATTCTCAAGATCGGGTGACTGGATTTGTCCTGTCAACACCCATTTTACCTTCAGCAAGACAAACTCATTGTTAGCAGTATCCTACAGACAGCTGACACGGCATCAGCTAAGAAGATTTGGTGTTCCTGTTGCCCCAGTGGCTGCTCTGCCCAATACATCCTGATTGCTTTTATAGGCTACAGCACCTTACTATAGCTCAGCATCTTTCACAGACCCTTCAAAGCCTAGAGACAGTAACACTGCTGTTATCCATACACATACTTCCCATAACATCAGCTCTTCAAAGGGCAGCTTTTCTTCAATGCCATGTGGACTGATCTACAGTTGTCCTACAAAGTCACGCTGTTGCTAAGGCAGTGAGGGTTAATGCCATACAAGGTATTTTGACTACAAGGGAAAAAGGATGGGGGAAGAAGAAGAAGAAGAAGAAGAAGAAGAAGAAGACAAAGAAGATGAAGAAGACAAAGAAGATGAAGAATATGATGAAGATGGTGAAGAAGAAGAAAAAGAAGAAGAGAGAAGAATAGCAAAATTTGACAAATTTTTTCTCAGCATTATGTCAAATATGTTTACAGAACTGCACAATTAAAAAAAAAACCTGCACTAGAGTCTCTAATTATTATTCCACACAGGGCGGAACACTTCTTCATTATCCCTCTTTGAATTGATTGTGTACATCAAACAGTCAAGATATAAATAAAATATGCCTGCATGCATAATACCCTCACATTAAAGCAGAAGGCAATTAACCTATGATTTTTCATTAATTAAATTAAAATAGCCCTCTGAAAATGTCTCAAATCAAAACAAGTTCCTTACAGAGTACTTTTTTCTTGCTATGATGCATAGACCCTGCTTGCAAAATCATTGGTCCAATGAAATCACAATTTCATCAAAGTCTACCAATTTTCTTCTGTGGCTGCATTGTTCAAAGTGCTAATCCCAAATACAATATCAGTTTTATTTTTCAGTCTTTAAAATAATATTTACTAATGCTCATTCACTATTTAACATATTGTTTACATTTTATTTTTGCTAATTATATTGATGCAGAATTACTGTACTTATTAATCTCATCAGAAATTTGTCAAATAAGACTTAAAGAAAGGGTCACTTGCCTCCTCTTAAATTTATATAGATAATAATAAACTCAGTTAGTGTAAGGTTTTTTTAGTGTTTTATGGTTATCTCCAGTTAACTGAGTTTAGTTTATTTCACCACAGAAAGGTTAGAGAAAGTCTGCTTTTTGCCCCATACACAAACATATTCCTTTTCAATCATTCTATTCAGATAGATTGAGTTGTACCAAAGACACCTTCAGATGTCTATTTGCTTTGTGGACTGTAAGCATACATGACTGTAAAACAAAGGGAAGACATTCTTCAGCCAAGAATACACACTGCATGATAACAAAATGTTTATTGCAAAATTGCTGCTCCTAAGATATGTCCACATCCATTCCCCAAATATAAGGGACAACTACAAAGGTCACAGATCTCAATGGAAAACCTGATTGAGTTTGGTTTTGTGAGGGGTTTTTCGGTGTTTCTTTGTGAAACCTGAGGATAGAGAATTTTAGATACCTCCAGTTATTTATAAAGCTTTGATAACAAGAAGCCACAAAATAAACTACCTCTTTGTTGCCTTGTAAAACTAAATCTTCACACTCTAGAAGTGTTGAATTATGTGTCTGTCTTGTAAGGGGGAAATGAGGTTTTCAAGTACAGAATATATGAACAGTGGAGCTTCAGCAGCAGTGTGTTTCCTTTAAGTCAGAAGTCACTTAGGGCTTTTTAAGAACTCTGTATACTTTGTATTTACAAGATTTTGGCTGTTTAATAAAATAAAAATGACTTGCTACATTAGCAACACTAAAAACCAGCCTTTGGAATGACAATTTCTTTGGTACAGATCGTACCTGTCAAGGTAGCAGAAGCATGAAAATGTCATGTTCCCTTTCTTGTGTGTTGCTAAGAGCCTGGAGCCTACAGATGAAAAAAGAGATCAGGAAGCACCTATTGTTGGGAGGGAACACGTTCCACATTCCAGCAAAATCCAGCACACATGTATTCACAGCACACATGTGGAAAGTTGTATACTGAATCATAAAAACATGAGGACAGATATTTTGTTTATTTCTGCATTTTCAGATATCATAAAGTGGAATGTTTTGCTTGAGAGAAGGGAATCATCTTAGTTCTTATTCCTTTGTCCAGAAAACTGGGACTATATTGACCTCATCCAAATGCTGTGAGAAGGCTTGTATTGGATTCAAATGCTAAAACAATGAGTTAGTACAGACCAGCAGAGCAGGTCCTTCTGCTGAGTCACAACTCCTCCAGTTAGATTTGATGACAGACTCTTCTGTCCTTCACAGACCATGCAAGCCTCAAGATTTTCACTTTCTACTCCAGCGAATCACAAATAGCCTCAGAACCTTCTCCTCTGTTTTCTCTTCCTCCACTTCTTAGCTTTTGGAAGGTAATACCTAGCCAGTGCTTTTCTTTACTGGTGTAATTCCATTCATATGTTGATAGCTCAACAGCTCATTCACTCATATGTATTTTTGTGTTCAACATTTGTAGTGTGTCTCAGGAAGGAATTAACATTAAATGGGCAAGGTCTCCTAATCCTGGTCAAAGTAGAAAAATAGAAGGATGAAATAAGTCAAGCTTATCTTTCCTGACAACAATGCAGAACTTCTTTGCACTTTGTGTTTCCTATTTGAGATTTCATAATTTCATGAGAAATAACATTGAGAAATTTCACAGTAAGAACTGAAGTTTCAGCTACCGATTTTCTTCTAAGATGCTCCAAGTAATTAGCAACCAAATTAAACTCAAAATAACCCTGCTTCATGTGTATTTAGCTTTAAAGATAACTACTTCTATTTCAGACCTGAAAAAGGGTTTATGGGCATAAAATATTGTCTGGTTTTTTCCAACTATATTACTTATTCTAATAATAGATCTTACTTCTCCCACAAATTTAGAATAAATAATCATTTATTAATTTTTAAGAGTACAGTTGACATACGGTTTTCTATTTAAACCCATTTCCTTCCATAACCAAAAAAAAAATAAATACAAACTCTCACCAGGTTACAGTAGAGGCCAAGTTGGAAAATTAATTATACTACCATCATGTCTAAGAAAGCTAGCCTATTCCTAACCTTGAATTCTTGCACTGTTTTTAAAATTAAATTTTTTTTAAAAAATAAATGTTTTAAGAAGCATAAGGCATTAGAAGCTGGCCAGAAAACCCTGTAAAGCACTGCCTTCCTTTTGTAGGCGGTATTTTGTCTCCTCCTACAAAAGTTCTACAAGACATTCATTCATCTTTCTCATGGAATTCAGCTTTCAGCTCCTGAACTGTCTTTGTAACTTCATTCTTAACAAGCGAAGTGAGTTATTTCCTTTGTCCTAATGTTATCTGTTTGTGTTCTTCAGCAAGATGAGCCCACAGTGCCAGAGATGCCATAGATCTGCTGCAGGTCTTTGGCTTTCATGCTTGGTTACTGGCCATTCCTACAGAACATTAAAAATGGTTACATGCCTCCATCCCTCAGTCAAAATGCACATAGTATTCAGAGTAGATTACATTACAGATGCCACCCTTTGTGGGGGAAGATGACAGAGTATTTTTTTTTCTTCAGCCACATAGAGTCAACTTACAGCCTCAGCTTTATATCTGTATCTATGCTATAAATATGATTAGGCCTGAAAAATATCCCCTGTGAATCAAGGGCTTAGCTTATTGAACTTCTGAGAGATTTGGGAAGAAAATGGTTTTTGTGTTTATAAGTTCTAGAAATTATTTTTTAACCTAGACAGAAAAGATTCAAGTGGGGGCAGAATGGAAAAGTATATGCTGCCATTACAGATGATCCTTAGGAAAGAAAAAAAAAAAAAAAAGAAACAGAACCAAATCCAACAGCAACTTTTAACTGGGACATGGAATGAGTAAGCATTTTTCTTTCAGTTACCTATAATTTGCATTTTGCTTCCTGTAATGCTTTCTTCCTCCCATCAGTTATTTTTCTTCTCTTGATCTACTTTTTCTCTTACAGAAGCCAACTTGAGAAATTGTATTTGATACAAGTTTGTGATACATAAGTATCTTTTAGGAGTGAGGCAAAGCAGTTGAAGGCCAGTGCCTCAGGCACCATAGGTGTAAATGAAAGTGTGCTATTCCTGTTCAAAAAGAAATGGAGACTATTGACTTTATTCCAAGCTTGTGAAGACTTTTGTGCTTTTCATGAAATAGTCAGGGAAAAACCCTATAAATCACCCCAAAATATAGGCACTTTTACCACTCTTCTCCTCATTACTCCAAGAATAAAGTCCTTGTAAAATATAGATATATAGCTATAAAATGCATTGCAATCCAAATTCACACAGGGTAATTCTGCCTTCACAACATTCCCTCACCAGAGCCTCAGAGGACTTGCACAAATACAGAAAGTGGAATTGGCAATAGCTGTGGTGTCATAGGCTATCACATGGATTCCAATGATTATCACCTAAATAGACAAAAAAAAATTCTTATCAAATTCAGAAGGGAGAAGGTGGGGAGACTGCCTAACATTTTGCCTTAACACAGCCATGACAGCAGCTTTGCAGAGAGAAATTCCAGTGCATTGAACAGCAGGGGTAGGCAGACAAATCACATGCAAGGGCACTACTGACCTAAGATTTTCTTTTTCGTGTCACAGCTTAGGATACTTCAAGATGAACTAAGAATTTTAGCAAGTTTATGAATTACAGATAGGTAACTGCACTGCATTTCATGCATTATTTTATAGACTGGAAAGAAAGAAGGAGTAGAGGACACACAGACTGAGGACACTGGTTACAAAGCATTTCCTCCGGTAGGAGTCTGAAGATACACCATAAAACTCCTCCTCTTTTTCCAAGGCCAACAGGAGCCAGGAAAATAGCCACTTTAAACAGCTATCACCATAAATCATTTCTGTAAATGCGGTAGGGGAAAGCAACAACATAAACACCAATATTTTATTTTTTTAGTCATAAATGTATGTAAAAATTAAACAAAATTATGTGCTGGATTATCCCAAAAGCACATTCAAGAGCTCCCCAGATCAAAAACTGACTGCAGCAACTGAGAAAGCCATGAATAATTTCAGCTCAGTGACAAATTGCTGCCAAATGGACAGTTATTCATGTAAAATTTCCATCTACAAGCACTGGACTGGATTTACTATTAAAAAACAAATAATGCATCACTGGCATTTCTACATGCTACCCTTATTGTCATGAGAAGGAGAAGAAAAACATGTCAGATATGTAAGTGTTCTGCTATGAATAGCCTGAACACAAGCTCTTGTCATCCTGCTACTCATCAAGAGCAGAGAAAAGAAGTAAATACTAATTGAAGTTAGCCTAAACTGCCTATATAAAGAAGTAAATAGATATGATTCCAACAAACTGTGCATTTATTAGCTCTGTCATCTGAAATCAATGCATGATCTGTTTGAGAAAAGCAGAAGTATAGGATTACAAATTACAAATTCAACTCATGTAATGAAACAGATATATTGTGTCTTTCCCACAAAGAAGGATCGTGATGGAATTCAAAGCTGTTAAATGAGCTCAGTTCTTGTCTCACACTCTAAGGATACACCTCTAGTCTTGGTTCAGAGCAAGGCTCTTGAAGATTTGAGTGCTGACTTCCATAGGCTAGTTTCTAGCCCTTGCTAGAGTGCAGTCAGTTTATGTTCTATATATTTACATTGAAATGGAGGGAGGGTCCAAACACCAGATATACATCAGCTTCATGCAGCAGTGCACCAGAGTTATCAGTTGAGATTACATAAATGAGGAGTAAGAGGCACAGTGAGGTGCTGACAGTGCTGGACTATCTCACTGTGGAGAGCTCTCCAGTTTATCGTAACAACATTCATACAAATAACATGGGAACTAAATTATTCTGGTCTCAGAAGCCACAAAATCACAATGCTGATTGGAAGGGTCCCTCAAGGATCATCGAGTCCAACTTCTGGCCCTGCTCAGCACCATCCCCAATAGTCACACCATGTGCCTGAGAGTATTGTCCAAAACCTCTTAAGCTCTGTCAGGCTGGGGCTGTGACCACTTCCCTGGGAAGTGTGGTCAGCTTAAGCAGTAGGGATCCATACTAAATGGTACTGAGCTGGACCTGAGCTGGACCTGTACTCCAAGGAGAAAGGAAATTATTCATCTCTCAAACTGTTGCCATGACTTTAAAATCCAGAAGTACAGTGGGTATCTCTAAAATAATTTAGTGTGTACCATAATTTACAGTAAGCAGATTCTCTGGAGGTGAGCAATTTTGGACAGCGCTTCTTCAGAAGAACACTGCCACTAGAGTTCTAGGGGAGCAGGCAGCTGACAGCACACAACCCTCTTTGGCTGCAGCAAGGGACGGAGAGGGGAGGAACAAACAGCTGGAGGGGAAGAGACTGTGAAGCTGGAAAGCAGACAGACTAGAAATTCTCTCTGTTGTGACAGATTGCTGTTGGACATTTCTAAGCTAAGCTTTGCTGCCCCCATCACCTCTAGAGGTTTCCAGGTCTTTGCTGTGCTGGTGCAGGACTAAGCACATCTGCAGCCTAACCTACCCCCATGGCGGGTTTGGGTGCAGGAGAGACGCTCGTTTTTAACAATCGTGCTTGGTTTAACATCAGCTGTACCGTAGGGGCAGGATTACAAGCCCCAGTACTGAGGAGCACACAGGCAGATTCAGGCCCCAGGGTATCATGCATGCTCTATGACCCAAGCCTGAAACACATCTGTAATGCAGTAGCTGCAAGGGTTATTTCAGTCTATAAGCAACAAGAGGGGCAGCTTTTATGAAAACACTCTGGGCAGACAACAGTCCTCCCCAACTCCTTAGCTTTTTTGTAATTGTTCTTTACTTTGCCTTGCATGTAAATATAATAAATCACAATCCAAGGCTCTGAAAATGTAAATGCCTAAAGGCATTTAAAGTGTTCAGTCACTGCTTGTGCCATGGGGGCAGTGTAAGAGGGCTGTGCTCCCCATGGAGCCCTCCAGCACCTATGTGCTGATTCCCATGGACAGTCTGGGGGAGTTTCAGGGCTTCATTCCCCAAGACCAGACAGGCACAAACAGTAAGCTTGTGTTCACAGAATACCTGCTCCACTCTGCTCTCTGACAGAGGAGCACAGAGTCTTCCAAGAAAAATTGTTCCCTCTGCAATGGAAAGTCCTTGGGCAGGAAGGCTGTCTCAGGCTCTTTGTTATAGCACATTTCAGCTTGGGTTGTTGTTGGATGAGAATGAACTTTTCATTCTGTCTCCATTGCCCTGTGAAAATCAGCTTCTCAGCTGACTGTACTTGATGTGTTTAACCACAGCAAAGCATTATGCTCCAGAAACAGTGGGACCTCCACATTGATTCAGGGCTTTTTTATTATTTAACTGAATTTTCAGAGAACATAGTACCTCTCTGAAAGGTGTGTGTGCATGAGGGCTCCTCCTAGACCCTGAGTTGCTCTTCTTGAGGCATTCTTCTTTACCTTTGCAGCGAAACACTAAAAAGACATAGGAGGGCCAAGCTGGCAGCTGCAAGTGCTGAGGGGAAAGATTTTGCAGTAATTACCATGTAAAGGTCTGGAGAAGAGTACAGTTTGTGCTCATTTGTGATGGACAAGAAAGAGACCTGTAGCTTGGAGAGGTTCTGCAGAAGGGACCTTTACCTTTATATGGCTGTAAGATTGGACTAGAGGAGTCTGTAGGCAGGCTCAACCTAAACCCAAACGTACAAAATGGAAAGCACCTCAGTATTTTCCACAGTGACAAGACTAGCAAGGGATGTACCTGTGTGAGTGTGAGCAGGAGCAATAACTTTGGGAAGACACACATACAAAACAGGGATAACTGAGGCATGGAGAACAGACATAGATCTGTGATTCACTGACACAGGCAGTTGTAATAATGCTTTAGGAGGTAGATACAGAGTGAAATAAAGGCAATCTGAAACACAAAATTAGGGAATCCTATTAAAAGGATTAAACAGAACTGAGAGAAGAGGAAAAAAAACACCGTGAAAAGACACGTACTATTTTATAGGGTGATCGCAGTTTGTAAAGAGCATTCACAAACCTGAGAACCACTGAACAAACATTTTCTGGGATCAGTCAAACTGTTAAGTTTTGATTATTTTTGTGAGGGAAAATATCTTATTTGCTCCATGAGATGTTAGCTTATATTACACAAATATAAGCTTGCTGACCGAGGTCTTTTTTTCCTGATGAAACAGAATTTCCCAGAGAACAAAACACCATTTTCTGACTAGATTATAATAATGCCTTCAGGATATTTCCTATGCTTATGTAAATTTTTCTACAGCAGCAACAACAAAATGCAACATATAACTTCTGGTCTTGCTGTGTTATATATAATAAGTGCAAATTATATACATATAATTCCATACTACAGCAATTGTTTAGGGCTTTTGGGAAAGGAAAAAAACACAAATCCAAAACCAAAAAGCTAAACAAGGAAATCCTAGTATCAAAGGTCAATAACCATCACTTCAGATATAAGCCATCTAGCTTTAAAAATTTTTCTACCACCCTGTGAAAATGCCACAAGCTCCAGGTGAAACCAGGAGTTCCTGTTATAGGTAATAAATAGATTGTGCTGCAGTCCAAGTTTAGGCAGAGAAGTAACGACCAGCATGAAATAGCAAATTATAATGAAAAGTGTATTACTTTCACAGATGAAAATATCCCAGTGTATGAAGATAAAATTGTTTAAATATAGGCAATAAATAAACCAACTTTATCCAGTGTTCAAAGTGCCAGGATAATGAAGTTAAAGGATCATTCACTAACCTCTTGGAGTCCATTCAAAAATCAAGCATTTGGCAGAATTAAATCCCTCAATGACATATACACTCCAACATACTTCCTCAGCCCTGTTCCATTTAGCTCCTTATGACGAGGTCATATGTAAGATGTCTAGATTTCTTGGACTCAGTCAAAAATAATTACTTTATTCTTGGCTATAATTCCTTAAAATTCCTTATTCCTAATCTGGCATGTTCCCTTCATGAAATCCCTTATGGCCATCTGCTGAAGTATTTTCCAAGCACATATATAATGCAGAAGAAAGAGTCACAGTGTTAAAATCATAAAAATCTGTAAAAAAGAGGCACACAAATGTGTGCATTAACTGGTGTGACATTGGGTCTGATTCAGCCTGGAAAAGGACATTCAGAGGTGACAGAAGAGAATGGTAACAGGAAATCAGTAAGGTACACAACCAGGGCTACAGCTCCTTCATGGCAGAGTTCATGGATTACAAGGAGTGGAAAACAAAGTGCTGCTGCTTTTTCTTCTGATGCCCACTTTATACCAAGGACAAACCTCCATCAAAGCAGTCTGTAAATTATTCTTTACTTGTTCTATATCTCATTGCTCACTCTTCTCTATGGAAAAGGAAACAACTCTGGGTTCACATGCTATATGCTTTTTTCGGAAATATTTTGTGTTTTAAATTTGAAGGTGTTTTATGATATTTAAAGATATTTTATGACTCATAATGTTGAATGCATAAAGCGATTTTTCAGCTACAACTCTCCTTCCTACGTTTTTTGAACAAGCTGGCTTACCTTTTAGATGCACATAGCAAAAACATTGTGCTTTTCTGACAGATCCTCAGCAATACAGTAAATTCAGAATGAAACCAGTATAAGGCAGTCACACATTCTCATATTAGAAATTTATGCTCCACTAAGCAACTAACAGTGTTAAATTTCTTCCAAATAGTTGGACATATTTAGCTGCTTCTTTTGTTTGAAAATAATTCACTGAAAGATCCAAAGCTTTGCAGATTTACTTGTCAATAAACATTAATCTGCAAATGGTTCATGGAAGCATCGTGCAGCCAATGGGCGGCTCACAATCTGTTTATTGCTCCTATTGCCTGGTAGCTGTTATCACTGCAACTGCTTTCTCATACAATGACTCCTAAAGAGCTTCAAAAGGCCACCAAACAGTTTAATTCAAATATCCATGCAAAGCCACATACCATGTTTGCTTCCTGCTAACACCCTTCTGAACGCAGATCCACTCAGCAAATATTGATGGAGACAAGAGAGTTGTTTTTGAAGCATTTGCCTAAGGCCAAAAATTTCAGAAGTGACTAATTATTTTGGGTACTATATCTTCAGTGCTTCCCAGACAGGCACCTACAAGAGTTCTGTGTATATAGTGGTGGAAATTCACAATAATTCTGGGTCAGACCCTCTGAGAATGTTTCCAGGACAGTCAAGAATTCAGGTGTTCAACATCATTAGGCATTTTTGAAAATTCTAGTTTACTGTGGGGTTTTCCTTGTTGTATGGTTTGGGCTTTTTTTCCCCCCTAACAGAATTTGTGCGCTTTTTTCACACACCTCTTTTCTTGGTTTATAAGATTTCCATAACATAAGATTTTGGGGTATCACCTTTCAGCTGTAATTAAATTCAGATAACATGTATCTGATTTTTTTTTCCTTGGGGACAGAAAATTTGTGGTAAAAAGAAAAAGAATAAGAGAAGAAAGAGGACGGTGCATATTAAATGACAGGGTAAACTCTCAAATTGCCATAGTTATAACATTTACATTTTTCAAGGTCAAGTGTCAAATACAAATGAAATAATGAACCTTTGCTAGTCTGTGGTATCCCATGTCAGGCAACTTAGGCATCAGCATCAATAAAACATCTTTGATGAACTGCACTCCTGTGCCCTGCTGCTCTAACCTGGAAGTTAAAAAAACAACAATTAACTTTTCTAAAAAGGAGCAAAAACAGGGAAAAATGAGGCTAAGAGCTAGCAGTATTCTTAATTGTGGAATAGTTATTTAATAGCAAAGAAAAAGAACTAAAAATGTGCAGACTGAAGGTAAATGGCAAGACACAGGGATGTTAATGAAAAGGTTGGATGGGCTGCAGCTATGAGACTCACATCTGACCCATGAGACATATCAAGAAAACAGCAAGGTGGGAGTGTGGGGGGAAACATTAGAGGTGAAGCAGCTGTTATTTACAATTCTATGATAGAGTGCAATGGAAAAAAAAAAAAAAAAAAAAGGAAAAAAAATAAAAAAGAGGATCAAAGCTATTTTTTCAAAAGACACAGGACTGCATAAAAAAATCTCCAACTTGGATGATTTATTTTATTCTAAACTATGTCACTGCAGTGAAATCATCAAGTTTCTTCCAGAAAGACAATTTACAGTTAACTATATACTGCAAAGGAGGATGTATATTATAATCCAATTTAGGATATGTTATATTGTATCATTAGAGAACAATTTTCACTTCGTACAGCTGAAAATGTCTTAATGGGTTTAAAACACATGCCTCTTTTCCTTTCCTCTCAGCACAGCATAAAAGGAAGCTATGGGTAATATTTCTGTTCCATGTGCCTTCCTGGGAAGTATATGTTACTGAAAATGAAATGGGTGACTCCAGAGTTGTATGTTACAGTCATATTTTGAAACCAGTCATTCCAGGAAATTATTAAAATTTTCAACCATTTCACAAAAAAGCTGCTTCATTCAGTTATTCTGTGAAATAAGAGAGAATTTCACGCCTTTAATGAAGTTTGGGAAACAAGTAGGGAGGCATCATGTGAAATGCCTGATACCTTATGACATGAATTGACTTAAAAAGACAACACATGAGGTTTTCATAATTTTTTTTACTTCTAAAGCCATATGGACATCTACATTTATTTCTGAAATATTCCAGTCTCACATGCCAGAACTGAACTTGTCTTCATAACTAAGGTACCTGCAATATCAGTATTTTCCCCATTTTGCTTTTCAGTGTTTTCCTCCCTCTGAAGACTGTACTTTACTGAGAGCCCTGCCCGCAAAGCCAGCGCTGCCCAGGCTCCTGCCTCTGCCAGAGCAGCTGGCACAGGCAGAGGGCACATGGGGCAGGATTGACCAGTTAGCTCCTGAGTATGGGTGGGTGGAGAATTTGGTGGGTCTGGATGAATCCTTTCTGAGAGAGCTTGAGCTACAGGAATTGGTCTAACCTTTAGTTTACTTTAGCAGTGATTCCCATCTGACTGCCTAGCACTGTCAGGCGTGGGGAGCAGTGTGTCTGCTGGGGATGTGGGTGCACCAGAGTCATCAGAAAGAGCACTGAACACTGGTTGCAGATTCTGCTGACTGTGGAGGTGGCTGATGATCCCTTATAATGGAAAGGCAGTTATGCCTACAGCTGGGATTGGTACCAAACCAAGCTGCGTACAGTGTGAAGTTTATTCCAGACTGATGGGTGGTGCTTTTGAGAACTGAGCAAGCTAGTCCCCACAGTCCAGTCCCATGAATTATTTTTTGACATCCATGCTAAGAGCATTTGCTTATCATCCCTTTTGAGACACCCCTGGATTTGTGAATATCTTGCTTTTCCGTAGACTAACCCAAGTGGAGGCTAAAGAAGCTTCATTTGTTGGATTCCTTCAGTGGAAATTTCAGCTCTTTTATCACTCTGCAACCCAACCAAGTAGGACCCAACCAAGAGTCGTCAAATAGGAGAAAAATACTGAAAAACTGAAAGGCTGTTTCTGGTTCCCTCTGAGGTAAGGGGCTCAGAGAACACAAAATCTAAGCAGGTGGTCTTGGTGCAACATTACTTCCTTAAAATTGCCTTAAGATGAAGCTTGCAGACCAATAAGGTCAGCCTGACCTCTGATGAGTATTCATTGCTCTAATGGTCAGTTTTATAGCAAGGCCATTAGTCAAGGATTTTAGCACCCAAAACAGGAAAATCCCAAGAGCAGTCTGTCTTTTGATGTTTGCATATTCATATGATAAATGCTTTATAACAAGAACGGGTAACAATTCTTGCTTTTCTGGCAATATCATGCCTCTCTTCAACTTTCACATAATATGCGAGAAATGCTTCTTTAGTCCACAGTTTTTTGATTAGCTGCTTCTTGTCACCAGCCATAGAATTTCACACCTATGAGCAGTGGAGGAAATATAAAAGAACTAACCAGCAAGTGCATAACCAAAGAAGAATCAAATTATGATGAGAGCAGAAAGAAAAAAAAAAATAAAGAAAATAAAAAAGAGAAAACAAAACAAACAAATAAAAAAAAAAACAAAGAAAAACAAACAAACAAACAAGAAAAACCACCAAAACTATTTTTTCAAACTTACTTTACAAGCAAGTAGTGTTCAAGTTTTGAATTGAGTCTGAGATCTCAGCAATAGCTGTGCTATATTTTTCCTTTAGTATCAAGCACTTGGGACACTTCTCGTACTTTTTGTGAAGTTCTTTTCTGAAGCTACTTTCAAAATCCAGAGTCATCTCCAGCAGTCAGTGCAGAAAAAAGCAAAGGATCCTTATCCAATAACAGCCTTTTCACAATATGCCTGTTACTGGGTGAAACAAGCAGTCAAACAGCCTGGCAGAACATGCAGCACGTCAGTCACTTCATAGAATGCATGAAACTTTTAGTCTCATCTGGTTTACCAAATGAGTGACTGAAGGAGTCATTTGCAAAATGACTGCAAATTTCAGTCATTTCAGGAAATCACTGGTTTCATGGTACTTCTGACATAGCATGTGCAGAAGGGAAGGCTTAGGCTGGAAGCGGGGAGCAGATCGCGTTCTTCAAACCCCCTCTCGTGGCTGCGGGGAACAGCGCCATGAAACACCGCCTTTCACTGTGATCTTTTGTTTAAAGGCTGCAGTGATTGTTGAGGAAGGAAAGAGATATGAGAGAGCGTGTTCTATACCCATGCTAATATTTTTCCTCGAAAATCTCTTTTCAGGGTTCTTTCCTCAATTCTTAAGCAGTAGTCCATGCGGTTTGAACTGCTGATATCTTTACAAAGATTCAGGACAAAGCAGTTGCCAAAAAGGTTCCATAAGGATGAATCTACTGGCTATTTTATGTGACTATTTAGTTTTAGTATACCTGTACCTTATATGAAATTAAAACCTTCATTTTGTTTTTTGCTAAGTATTTTCAAGGTGCATAGGCTTCATGTAGAGCTGGAACACAATGAATATGTCCAGAGAATACTTTCTTAGCAGATAGTTAGTAGTGAAAAATCTTTCACATTTGCAGGTGAGCAGCTATTCAAATCCAAGCAACTTTGAACAAAAGCTGTCCTTAAGGCCAAACTCCTTGCTTTCCTAAGTAGAAAGCAAAAAATTGATCTTCTGGTCTGGATGGGACTGAAACAAAAATTTGAGTGGTACATCCCATTGTGAAGGGAGGGCAGGGTGAGGAAAATGTTGATTGTGGTTTACTCTAAAATTCTTGCTTAATTCCAAAGTGCTTTAAAAAGAGTGATGCAAGCAGTGACAGAAACTTTTGGTCAATATCATGTATCTGCAGTGCTGCCTTCACATTGGCTTAGGGATGTTGCATGTTGAGGATGTGTTTGCAGAAATAGTACCTTACCTCAAGTCCTTATTAAAAGGATAATGCCAGACAAAGAGTTAAAGCCATCAAATCAGATCCTTACCTGGTTTGGAGCCACTTAGAACATATCAGCACAGGAAACCTTCTGTAGGAAGGTTTCTGTTCATCACACAAGCCTTTGGATACCATCAAGGTCTGTGATACCTTTTTGATTTTGCCAGCAATCCCCTCTTCCCAAATACCACATACTTCCCCTTTCTTCCACTATTGTTTCAGAGAATTCTTTTAAATAAAAGAATAAAATTCTTTTTTCTTTCTATCTAATTTAAGTAAACATTATATTTCAGCATAACTACTGCTACTAATTTCTGGGTTTTCTTTTTTCATTTATTTTAATTTTGTATTTAAAGTGATATTGAGAGTCAGTGGATTCATAACTGCTAAAAACATAGCCTGAGAGAATCTGGTAGAAGTCCATTTTTTTTGTACATTATAATCTGGCAGAATGAAAGACTACACAGATCAGCTACAAAAATACTTCTTACCAAAACTTAGAGGAAATGTTTCTGATCTAATGCAAAAGTTATTGAACTGCGTAATTAATAAAGGCTTACATTAATGTGAAACACCCAGAGCAAATAATAGTTTAACAATATAACATGGAAAAACATTACTTAATAGACAGAAAGGAAACAATAGGTTGTGTTCTCCTTGGGTTTTTTCCCCGTTATGTAGGGTGCCCAAAATAATGACCATTATTAAGTTCAATATACTTCATTTAATGCATTAGGGAAATGGCTCAGAGAGTTTTTGCTACACAGATCAGTAAAAACTAAACTGAAATTCCTTTTCACATGAAAAACAAGAGAGACTTTTAGGGAAACATTTTAATATCTCATTTTGAAAATGCAACTATAAAGTCAGCTCGAAAACATTATTTTTCCGTAGCTAAAACTGTCATACTTGATAAATACCACAGTATGAATACTGGCTATACATTCTTTTGACAACAGATACTTCAGCAGTGCAGTTTTGTCCATATCTTTATATATTTAAAGAGCTCAAGATTTGGTTCCTGACTCTGGCACAGTTTTTACAAGGGCATTAGGTCAACAGGAGGACTTGTAACATTGACTCTGAATCTGCCTGAATGTGTCTGAGTTTGAAACCAGTGAAATTCCACTGTGCTTCATTTCAGAATGTCCTGATGTGCCTCAGCTCCCTAAAAATATCTTTCTGGAAGGGAAAATTTATTAGCTCTTGTGAAGCACCCTTATGCTGTGACAACAGGGAACAGACAGGACGACAAGGGCAAATCAGGACTGGCCCAAAGCTCCTCAGCAGGGCAGGACAAAATTAATTTTTTCCACTCTTCAACTTATGTCATACTCACAGGTAGTAGCAACACAACTTCTCCATGTAGCACCTTTCCCAAAGTACCTAGGGCATATGCTGCCCTAGGGAAAGATCAGCCTTCCTGGGAGGCAGCAGCCAGCGGGAGAGTTTCCACCTCCCCAGGTACTTGGGGCTCAGCAGCTGCTGTCCTGGTCTGATCCCAGCCCCCTGCAGTCCCTGTTTATCTCTGTGGCTGGAGGAGGTTTTGTCCTCACAGATGGTTGTATGGGACCTTGAAAGGCTGGCTTACACCTCACCTTGCTTTGAGTGGTGGCATAAGTTTTGGGGCTTTATTATGACTAGCCACAAACTTTCATGGAACCTGCTATAAGCCTGGCTAAAACCTCACACAGCATTAAGCTTTTCCATCCCAACAGTTTTAATTAGGCCAGCAAGTTCATATAATGTGTTTATCACTGTTAAACCCGGTATTATTTCCTGAAGTGAATGTAGGCATGCAGAGAAGACAGGTATTAGTAATTACTGTTAAAGCATACTATATATACAGCTACTTTATTGATTTCCAATATTTAATATTCCACAGTGACCAGCACAAATCTAGCTACACTAATGAAAATACTAGTATATTATTCTAAGTTACTTAGTCAATATTTAGGACTTTTTAAATTTACCAAATACTGAAGAAAAGCTTTATCCCTAATAAATTAATCCAAGTGACCGGCTACTTTCAAAGACCACAGCATGTTGCCGATGTATGATGCAAAAAGCAGTATGTTTTCAAATGTGACTTGTGTACTTTATTCAAGTGCTACTTTTAAAATATATTTTAAGTATTTTGCACCTGTGCTATGTATTTGGCTATTTTGCACCATCAGTTTGCAGAGTGGACAGTTTAATTGTCAGGCTGAGGAGTAGGGGCTGTTCCACCTGGAGAAGAGAGGATTGTTTGGAATCCTTATAGCAATCTTCCAGTATCTGGAGGGGCCTACAGGGAGACCTGAGAGGCAGTCAGCAACTGTAGTGACAAGACCAGGGGGAATGGCTTCAAACTGAAAGAGAGAAAGTTTAGATTAGATGTTAGGAACAAATTATTTACTGTGGGGGTGGTGAGGCACAGGAACAGGCTGTCTGGAAAAACAGTGAATGCCCCAAATTTGGCAGTGTTCAATGCCAGGTGGGAGGGGACTTTGAGCAACTTGGTCTAATGGGAGGTGCCCCTGCCCATGGCAGAGGGGTTGGAATGGGATGAACTCTAAGGTCCCCTCCAAACCAAAGAATTTTGCACTTCTGTTGTGTGGTTCAGTTGTGCTGAGACACACCATTGTGATTCACATTTCTGCAACAGAACATGACAGGTTGGCAATTCTTTCCTTTTGCTCACTCCATCAACCAGTTCCTACTAAGTTAACTTAATTTCATTTCTCAAAGATGGGTAAGTGGTAGACTTCTAAATCTCCTGACTTTTCAGCTCTGTGTTTCTGTGACATTAGTTTGTTAGGGAAGGGATCAGATCTCCCCCATGCTCGTTTTCAAGCATTATTATCATGGGGATTGGATTTCAGGAAGGCAGGTTTTTAGAGAGCACTTCATTTGGGCTGGTCTCACAGATAATGGTTTTTCCTGTCAATTCTTCCATTGACTTCCACACGAGAAGCTTCTGGTGGAGATTGAGTACATTTGAAACTCCTCCTTCAATTCAGTGTTTTTCAAATGCTATCTGTGACTAGAAGAAGCCAAGCTGTGGGTTCAGGACCTGTAGCAACTGTTCACTTGATCAAAGACTCTAGCATTGCTAGTTATTAGATAATAGACAACAAAAACTGCAGTGTGGAACAGACTACAGGAAGTAAGAAAATGCAGTTTTGGTGTGTTTAAGTACAAATGTGAAGGTGAAAAAAAATTTTAAGGTAAGTTGTCAATTCACTAGAAGATAGAATACTTGGTTTTCTTAGCCTTTCCATAGCAAGTGAGGATAGCTGACTGAGAGTTTTTTTATCAGAACAGAATTTTTTGAATTGAGATTTCCCAATTCTAGGTCTTCTAAAGCGCACATCAAACTGACATTATTTGTCTATCACATCCATTCACCAAGTGAGATCATCTTGACTTTTTATTCTATAGCAGCTTACAAAAGCATTCAGTCCAGTCATCATATCTATTTCTTCTCTTTTAATTTTTGCTCCTGTCATTTCCACAGCTTTATGTTGGGACACTTAAAGACCCACACTTCCTCAGAAAATAATGTTTTAAGGTACAAAATGCTTCTTCAAGATCAGTTTTCTTTCAAGCTCTTATGTTACTCCCAGTTGTATCACTCTTCTGTCCTGCCTGCTGCACCTTCAGTAATAGACAACACAGAGAGAATTTGCAAAACATTAGGAAACTAATCGACGGGAACTGGATTTCTCTGACCATAAGGAAAATTCTGAAGAGCTATTTGCTTGGCAAGAAGCAAATAGAGAAGCTGAACAGTTAAAGATGTCTTAAAGAGATCTATTTTTTAATACTTAATGTTTAAAATTCACACTAAATTTTACGGGAATCGCTTTGTTCTTACTATTGTTAATTAAGTAATCTAATGCTTTCAAGTGTGAAAACAATCAAGTCTCAAGTAGCAAGTGACCTCTGCTGCAAAACAAAGACTGGAGACTTTACAATGTTCTCAGTCTTCTTTCCTGGCAAAGATCATGTACTACCAGATGGGGATCAATTAAAGGAACATGGAAAAGCTGACAATTGGCTTCTTGGCTAAATTTAAAATGTAAAAAGAACTTATTTCACGTGATGCCAAAATGCCCAAAATTTTCTTGGAAAGTGGAAAACAATTGAAAAAGGTGAAAAAAATTTCAATTTTTTTTTTTTTTTTTTTTATCTCTGGGTCTTTTTGTCAAGAAAATTCGACAAGTTTATAACAAACTTACAAATAGTTTCATCCGACCTGCACTTACATTTACAGCAAAGAAGTCACTCAAGCAAGAGACATTCATCACCTCTGGGAACAGCACACACCTTTTTTTCCATGTGGCTTTCCTGAACACTAGTAAGCCATTAACTGTATTTGCTGCTTCCTGCATTCAATTACCAAACACGAAGTGTTTGCCAGACCAGATTTTTCACATGAAAGTATTCAACATACAGATTTTTTTTTTTGCAATTCTTATCCTATTCTAACAAATAGTTCTGGTTTTATCTGAACAAGAAGTGGGTTCCATGATCAAGGATGAGAAATGCTGTTTCTACATGCTAAATGCAAAAAAACTTGAGGGACTCAAGATCTCTATCCAAATTATAGCACTCAGACTGATTCTCAAGAGGCCTGAAGTACAGTTTCTTTCCGTATTTTTAATTTAAAAAAAAATACCCATCATACATAATTGTACTCTTGTTTTTTTCAGAGCTACTGTTTCAACAGCAGAAGCACTCCAGCAATGACAAATATTTTAAAAAACAATAGGACAGGTACTTTAATTAATTAATGCACTGTTCAGAGCAGTTTTGGATGCAGAATCTATGGGGGAAGTTCATGAATATTTTGACTGAACGATTCTTTTGTTTTCCAACAATTCTGTAAATATTTTAATATTGTAGCAAAAAAATGATGCATCCCTGATGAAAAGTTAAGAGACAGGAGAAGGGAAAAAAAGTGTTTTCAACCTTTCAACCAAAGTATTCCCACCCCAAAATAGGAGATGTAGCCCGGGGCCAGGCAACTTCAACCTTGTTAACTGAGCCATGAGCATCCTCTTAGGAATGACTAGAATTCATTGCAGGCTCACCAGAGCCCTGTAATGGATTCAACATTAGGCTTCAAATGCAAGGGCTAAACTTCATGGGCCAGCAAAAGGCATGGGCTGCAAAACAGGCAAGAACAAAACCTCTATGTGCAAACGACTTCCTCTATGTTTAGAAACTGTTTTCTGCTGATTTTTTTCTTTCTACAAGAAAAACCATTTCTTTCAGGATACATTGCCTTCCTAATTCTACTCAAATTAGGGAAATTATCCTGGGAGAGGGGAAAACATATGACAAAGTTGAAAATAGTGGTAACATGTTACTGGTTTTGCACTTTGGTTTGGTGGTAGTGGTTTTTTGTAGGTTTTTTGTGGTGTTGTTGCTGCTGATTTTTTTTAAGCTTTCCATTCCCGTTTCCTTTACTCCCCTCTCCAAAAAGAAAGGGTTCCATTTTTCAGACTCTTCTTTGCTGAAATCCAGGGAGGCAGATTTTTGTGTATCTTTTTAAGATACCTTGAGCTTTCTGGAAGGAAACAATATTCTCTATTAACCTATAATGTGTCAATGGTGAAAAGCCTTACAGTAGCTCTCCTGTTTTTATTTTCAATCTGCTCCTGCTGGAAGGGATAATCTGCTTAGATTCTGTTGAATAGGATGGGAGCTTGGGAGTTCCTGTATTACTTCTTGTCCTTCAGGATCTTGATATTTTACCCTCTGAAATTTTGAAGGGTCCTGCTGAGAGGATTGCAAAACCCTTCCCCAACTCCCATTTTTCACCTGGTGTGACACAGCACTAAATCATCCCACTTACATAAATCTGTTCTCTGAGACCATTGCAGGGCTGCCCTGCTCTCAGTCTGGCACTATCTGGACCACCTGCTTTACCTTCTTGCCTAAAACAATGTAAGAAGCTACAGACAACCAGGGAGTTTTCTTCAGGAGGCAAGGTACTAAACATGAATGATGTAAATATGGGACTCCTAAATCCCTCTTCCTTCTTTTATACACACACACACCCTTCCCCCATGTTTAAAAGCATGTGGAGGCTGTCGGCCAGCTCTCTTTCAAGGTTATTTGGAAGGTCTTCACTTTCCCTGGTGTCAGCAACCAGACATGAATCACTGCATTCTGTGAAGGAAGGGCTGCCTGTTGGCTAAAGCATCCCAGAATACTCCTCTCAGACCCATCCAAAGCACTGCCACAATGTCTAATATTAAATCCCAGTGATAAGCAATAGCTGAAATTAAACAATGTGGGTGTCAAAATCAGCTGAATCTGTACAAAGGCAAAACCAACGCACCACTGAAACAGCAACACCGGGAGAAATCAGTGTGTAAGCTGTCTGACCTCTTGGTTTTTTCCCCCATTCCTCCCTTACTGTCTTTCTCCTTCATCCCCAAAGGAAGTTAAAGATGTTTTTATAATGTAGATGATAGAGACGACTTATCTGCATAATGAAGCTGAAAACAGCCTGCTTGTGTTGAAGCTCCTCCTCTGCATGTTACATGCCAGCAGAGATTTGCTGCGAAAAAGGAGAGCTGCAATGCAGCATTTTCCTCTGGAACTTTGCAGCTGTATTACAGTTCCAAGCACACCACAAAAAGACTTTTGTTTACAGTATTTAAATTCAATTTAAATGGCAGCTGTTAAAAGTAGGCAGATGAATCACTACATATCCACTAACATTTTAGTGCTCACTCACTCTAAGACTTTTATTCTAAACTGAATTATTTCATGTTCTCTTACAATTAATTTTCCTACTGTTTTATCATATTACCTGCCTAATAATTAGGTCCTTAATACTTGGCTATTAGCAGTCCTTAATACTCATAAAAAAATAAGATGCCTGAGTAAAAAAACAGAGTCATAAAAAAGCTCAATATACACAAAACCACTAAGTAGGACTAAAAAGGGCTGTAGCCTCAGAAGGCAGAGAAACTTCAAGGAAAGCTTCACATAGGAGTCATCTCTTACTTTCCTCAAGCACAGCAGTGTCAGTTCCCAATAATGTTCACCATTCTGCTTCCCAAACTGTACAATGTCACCAGAAGGTCAGCTGGGATGGCAGGATCTTACCTCCAGAAGTCAAAGCTGCAAGCAATCAGTGCCTCTGACGCCAGGCAGGGCTGTTCCTCCTTCAAGCCCATATTGCTTTCACACTACCTAGCTTAGCAAGGCAGGATGTTACAAAGGTCATTTCCAATATGCAGCCCAAACCCCAAAGCACTGCTCCAACTTACACATGAATCTGAACTCCAAATACCCTAGGAAAATTTAAAGTCTTGGTCCAAATGTTCCCCTCTTAGCCCCTACATAGAAGTATTTGTTTAATCCACCAATATTGCCTTCACAGGTTCAAAATATGCTGCAGTTGCATGTGAGAAGAATTACGGTGCTCTTAGACTAGCTCTCCATGGAAATAGTCACCAGTCAGCATAATTATCAGACTGGTGAAGAAAAATCCTGGATGAAAAATATATCAGTGACAATGATAAAATTCAGCTGATGGAAAAACTCTGACAGAGCTCTGGTGGAAAACTATTCCAATACTTTCTTGCTTTTGACATGATATGAAGGTAATTCATATAGAAGAATTATATTTGCACAAGGTTAGTAATAAAAAACCTCAAATTGGATTTCTTCTCTGTTTTTTTTTTTAAACCAAACTTCCTACATGCTGGATTTAACCACTGATTTCAATAAAGCTGGGATTTAACTCTCATTGACTGCAATGCAGCCATTTCTCCGTAAGCTTGAAAAATACTTATCTTCCCACACATGTGCACACAAACAGAACAAAAGAGCAGAAGCTACATATCCACGTGTCTCCTATAGCATCTTCTATCAATTGCATCTTACAGATTGACGGCTGCAAGCATGCTTTGCACCAAGCTTTCACTCTATGCTTGAAACTGTAGCACACAATATTAAAGCTCTTGCAAACAGCTATGACTGTCACAAATGATAGAATTATCTCTCCCCTTCATCTTTCTCCTGCTATTTCGCTAGAGAAGGCAGTTTTATGATGGGTCCTTATTTGAATGATCATACTCTGATTTTCTGCATCTTCTCCTGCGATTGACTGGAGATCGATCAGCGGCTGATAAGTGCTGTGAATGTTAAAATACAGCAGGCCAGGAAGAGAGATAGATATCTCTACTAGCTGTGTACATATAGCCCAAAATAGCAGATCTCTCTCCCTTGAAGAACTTACACCTTGATGCATTGCAAATATCAAACAGCAACGAGTTATTTATTGCCCAGTCTCTCACTCCCAAACATGACAATCTCTAATGCTTTGCCTCAACTGACCTCTGATGGAAAAAAAATTAATCTCTGTTTCCACAAAGACTGTACAGATGTCCAAAATATGAGATCTTCTTAGATATTTTATTCTTTTGCTGAGTAGAGTGCTGAACTGGATAATCCCTAAATCATGGACTGTTGAGAGGGTTTAGCAGGGGAAGGATCACTATTTATGTTCCCATACACTTCCTTAAGTCTCTGCCCTCACTAACTGCTAGAGACAGAATACTAGGCTTAGAAAGACCTGTAGCCCAACCTCTGTCTTGTGATTACAGCCACAGTTTAAATTCACCATGCAGGTTTCGCACTGGAATTTGCATCTGATTTATGCTGCTTCATGCTGGAAAGAGAAGACACTGGAAGTTGCCCTCTTCCCTCACAGACTTCCCACCCTCTGTCTCCACACTCCCACCACCAGCACTGGGTGCTCTGCTGCTGGGGTCACATGTGGACCCCTCTCCCAGCAGCAGTCCTGCCACAGTAAGCAAAGGTCACTTCTTTGCAAGGTGCAAAGCCATGTTTGCTGCAGTCAACAGCAGCAGGTATCCTACAGCTCCTCACTGTGCCATGGAGATCAGGTTCTTCTTACCCTACAGCAACAGAGCTCACATGAGCCCTAAGAGCTTCCTTCAGCCCCACAAACTACATCACAATTAGGGCCAGAGGAGACATCAAATTTCAGAGGTATGGAAAAACACTGTGGACTTCAGTGTAACTGCTTGGACCTAGCTGAACTAATATAGCCACTGCTCAAATGCCAAGCAACTTTGATTCTCACAAGACTGCTCCCTAATTGAAACTATTCAACAAATGTTTTCTGCAACTGTAATTCAGCCAATTGATTGTTTATAATCTTTGGCTGTGACTGCTGTGTTCAGTACAGGGAGAATTCTCTTGCTGTACTCATTTGCATATGAGCGTGAGCCTTGCAAACAAGGGTTATATTGTTTATCAGAACATTCACAAGAAAATGTTAGAGGAACAAATCCATACTTCCCAATTACCTGGAAAACATATCCTCAAAATCACCTGTGACTACTGATTTTATACAAACAACTACTTAAACCCAACCTTGACCCATGGCAACTACAGAGTTATTCAGGACACAGTAGCTGGGAAACCTTGCCACTTTGAGATAGCCATAATGCCAGCAATGAGCTATCATTACTGAAAAATAAAAATTCCCATATGAAAAATAAATCCTTACTTTTCACTGCTTTAACTATTCAGTAAGTACTGGCTAGGTACAAAACTCAACACATGCATTAGTGAACTCTGACCTCACTGGATAGTACAGTCATAAGTGTTGGGCTTTTAGTACATGAGGTCTTTCATAGTCAGTACTGATAGAGTGGGATCCCAGTGGCAACAAACCATTAGAGAAACTTTCTTTTTCACCTGTCTAACAAACCTTGAACCTGCAAAGTACTCAGGATAGTGAAGAATGCCAGAAAAGCAAGGACATATGCAATGAGAGTGCTGGACAATTTAATTAGAACAGTCACAAGACCAAAAACTACCCCACGAACCAAGTAATTATTTCATACTCAAATGCTACTTCCTCTTTATTTCATGTTGTTGCAATTAAACTGCATATTACTATTTAATTTCCTTAAATGGAACAGCATTTTCACAGAAAATAGATATCCTCCTGGATCTCCTCTCTGAGTTGTGAGTAACTGTTATTAAAACACTGTTAAATTACCCTGTAGTACTAATTAATCAGCCCCAGATCTAAGCTGTAAATGGCAATAAGGGAAGATTCCACCACCACTGAATATTAGTCCCTACTTTTAAAATCTGCATTGCTGATTGGATTTAGGTTTTGGCTGGCTTGTCACTACTCCTAATCTGAGAAACTAGAATTTGATCAAGAAGAGGAAGTATGGCAATAAAAGGGGAGAAGAACATGTTCTGATCAAGTAAGAGGCAAATTAAAAGTTCTTTATTCTATTTGCAGAAAGTTCTACCAATGAAAACATATAAAATCAGGATTTAATCAAGTCAATACAACCTAATATACAGGTATGAAGTCTAGCTGTATAATTTAAGGAAGTGGCTTTCTCTCATTAAGTGAGAAAAAGACTGACATTATCAGTAGAATTCTTTGAGATAAGAGAGAGAGACGCCTGTTTTTCTGAAATGTAGATAAATAACAATAACTAAACTCAGGCAAATATTGCAGAATAGACAGACAACGTAGATGGGACTGGATGCTTTGACAGGACAATGATGCTCCTCTGACAACTTGAGTTTCTTTATTTCCCTGTGAATTTCTAATGCACAGTTAAGCCAAAGAAGATACCACTTTAAAATCATTGTGTCTGCCTTAAAATTATATGTTTCATTAATGTGTGTTAAGGCACAGATGTGCCATACCTTTCATTCTTCACTCAGAAGGAATAAATATATTCTATACTCAGTACTGCTCCTCACTTAACCAGGAACAGTCAGTTCTACAGTGCAGTGCAGACCAAATAATAAT
Source organism: Toxostoma redivivum (assembly GCA_013397375.1). NCBI lineage: Eukaryota > Metazoa > Chordata > Aves > Passeriformes > Mimidae > Toxostoma > Toxostoma redivivum. The sequence continues at coordinate 216,944 of VXBI01008338.1, read as the reverse complement.
AAAAATTCATGCTTCTAACCCTTCAACAGTCACAAATTTCAGGATGTAAAAATAACACACTTGAGATGCATTAAATGCTCATTAAAATTAATGAGAATGATGTGATTCTTACAAAAAGTGCAGCATTGTCTAGTGAAGGAACTGTTTAGTCTCACAAGTGAACTGGGAGTGTTAAGAAGTCTGGTGGTACCAGATAAAATCCATGACAAAGCTGTATAGAAAAATTCACATGGCCACCTGGAAAAAAGAATATCACATTTCTGTCAGCTCTATTTTATCAAAGATTTTTACACTGTTTCCACATATACTGTAGGTGGTTTTCACTCCATGCCTTTTGATTTTTTTTTGTGATTTTTTTCCTCTTTTCATGTAATACAATCTCTCCTCTGTGTTTCATGACCTAATTTTACCTCTTTGCCCTTGAAAGTCTGTGTTCATTACCAGACAAAATAATGACCTGGAGTAACTAAAGTAGCATGCTACAATTCTCATGCTTGGGTGTAGATATTGATAACTTTGACTCTGCTGCAATTTTGAACAGTATTTAACCCCTCTCAGATCTAAAATCTGGTAAAGAATTGTGCCAATAAATGAATTTTTCAAGGGAAAAATCTAAGATCAAAAATGGGAGTTCCAGGACTGTGGGAAGTATCTAGGAGGCAGAAAAGAGAGTAGAATTAATACTAACAATGTTAACTATAACACGAGATCTTTAGAAATTGTCTGCATAATTAATTTTAACTCCTGGTTTGGTAAAAGTGAACATGTTAGCAATCATCACAGAAGATGTAAAAGAACAATAATTAATATGGAAAATAAAATCTAGAAATAGAAAATAAATACATTTTCTGAAGAAAGGATTGAAAGGTGTTAGCATTGCAGTGACATAGCCTTCACATTTTACCTAAGGCAGGTTCTGCAGTAATTGCAAAATCTCAAGCCAGACTGCAGCCAGATAAATCCTCTCTCTCCTGTGAATCACTGAAGTGTCACTAGAGATTTGTATCCTAAAATGATGCCTTGGGACAGTCCCACCATATAGCTGGTGTCAAGTTACCTGATAGCCCAGCAAGAAAGGACTGTCGATAATCAGATCCCTGGAAGAGAAGTAGCAGCCTTGAATTGATCAAGCACAAAAGAGCTTCAGTAACAGCCATTCAAAACAGTAGAAAGCCTGAGGAAAACGAGCAGGAAAAAAAAAAACAACAAAAAACAACAGCAGCAAGTAAGGTTAGTACAAAGCCAAATGGAAAATTACTAGATTCAGTAGTTGTTTAACTAGGATGTTAGATTTTATATTAAATTTCAAAAGCTGTATTATCATTCATGTCCTGATAACAGTATAACAAAAAATTATGAAAAAATCCAAATGTGAATAAAATAATATTTTATCCATAGGGGAACACAGATTGATATACACTGCTTAGTTTCATTCTTCCTGACATTTCAGTTCCCACTCTCTAGTATTGAGTTATCTTAACCAAATGCAAAAAGTCAGCTACTTTAAAATGCTAAAGTAGAATATTCTATCTAAATTCTGTGTAGGAAAACAGGTCACAGAATGCAGTCCCAGACTACTAAATCTGCTTAATGCAGACACATTCCTTTTCCACTTTGAATCAATACCATGATTTTCAGGAGCTATGCAATGTTCTGCTGCTAAATAAATGTCCTTGTATCAGTAATGCTGAGATCCTATTGTTTCAGGAAAGTCATGAAAGATATAAAATATATGACTTTGCAGGACCAGGGCCAAACTGCCTATATGGATATAAAACATTAAATCACATTATATAAATAATGAAGAGAGATTCATAGAACAAAAAATTCTGAAAGAAAGCAAGAATCTAATTCCTGCAGTTTTACTATAGATACTCCTCTCTTCCCAGAAGAATGCAAATGACTGCCTTTTTAACTTGACAGCTTCCCTTAAAATACTTTTTTTTGTTTTAGATTCTAAGGATGAAGGAGAGAAAGGATTGTTTTATGCTTCATTTTGATTTTTTTTAATATTTCTTATTTGATAATTCACTTTTAAAATGATGAGTTTGTAGCACTGGAAGTAAAATCTAACTCATCAGTGGAGCATTATTTTTCCTTTTTCAGACTTACATATGTGTTTAAAAAACAGTGTTTTAAAATACATGTCATCACCACACAGTAGTAAAAAATTCTCCTGTTTATCACAGAGCCTGTATTCACAGGCTCATTTACAACATTCATAGTCACACAGGGATGCAAAATCCTCCATAATTAACAGTTACATGGCCAAGAAATAATAACCATGGCTTCAGAATTGGGATTGACTGCAGTCAGCAGAGCAACACCTGAGCAGGAAATAGAAAAGGCTGCAGGGCAAGAAAGAGAAAAATGCTGGGAACTCTCCTGCAGCCCTGAGATACTCACTTGTGTGAGGTATGAATACCCAGCCCTGCAGGCCTTGCACTGGGTAGAAGAGGCTCTCCAATGGGAACATGCCTTGAGAAACCACCCCTGGATGTGTGAGCAGAGCCCACGGCTCCAGGCTGAATAACTCAGGCTGCCTCTTGACTGTTCCCATGTGGAGATCACCTTCACCTGTTGTTTTCATCATTTTGGCACCCATGGCTGTACAGTAGCCTGCTGTCAATAAAAAGAATGGAGTAAAAGAACAAGCTAGACTAGTCAATAGTTTGGAAAGAGCCTCCAATAAGTCAGAAGAAGCTTATACATGTGCCTTCTTTTAACCATATGCCTCATCACCTTGACACACAGCTAAGGCAATCCTGATTTTAGTAATAAATGGATTACTGGGGAAAATCCCAACAATTCTGCATATGCTTTTCCTTGTGGTACCCAAATTCCCAACTTCAGTATACAGCAATGAGGATGGTCTTGAAGAAGTAGGTTGTGATAGCTGCATGAACACAGCACATGCAACACAGTGGGTCATGCAGCCATTATTCTTAAAAGGCTGTAAAGAATCCAACCACTTAGAGAAATTAAGTGACATAGCCTGGCTCATTTTCAGACACTAAATATGAGGAGCCTATGGTCTTGAATTCTGTATCTGTCCTGTTAAATAATGGACAAGGTCAGCTACATTGGACTAGGTTCAGTAAAGAAATTGATATTTGCCTGTATGGTGCCAATAGAAAGAGAAATACAGAAAATTCACCTCCAGCTCTAACATCTTATTATGACCACAAAAAAAAGGAAAGACAATAAACATACTCTAAGTGTTTCTATGGCATACAGACTCCATTTCTGACTTCATCAAGGCTTTAATATGCAGTGGTCACTCTGTTGTTAAAATTGCCTTCCTGGTGAGTACCACTATTCTATGAACAAGTTAGTAGAACTATGTAAATTCAGTCTGCCAATTATTTCTCAGTCATTGATTGACAATGTATATCTTTTACCATGTAGCCCACGTGAGGTAACTTACCCTCAGTGAAACAGGCATTAACCATGCAGGAGCTGACCTACATGGAGACCATGCCCTACTACCGCACAGCAACTTGCTTTCTGACCATGATTTAAAAACTGAGTATCAGAGAGAAAGTACCTCTCTGCAGCATTTCCTGGCCACATCATTACATGAAGAAAAGGCAATAACAATAAGGGATGTGTATTCCTCTTCCTATTTTCTCCAAATTGCTTTCCATAGAAATTAAGCTCAAGACCTGTGCCACAGTAGCAGATAAATGTGAAGGGAAGAAATGCACAGTTTAAACACGTATTTATACATTCTACCAGTACTGGGAAACAAACAATAGTTTGATTTCTGAACAATGCCTACAGGGATGCTTCTAGAGACCATCTCAGTACTGCTGCAGTATGCTTGGCATTTCGCAAAATCACAAACAAAACCAATTTTTCTTATCCAGCTTTTCTTTCCAGTCTCTGAGGGGATCGAATGCAGATGAGGACAGGAGAGAGCAAATGCACAAGCCAAAGGTTTAATAAATACTGGTAAAAATGAAAGCAGAGCTTATTTACCACCAACAGCCCAAATTTTTTGTCTGATAAAAAAAAAAGCCCTATCTAGATAGGTGCCATGGTTTCACTCCAGCCAGCCACCAAGCCTCACAAAGCCACTCACTCACTCCCACAACCAGCAGGAACAGAGAATGAATTGGAAGTGTAAAAGCTGGAAAACTTATGGGCTAAGATAAAGACAGTTTAATGGGGAAAGCCAAAACTGTGCATACAAGCAAAGCAAAACAAGAAATTAATTCAGTGCTTCCTATGGGCAGGCAGGTGTTCAGCCATCTCCAGGACAGCAAGGTTCCGACACATTTAACAGTGACTTGGAAAGACAAATATCCTCACTCCAAATGTCCCTCCTTCCTCCTTCTTCCTCCTCCCCCCCCTCCCCCCCAGTTATATACTGATCATGATGCCATGTGGTCTGGAATATATAACTTTGGTCAGTAGTTGTCCTAGCTGTGTCTCCTCCCAACCTCCCAGGCATCCCCAGTCCCCTCACCAGTGTGGCAGCACCAAAAGCAAAAAAGACTTGGCCCTGCTCAGCAGTAACAAAAACATCTCTATATTATCAACCCTGTGTTCAGCATGAATCCACAACACAGCCACTGTGAAGACAATTAATTCTACCCAAGCTGAACCCAGCACAACAGGAATGGATTGAAGGCAGGATACTAAGTTTTAATATGATCATCCCTAAAAATAGCAATTGGCACTATCTTTCCCTGTTCTGAAGGGAAGATACTTATATCTCACCCAGGTGAGATATCTATTCTTACAGGCATCTAAAACCCCAAATTAGGAGCCCTCTGTCAGAAGAGCAGCAATGTAGAAGAGAAGGGAAAGCCTGGGCTGTGATATGACACGCAGCATGTAGATTCTCTTTAATTATCTTTTTACAAATTAGTACCTCTGTCTCTCATAACTCCTCAACATAGCCACATTCACTGGACTCTAATTTAAGGTGTGTGGTTGCTGTTCTGTATGACATTTCTTCCAGATAAGGAAAAGGGCTGTAGTTGTATCAGACTGTGGCAAAAAAAAAAAAAAAAAAAAAAAAAAAGGTTGGTGTTGTATACAAATAGGGCAAAAAAAAAAAAAAAAAAAAAAAAGGCTTTCTTATCTTTCTTATACTATTTCCTGGGAGTAGTGGTATTATTAATAAGAATAATAATGGTAATCATTACAGAAGATATGTGTACCTTTATTTATTTCACCTGAAGTCTACTATGGTTTTTCAAACCTGTCAACATAACATTCAAGGAACCCTTTCAATTACTGAATTATTTTCTATTAAATTAGAAGCAATGTACTTTTCAAAGAAATCATCTATTATTTATATATAAAAGGCAAAGAAACAACTTACCCACAAGGTCTTTAAAAGTCATACAGCTGAACTGTTAGGCTGTAAATAGAGCCATATTAAACAAAGCACTTAAAGATAGCATAGCAACAACAAATGATAGATGCTGAACTGTTTTAATAAAAACACAAATCCAAGCCATTCATGAAAAACTGTTAGACTTATAAAGGAAATTCTCCTACTTGTAAGCATCACCAAAATATCTGGTGTGAGACTCAAGTATAGTTCATTGCCTCCCAACCCCAGATTCCTACTGTCGAGACAAGAAGCTCTGATATTTATTGACTCCTGCTATAATATACTACACATATAATAGGCAACAATCAATATTTGCCTCACAGTGAGGGAAGAGGAAATTCAGTACTGTTTTATATGAAGAAAAAAAAAAGTAGAAACCTATAAATCTTATCAGCACCTAAGACCCAGTGTGAAAGGTTTTTTGCCACTGCTATTAGCCTAAGTTTAGGCCCATTCTAATATATCCTGCTCAATAAAAACCCAAGGCAAAGGGCATTTATTGAAACTGTTAATTTTCATTAACAAGAAGAAACTGAGCCAATTCCTTGGAGTCTGACCAAATTAGATGACTCTAAGACAGTTCCTGGAAAAACCCTGGATAGAGCAGTACATTGTGAGAGGAAAGACCTGCCCCTAAAACCTTCATTTGTCTCTCTCTTCTTCTTTTAAGCAGCAAATATAAAAACTTAAAAAGGAAAGCCTGGAAGAGGCCTCTAGACTTCATCTGGTTCATCCCTTAGCCTGATACTCCTGTACTGCTTCAGACAGATGGCCTTCCAATATCTTACAGGCTTTTTACAAGTTCTTACAGATTTTAAGAAAGTTGCTGCCCAGGCTTTGCTATTCTTACTAGTTTTCCTTTAGTCCTAATTGATCTACCCCTTCTAGTAATTTAAAATCATTAATTTTTGTTTTGCCCATACAGGAAAAGCCAATTGGAACACTAACCCTGCTCAAGCAGCTTTAGTAGAACTACTACTAGTACTGTAGTACTATACTATTATGGTTGTTGTTGTTGTTGACCAAACTAACTATAGGGACCAAAACTAACAACAGACCATTCATCTTCAAGACCACACCTAGCAGACAAAATTTATACATCCCAGCACATTTCCATTCTTTTGCAACAGCAGCTTGACTCATGCAATTTGCATCCACTATAACCTGTGGATCCTTTTCTATAGATGAGCTTGTTCTTCCTCCTGTATTTATGCAGCTGATTATACATGCCTAAAAGTAGAATTTGTAGAATTGAATTGTATCTTACTTTCGCCTTTAGCTCGGTTCTAATTCTAATTCTCTCCTCCAAGGTCTTTCCACCTTGATGTCATCTACATATTTAATAAATAAACAAAGTTATCATTCCAATAGCCATATGACGAATTAAAACATTCAGCAAATTAAAACATTCAGCAAGTTAAAACTCAAGACAGAAATAAAACAAGCCCCCAAAGCCATGCAAAGCATGTTCTATCTTGAAAACAATCTACTGTCAGCACAATTTTTTAGTGTTTACACCTGCAATATAGAAATTTTCTCCAGAATGTGAATATGAATCTGCAGCTTAATTTTAAACATCATGCAAGTCAACATCATAAACTTGAATTCTGAAAGTTAGAATATCTATGGTTCTCTCTCTCCCTAGAATATCTGTCAGTTTAATAGAAAGGTATTAGAGTGATTTGATGCACATTGTTTCCAACAACTCTTCATGATGATTCCATTGCATCCCATTAATATCTGGCAAATAGCTATATTATGGTTTCTGTTTATCTGCTTGCTTGTTTATCATACCAGGAATTGAAATTACATTAGTTTCTATTCCACAAGCTCCTTCTTCATGCTTTTTGGAAACAGAAATTTTATTTGTCCTTTTTTAGACTTCTAAAACCCCAAATACTATTCATGAGATTTCAAAGGTAACCTTTCACTTTTTGGAATTTGCTTCATCTTGTTTTCTAAGGAGCTTTGGATAAATGTTAGATATTTTTGAATTGAATTAATCAGTCTTTTGAATACTCTCTAACCTGCACTTTCTTTAAGTCTGTGAAATACTTCTGGTTTATCATTCTTTTTTGTTAACTGCATTAATAAGCTGAGCAATGTGGTTTTTGGTGAGAAGTAAGACAAGGAACACCAGAATTTCAGACTTCATCACATTTGATAGCTTTCTCTCTGTTTTGAACAGTGACAATTTTTTCTTTGACTGTCTTCTTAATAATAACATAATCTCCTGTTATCCTTTACAGTCTATGTAATATGCATAATGATTTATTGATCTCATCCTTTTGACATTTTCCTTTCAGGCAAATTTTATTGTTTTATACTTATTCTAGCAACTTGATCTGTTTCCTGAATCTGCACAAGTCCTTTTTCTGTTCAAGGTCATCTAAGTATTCAGGAACTGGCCATACTTGCTTTTTTATTCTCTAGCCTCCCTCTACTTTCAATTGTAGCCTCAGAGTAACTTCTTTAAAGGTCTGTTGTCTCTCTTGAGAAACATTTTCCTGAGACTTATTTTCTATGAAGTCTTATCAGTCAGTTTTCTGAGTTGACTCTGTTCTCCTTGCCTTACCTCTATAAGTTGCTTCAGGTTGTTTGTAAAGGAGCACATCATACATCACCAAGAAGTATAGACTTGAAATTTTGTCTTTTTTTATAATGTGTTGCCAGTGATAAATGTGGCACTTTTTTTTTTTCTTTCTTATATGTTTTCTGATTTGGGGTTTGGTGGGGGATTTGGTAGGTTTTGGTTTGTTGGGGTTTTGTTTATTTTACTTTTTATACTACATTAAAAAAAGCCAAACAGAAGTGGTTATAAGCAGAGAAACGGCAGGATAAGGGATGGTTTTGGCGGGCAGAAAAAAGCACCCTCACTCTCTCTTTCTTTGCCCACCTTCACAGTTAGGATACATTTTAGAAGGTCGAGGAACAGGTATTGAGAGGCATAAAGGCAAGCTTTAAACATATCAAGGCAGCGATATGACATGAGCAGTCTCAGCTATGAGTGGACTCATGCGATCAAATGTATCTGCTCAGACAGCTGCGGAGCACGGGCAGCTCCCAGGTAGCCTGCAGCATTCCCTTCCCTGTGCCATCCCCACAGCCACAGGCAGAGCAAGCCAGCACCTCCAGCCTGCACAGGCTCTTGGTACGGGCACGCAGGAATCCGCCCCGGGAGCTCTGCAGCATTTCAAGGTCAGTCTGGGTGGCAAGGGCAGGGATTTCCGCAGCGGAGCGCCGTCATTGCTGCGGCTGCAGCAGCGCGGTCCGCCCGCATCCCCTCCCCCGACCCCGGGCTGGGCACACACGCCTCATAGCCATTCCACCGTCACACACGCCCTGCCCGGCTTGTTTAACTCTCTCTCGGCGCTTCGCTATTGAAACGGTGGCAGATTGGCCTAAAGGCACGGAGCTCGGTGTGAAGTGTGCAGAGGTGGGAGCGCAGGTGCGCTCCCAGCAGCGCCGTCCCGGCAGGGCTGAGCCCGCAGCACGGGCTGGGGGCGGCGGGATCCGTGCCGGATGCTCCCGGCACAGGACACAGAACGCGGCTGCTGGTCCCGGGGCCTGCTGCAGCCAGCACCGGGCACCAGCCTGGGAGACACTGCCCAGACAAGCCCACGCTGACGGGCTCGGCCTCCAGTGTCATCCCACAGCTGAGGACAGAGAAGAACACCAGCACAGCCGGGTTGACGACTCTCTTTCCTATTTCTGACATTTCAAAGGCATTTTGTTCTGTTCAAATCTCCTCACTTGCAGCCCTCGAGCAGGCACAAGCTAGCTCACCTTTATTTCTAGTGCGACGTGCCATTCTGGAGACTGGAGCTGGGAAGTTTTTCCACTTCTTTGCAGAGCCTGCAGAGTACAAGAAGCAGCAGGTAGGTTTTGCACAGCTTTAACCCAGAGCAAATCCGCTCCAGGCTCACAAAGGTAACAGCTATCCCACAGTTTGCCACAAGCTGGTCGTGTGAAAATTAGAGGTGGAGGTACAAGGCATTCAAAACTATAGCTGAGCTCAAGTTCCCTAAGGATTTGGATGGGAGAAGGATATAGAAGAGGGGTGGGAATTTTGTCACATGGACAGTTATGAGGCACAAAGAAATGGTTCACATGTGGATTGAACCAGCTAAAGGCCCAAATTTTCCCATCCTCAATATATTACCCGTAGACAGAGAATCTGTCCAGCTAGCTGGGAGAAGTTCACTGCATCATTCACTGTTCAATCTCAATGCTTTTACACTTGCATCAGCCTAGCAACATTCAAAAAATCTCTGAACTGACCTCAACATAAGCATGGAAGTGCAGAAGTATAAGCAAGGGGGAGGAGTAGGAAGGGTTGGTGCTTCACAGTAGGTACTTCTGCTTTAGAATTGGCTGGGGCTTTTAATGTGGGCAGATATTTCTAGTTTTACTGCACAGCCAGTTCATTCCAGCTCAGCCACTAAATACATGAATTTTAACAGCATTATTCCACTCTCCAGCACAAGCACTTTTGCCTTGCAAACCATTTGGTTTGTCACTGCTATACAGAAAGAAAACAAGGGAAGTTTTCTAAGAAGTCTTAAATATCATAAATTGGATGCCATTCAGGATAAAACTTTCAAAAAATCCAGCTCTGATATAAGACAAGACCTGAGCTAAATGAACACGTTTTCATATATGCAAGATTTTCTTCAGTTACTGAATATTGTTCTTTTTTTTTCTTTGAAACGTGATGACAGTTCCTGAAATAGCATTTACTGGTAGTAAATTCTCCTAAATTATCATACCAGCTATCGCAACTGATCAATTTAATTCTGACTGATATGTTAAAGTGATTATAGAAGGACCAGGCTCCTGACTATAATTGAATTTCAATAGAACTGTGGCACTTAGTTCCTTTCAATATGTAGAAGATTCCAGGCTTTAAGACTAATTATTAAAGCTGCTTAAAAAAAAATGCTACAAAAGATTTCCAAACTACCCTGCTTTTCACTTCAGAAAGTGCTCTCAAATTTACATCATTTTCCACCACAAAAAAAAGATGACATTCCAAAAAGAAAATCATAAGAAACCAGTTTTATTTATGTTTTATTTAACATAATCCATGAAACATTTGTTTAGCAGAACACATGTGGGCAGAACACATAATTTTCACATTTTTGATTAAAAATTCTCACCCACTAATGAAAAATTAACAGATACCTGATCTAAATGAATTTAAAGGAAAGATTAAATATTTAATAATTATCATAACATACTGTTAGAGGGTTGTAGATGTTTCAGAGCTTTCTTTTTCCATCACATGAGCTGAGGTAGATTAATGTGGGGTTTTTGGCACTTAAGAAAATTGAAAATAATTAATCTGTAATGGCATTGATGGAAAAAGTGTTCAAAATGTCAATAAAAGTGCTGCTTTAACAGTACTTCAAATAGTCTACTTACGCAACTTAAGAGACACATTATCTGCCAGACTACACACTTTTCCATTAAAATCTATGAAAATCTGCAGGTGTTTAATTACCTGTTCTCCCATTGTTCCTTGGCTGCGGCAGGAGTAGTTTGAACACTATGTAAAAATTAATGTACAATTTAACATAACAGTGATGCAGATTAAAACTTTCCCTAGTTTCTGTTTTGTATGAAGAGTCTCAGACAAATAAACCATAAGTTGCTTTTCACCAGAAAGAGTTGTTTAAATATTTTCACTAATATCAAAACATTTTGGACTTACAGAAATGGTTAAGTATCACTATTATAGTTATCAGCATAAGACCATAAAATACCTGGGGAAATACTAGAAGGAAAATTACGTCTCCTGAGAACAGTTTAAATACATGCTCCTTTTTCCAAAAAATAAATTCTTATTCAGGAATTCATTTGAGTTTTTACAGAATCAAAGCACGGCTGAAGCTGGAAGGGATTTCTAGGGGCATTTGGTCCAACTCCTGTGCTTGAGCAGGGCCCCACTGCTCAGGCTTATGTCCAGACAACTTGTGAATATTTCCATAAATGAAGAATACACAACCCCTCTTGGCAACCTATGTCAGGGCTTCATCACTCTCACAATGAAAAATTTCCTTATATTCAGAGGGAGCCTCCCACATTTCAGTTTGGGCCCATAGCCTCTGGTCCCGGCACTTGGCAGCAGAAAAAGAGCCTGGTTCCATCCTCTTTGCACCTTCACTCCAGATGAGATCCCCCTGAGCCTTGTCTTCTCCAGGCTGAGCAGACATCTCATCTCAGCCTTTCCTCATATGAGAGATGCTCCAGTCTCTTCACCATCCTTATGGTTCTTTGTTAATTCTCTCTGGTATGTTCATGTCCTCTTGTACTGGGGGAACCCAGATGTGGGCCTGGCCTGGCAGATCACCAGCAGGGAGCAGAGGGCAGGATCATCTCCCCTGATCTGCTGGCATTGCTTGTCCTAATGCAGCCTAGGATATCATTTGCTGTCTTTGCAGCAAGGGCACATTCCTGACTCACATTCAGGCTGGTGCCCACCAAGACCATGCCAAGCTGCCTTCTAGCTGGGTGGCTTCCGGCATGTACCAATGCATGAGGTTGCTCTTCCCAACATTCAGGTGTTTGAACTTCCACTTGTTGAACTTCACAAGGCTCCTGTTGGCCCACTTCTCCAGCCTGTTGAGGTCCCTCTGGATGTCATCATGATCCTGATGCCTATCAGCAAATTTATTGAGGGTGCACTCTGCTCCACTGTCCAGACAATAAAAGAAAATGCTAAATGTGACTGGACCCAGTATTGATACCTGGGCATCACCTCTAGTCATTGCTTTCCAACTAGACACTGATCACCCCACTGATCACCCTGCTCTGGGCCCAGACCTTCAGCCAGTTTTCAATTCACCTCCCCATCCACTCATCCAAGCTGTGCTACAGCAGCTTCTCTGTGAGGACCTTACAGGAGATGGTGTCAAAGGCCTCACTGAACTCCAGGCAGACAATATGCACTGCCCACCCTTCATCAGACTAGTTGCGTCATCACAGAAGTTTATCAAGTTGATCAAGTCAGAAGTCAGCCATGCTGACTACTCCTGATGATTTTCTGATACTTAATGTGCCTGGAAATGGTTTCCAGAATTAGCTTCTCCATCACCTTCCCAGGGACCAAGGTGAGGTTTGTTCTGTAGTTCCCTGGATCTTCCTTCTTGGCTCCACCTTGCAGTTCTTGAAGTCTTTTCTGTTAGAGTTTCATCGATGTCAGAAGGACTCACAGTTCAATGGCTTTGGCCAAGAACATCTAGTATTTTGGGTCTGAACAACATACAAAGAAGGTCAAGAAATCTGAGATTTTTTTTGGCATTTTTCCAATATCCAACTAGCTTTTTTGGCAGGCTTCTTATTTTTTTTCTGTTTCATGCGTCATCCTTTCAAGGCGGGCCCACAAAAGGCAGCCACTATTTAGATGTCTAGTTCATGAATCCTGACTCAAATATACACATGTACTCAAGGACCATGAAAGGCATTCCACTACATCTTCATTAACTCTGCCCATTGCATGGTCTTTAGTACCATGCTTCACCCACAATCCACAGTCCAGGACCAGGCATCTGCTTTCTTTCCTTACAGAATACACCTCTTCTCTATTTCTAACACACTATAGGGTGAGAAAGCAGGAAAGAAAACAAGCCATATTTTGTGGAACTGCTCAGTGATGCTAAGTTGCATTCACTCTGCAGGTTTATGTGTTAAATTCAGAGCATCACTCTCCAAGCCATCAGGGGTTGAGGCATCCTCCACCCTTGCCACAGAAGTGTATCCTACACTACAAAAGAATAATTAATTAGCAATGAAACAAATGAAAAAGGGAGTGAGGATTACAACATGGAATAGTCTCCAGGATGCACCTGGACCACTTCAAAGATAGTAGCTTTAAGTCTCACTCACTGGTCCTTTTTAAGCACTTTCTTTTCTAACCAAGGCACTCCAGGATTTTGCAGTCTCTCTTGAAATTAGCACAAATCTATCTGCCTCTCAAGCAAACAGGATGGGATGCCTGTCTAAAGGGACACACAGCTCATTTCTGTCAGCCCAGGTCCTTGATGCAATGCTGAAGAATCATCTTATGTTGCACTTGCCATGATGCTACACACTGGTTCCAAAGCATCCTGCAAACCCAATCCCAAAGTTTGTGTTGTTCCTGAACTTTTCAAGATAGAGACTGTTACACCACTGCATCTGCATTACAGCCAGACAGGCAGGTCCCTGAGCAAGCTGTATTTTTTGCAACCTTTTGTGAAAACAGCTCGTTGCTTTCAAAAGTATCCTGGAATATATTTTACAGTACTGTTGCTTATTTAGATAAAAGGGCACAATTAGACCTTCCAGTTGGCAGATGTCCCTTATGTGGGAATTACTGCCCTCAAGATGGCCATCAGAGGTAGATCATGCCCAGCTTTGTTGCAAAAATGTGAGATGGATGAGATCAACTGCTTTGTTATCCATGTAGGCTGTCTGATCAAAGAACTCTTTTCCCAGAACAGAGAGCACAACATGTCCTATCAACACCATTATAGTTAGTGATGCTAACTTTAGTTTTATGCAAGTTATTTATAGCTTTCCACATAACCATTTAGGAACAGTAGAAGTCCTACTTTCCTTGTTTCAAGGCAAAATTTCAGGTTTTTCTATGCTCCAGTCTAAGCAAAGAAAAAATCCTGGAAGTTGTGGTCCTGATAGCAGGGGATTTCACCCCAATTAAGAAGCTCAAAAAAATAAAAAAAAAATTCCAAAAGACAATCCAGATGTTCCCCAGTTTAGGTGACAACAAGATTTTTATTAAACTCCTTGACCTAGAAGTAGCACAGTCTTTGCTGTTCAGGGCTGAATGTCACTCTCAGTCCTGAAAAGTGCTAGTCCCAGGCTTCCCCACAATATGCCTGAAAGCACGTGGATGCTGCATGAGGCAGTAGTAAAAGTCTCACAAAGGGAATTTCCTCCCTCTTTATACCTGCTGCTGTTCACCACCAACCCTGACCAGCTGAAAAGACATCATTTCATAGGAGATTACTAGATTTTGCTGAAGCAAATCGCCTTATGTAATTTCAATATTTTCACAAAGCTAAAAATACCAAACAGGGAGTGGAAGGGAAGTGATGAGGTAATCATGCTGAGAACTTTAAATATATAGAATAGAACTAAGAGAGCAATGCTTGTATTTAGTAGCTGGAAGAACCTTTCGGAGCATGAGAAAGAAAAAAAGAGACAAAGACTTAAATTCAATTCTTTTCTTTTCCCATTATGCAGGACTGCAGCATCAACAACCAGCAATTGAGAGAAGAGATACATCATTAAACTTATTTATAGCATTAACTACTTTGCATTCATCCACACAAGTGAAACTGTAAAAAGAAGAAAAAATTATAAAGGGAGTGTGTGGTTCTTTCATTAGCTTGTCTGTAATGTTGGATTGGTCCATAAATTAATGTGTAAAAGAGGATGGGGAAAAAAAAGAATTCAAAGCTTTGCCATTGTAATTATAGCTCTTTAAATATCAAAAGACACAAAGAAAGATTCCTTTTGAAAAGAGTACCGATTCTCTTGGCAAGCCACTATTAAATACTTGCATAAATCTACAGTCTGTATCCTGTAAGTTGAGGTGACATTGCTATCATGGCTTATAGGTCTCTTCACATGACTATTGGTGCACTTCAGTATTATTTATATATATATATATATTATCAGGACACCTTGATGAGATAAAATGCCTTCTTTCTGTCATGAGTGAAGCAACTGAGAAATCCTGCAAGTAAAAGGGCCTTGATGGAAGGTTACCTAATTGATTTGGGCTGTTCCAGATTCAAACTCTGGAAGACTCTTTGGTACAACTCAGACATTCAGGTGCGGTTTCATCACAGATTTACCAGTAGCTCCTCCATAGTATGCCCCACCTGCAAATATCATGTCACAGCAGCAAGAAATGTGTCTGCATCCCTCTGTCTTCCAGTTCACACAGTATTTGAGCCCAGAGAACCACCAAAACTAACAATATGTAGCAGTAAAACGTCTTCTAATATGCAGAGCAAGGTGGATTGCTGGGCACTGAAATTTCTACATTAAATGTCCCAAAGGTCAGTTCTCACCTACAATTTATTCCTTCACAGGCAGCCTTTCCTCACAGTCTCCCAGCAAGTCTTTTGAAGAGTGCCACATTCTTGACACCTGCCAGAATAAATCAATGTCCTTTGGTCCTTTACACTTCATAGACTGCAAGTTTCTTCAGGTCCAGTCCCATATCAGAGGAGCAGCTCCAGATATTTTCTAAAAGGGCCAAAGCCCACACTGCATGGGGTCTAATCATGTACTGCTCCTGAAATAAATCAGAAACAGGCTTTTTATGAAGTTGAACCACTGCTCTCACAAGGTTGAGATCAATACCTTTGTGAGCAGATGCAGCCCCTGTGGGTTTTTCAAGGGGCTGTTTGTTTCCTCAGGCTGCCCAGAAGTTGCCCTGATGAGGCTCAATAGGCATGGATAGATCTCACATGGAGTGCAGCATCATTAAGCCTCAGTTATGGCACAGCCTGTCTTCTAAATTGACATTTTCAAACAAAACCCAAGACACAGCTCACCAAATACACAAGGGAATGAGAGAGTTCTTTGGTGAAACACAGCAACTTTTCCTCAGATTCTAGAAATATAAGCCAATGCCCAGAAATGGGCACTTGCAGGACATTTTTATTAAGCCAGGGAACCTGGGTGCTCGTCTCTGTCCTCAAGCGCACAGTCAGAGGCACTATCCCTTCCACTTCCAGGTATTAACTTTACTTTAAAGGATAATCCAGCTGAAAAGAAGCAGTGTGACTTTGTTGGTCCCCTAATGGGAATGAACTGGACTACAGGAGGGGAATTCAGAAATGGACCATCTCAGACTTCATAAGTGGAATGAAGAGCCCAGAGGTAGCGTGGGCACACCACAGAGCTTCTTCCCATAGCTCCTACTGAGACACTGTGGGGAAAAACAGCTAATTTCCAAGTGTAATACATTTACAAAGCCAGGTACACAGTGTGGGCAGTATCTCTGCCAGTGGTTCGTATTTCAAGGAAACTGGATTTCAGATTCAGCAGGAAGAAAAGCAGTTGTTATCACAGATGCCCTAACCATCCAAAATACACAGTACTTTTTCCACAGACTTGCCTGATTGCAATGAAGAAAAAGTTCAAGAGCAGGCCCTTGAGATACAGTGTACTGCCTTCTAAGAGTGACTTGACACCATTTAGCACAACCTATACGCATTCTTCTCCATGAGCTAACAAGCAATTAATTATGAAATGCAACAGGTTTTGGCTTAAAGCCAAATTACAGTGGTGTCATTAGTCTTTACTTTGTAGCAAAATCAAGAGTCCTGCCTGGATTACATTCTTTGAACTCTTCAGTTCAAGGATACTGTGCTGTAGAACTCTAAGTAGGTGCTGACACTTGCATACACATCATAATAACAGGCAAAATAATAGCAATAATCATCCACATTTGTAAAGGATTTTTCACTTTTAAATGTTCTGAATCTCTCGGTAAAACATGTGACCTCAAACAAACACCTTCCCTGTGCATCTACCCACCTGAAGGTGAAGAAGCACCACTTATATTAACACTTAAAGTTTAGCCTGGAGGAGCTGATCCACCAGCAACACTCCTACCCTATCTACAGCTTGTCCCTGCTCTTGGTACTGCCCCTATATCTGACTGCCTTCCCCTTGGATTTTTTGCCGAATATCCCTACAGCCTCATTGCTCACAAACTTAATTTCAAGGAACATTATTTTTTTAAAAACAGATTAAGGATGTGTACCTGAATTTTTTTTTTTTCAATGAAGATACTTTAAATTAGAATAATATACTAAAAAGCAGAACTGATGGGCCTACAATATACATTTTAAAATATACACACAGAAAAAAAATCAATAAGCTCTGAAGCAGAGACATAATTTCAAGCAAGATGGTGATCCCCTAAAGATTTTGCCCAATTAGGCTGCACCTCTCCCACAACACTTTAAAGTCTTCCTCCTGAGATATCTTCACTTTCCACCTCATTTCATCACCCAGCACTGCTGTGCTACCCCCTGGAGTCACTCTGAATTGCTGAGCAGGCTGGAGAAGCTGCCATGAGCCTCCCAACCCATGAATGCAGCTTGCATGGCTCAGTGATGCCAGTGAGGGAGCTGCAGCCAGCCAAGCAAACGCTCTGCTCAGAAATTGTGAAGGCTCGGTCTGAATCCCATTCCGCTTTATTTATTATAAAGTGTCATATTTAAGCTAGCAGGATCAATGGCTCACCTCATCAGATTTCTGTATAATGTGAAACAATGAAAATTCACCCTGTGACTTCTGTGTTGCTGTTGCTGCTTCTGATAAAATATTATACAAACACATTAAGGAAACCAATAGAAAACACCTGAGATGTCTATCTACGTTAAAGTTTTATTACTTCTGGGGTCTCAAAAGGCTTAGGAAACATCACCAAACATTGTTTCATACATACTCATGAAAGGGTAACGTAA
This sequence comes from Toxostoma redivivum, assembly GCA_013397375.1. NCBI lineage: Eukaryota > Metazoa > Chordata > Aves > Passeriformes > Mimidae > Toxostoma > Toxostoma redivivum. Next base: position 199,097 of record VXBI01008338.1, on the reverse strand, counting down.
TAAAACCAGGTCAAACAACACTGAATATTAAATTTAATATAAAGTATGCAAAATACAGGAGGTGTTGGAAGAATTATTAAAAAAGAAGGAATTGTACTTGTGATGGGGGGTGGGTTTGGTGAGGATTTTCTGGAGTAGTTTGATGGGTTTTTAACTGACACACAAAATTATTTTACATCCATAGAAAGATGCAATTAATTTTTTACTTTTTTTTCCTGACTAAATTTGGAGCAGATGAGAGGTTGGTTATTTCTATCTTTAAAAATGGACTTATAATGTTGCCATCTGTTGGCATATGACAGATATAGCATCCCACAATTCCAGACAGAGTCACAAAAATGCAGAAAATTAAAGGGACAGATGTGAGAAATACATGCTCTCATTTGGTTCCAGTGTTCACATCTGTTCTCCTCAAAGATTTTTCAATCATATAAATCTATCCACAGAAGCTAGTACCTTGAAACGTTATGGCATTCCTGGTAATCATAAAAATCATATTCTAGTAGAGTTTACTGCATTCCAGAACATCACTGGATTCATAAAAATCTGGTTTCCATCAAGAGGACACACAGCACATAGCAACATTACCTGTCTGCTTAAGTTCCCTCTCCTTGACAAACCATGAGCATGTGTCACAGAGCTGTAACATCATTGCAAGAACAGAATTTCAACAGGTGTCTGCAGATACTGTGTGCTTGCACAACACCTAGAAAGGAAACTGGAGCCTCTTTCTGATGGTGCCTGTATGTTTCCCCGTCCCTGTGGGATCCAAGAGATCTTGTGCTGCTGGTGTTTGGGATCTTCTGGTCACTGAAATGGCTGCCTACCATTGCAAGGACATCTGCCTTTATTTGCAATGCCACCCATTTCTTTTCACCATGCTTTTGACAGGCTGCTTGGTAATGCTTCCAGCAACAACCAAGATTTTTTCCAGTCCCTGCTTCCCTGTCCCAGCTCCTCTGGTCACACAGCATCAGCCCCCTCTGGCCCCTTCACTGACTTGGATAGTATAAGACCTCACTGCTCCTCACAGGCAGAGACAAAACAACCACAAAACCAGTCACACAGGTTATTACTCTTCCCTCTACTACCTCAATTTTTTACATCTGTTTGCTGTTTTCCTTTGGATTTGAACTTTGCATATCATTTTCATCCAAGAAAACCGAAAAAGTACAATCCCTACCCCCCTTGCACCCCTATTCTCTTCACAAGACTGGGGACTAAGCATGCTTGCATATTGGTGAGACTCACTTATCCTTCCATGTCAAACTAGTACCTCCTTTTTGATTCATGAATAAGTTTTAATAGAGAATAGAGAAATGATGCTCAAATCCTTAATTCTTTTTTGGATAGGGTAAGCCCATTTTCACCTTAAGTACAACACAGCTCCTCTGTATAACACTACATAAATTCGTTCTCAAAATGGCAGCATCATCAAAAATTAAAAGGTATAGTACAAAGCAAACAATATTGGAACTACATAAGCATGTTGATTATCCACATGAACAGTTTTTGGTATTTACAGAAAGCATTGACTGATGCAGCTCACTGGCCCCATGAGCACTATGTTAAATCATTAAAGTGCAAGCACTCTTTATTTGTATTGCAGTAATTTTCTGTATCCCTAGCCCAGAAGCCCAGTGTGCTCAGTGCTTACAAACAACCACCAAATCACAACGTATATTTGAGAATTAATTTTTTTTCCTTTTAAGAACTAATTTAATCTTTGACAACTCCTCACTTTTCTGCCTATTTTCAATTATTTTGAAGCACAAAATGACCTGCAGGCTACCAAGTGGAACACGGAATTCCTCCATATGCCTCCTAGATGAAATATCAAAATAAGTAGAAAATCCTAATTATTGCATATTCCAGAAAGTTCAGTGACCTATATAAAATTCACAATACATAAGCAATTACATGTTTAGTTTTAGCTGATAAGTGATAGTTGACAATAGACTTTCTGGTCTCTCTTGCTCCTCAGGTAAATGAATAAAAATGTAAATGAAAAAATCTTTTGCCAAAAAGGATTCTGAATTTAAGACCAAAGCAATATTTGTATGAGCTGGTACTTAGCACTGCCTATGGAAACATGAGAAAAGTTAAAAAATAACAGAAGTAACCACAGGTTCTTAAGTTTCAGATGCCAGTAATCAGTAGGACCTGTGATTCAATATCCCCTTTGTGGGCTGCCCTTTGCTTAGATCTTGTGGCCTCATAGCAGGGCCATGATTTGTATTGCCATGAGAAGCCAATCCAGGAAATAAGGAAAATACAGCAAAATTAAATAAAATTAAGGCCGTCATTGCTAATATGGAGTCTCTCAGAAGCATTTTGTCTCATATTTAATTGCACTAAAAAGTAAATTATATTTATATACTTACTACAATTCAGTCAGAAGACAGGTTTAGCCTAGGATTTATTAAGAGAAATGCATACTTGCACAGTGTTGCTATATAGTTTGCAGTTTCTCTTCTTTTTTCATGTTTTCCCCCCGACCAATAATTCTGTGCAAGACATCCCACTTCAGTCAATTACTTGTACAACTGCTTGACCCTCAAATTCCCTCTCAAACAAGTTGGGTCTTGGTATTTTTGTTGTTTGTTTTTTTTTTTTTTTAATTCTAGAACCGAGGAATAGCTACACAAGTTAATTTTCTTTACTCAAAATCCTAGCTGTGGTAGAGATCTGTATCACCTAAATTTAGGCATCTCACCAAAAAGCCTACACCGAAAGTCTAGAGACTTGTGGCTTTAAATTTCTTTACGCAACAAAACAGCAAGAGCCTCTGGGAGTTGCTTCCATGTTGTTACAGCCCTGGTCATGACTGGAGACAACCTGCCTCTTTCCTCCACCCACTGGGAAGCCAGCTCCTGACCAGGTGTCGTGAAGCTGAGCTGCTGACTTCGGGAGCTTTTGAGAAATGCTTGGTGCACTTAGAAAATAAGGTGTTACATAAAAGAGAGACACCACGATATCAGACTTTAGCTCTTCAGTAAAAAGAAGAGCAGAAGCAACAGCCAAATTTGTGAGGCACCCTATTCTGTCAGTCTTGCATCTCGCCCACTGTCAGGGACATAAGCAGAGATGCAGTCAATATTCTGAATCCTGAAAAGGCTCAAGCATGAAAAAGGTAGTGGGATGCCTGGCACTTGCAAAATGAAAACAATACTGGCCTTGCATTGAATGCATTTTAATCGTTTTTAATTAACATACAAAAATCAGTAAACTTGCAGAGTGCAGGTATATTCAGGTTTAGAGAGCAGCTGAGAAGGGGGGGTTCAGTGTGAGACCAGAACGCACACTTACCTCTGCATCTGTGCATTGGAGGGCATGACTCATCAGCAGAGCACACTGTGCACACAGGCACCCCTCCAGCCCTGACCTGAGCCAGAGGAGAATCTGGAGTCAGGACTGCAGATGGAAGACCCATATCCACTCTTGCAAACAAGGGGTTAACAGCTCGTTAGATCCACTTCCAATAAAGCTGATAAATGCAGAGCAGCACTTTCTTAGAAAACAAAAGTTACCAAAACAAGTCGATTTCAAATCCTGCATTGTGATGCAAACAGATTTTTTTTTAAAAGATAAATATACAAATCAGAAAATGTTCACCTGGCCATTTGTAAGAGGGAAAAACGCTTGAAGAAGCTCAATGCTCCTGTGTCACTAGGGAAGGGCCATGTAAAAGTGCTTCTGTTTATTTCATTAGCATCTATTTTCATCAATACCCAAGATGGTATCATTTCACACACTAGAAAGCAATTGCCAAAAACACGCTTTCAAAAATGTATCAATTGATCAGAAAGTGCTGATGAGATGAATTAACTTATGCAGACCAAGGAGAAATATGCTCATAATCCCCTCGCAGCTGGAAGAGTCTGAGTACACAGTAGCCTGAAAACAGCCGTAGCAAAGCCCTTGGTCTTTTGCTGGTCATGCTTAACACTCCTACACCAGTGCCACCTGCCGGCAAACAGAAAGGTACACATTTCATTCTGAAAGAGATAAATAAAACATTAGTAGTGTTTTTAACCATGAAGTGCAAAGGCTAGGCATTTGCAAGATGCAGAGCTGCAGCAAGGCACCTGTGTTCACCTAGAGACACCACAAGCTTGCAAACCACATCACCCTCCACCAGCAGCATCAGCAGCACTGATTGATGTTATTGCTCCCTTTTTGAAAGGATTATCCTTTCCACAAGAAAAATCAAGTCTTAAATGTTCTTTCGTTAAAGACAAAGAAAAAAGTTCCATTGACTTTGGTGGGAATCTACAGGTGACATTGTTGGATAATACTTTTTTTTTTTGACAGTTTACCTATGCAATCAAAAAAAGAAACAGGAAGAAAAGTACAATGTAAATCAATACATCACATTTTCCTCTCACTAGTCAGTTTAGATTTTCCATTAAATCCAGAGTAGTCTTGGGTGACAGGCACAGTAATATGTGCACACATCTCACAAACCTTCCTGACACCTCTTTGAGTGCCAAAATGCCGCATTGTTTACACAAAAAATTTACAGTGGGAGTGCTTTTTCATTTCCCCTGGCCAAAGGGTGGGTCAGCTGATCAATACAGATTGGAACACCAGCAGTGAGTTTTCCTGTGCACTTCTTTGGGATTAATTGATAAGAAGGAAAAACATTCAAAACTTGGGTATCAGCTCCAAAAGCAAAGCATCTCTCACAGGTCTAGAACTGGTTAAAATTTTTCAATTATAAATTAAACTTCGTAGATAGAACAAAATAATTTTAATAATAGCAATAATAGCAAACAATTTACTGCCAATACAGTGACGTTCTTTCAGGAAAGAACGTAGATTTTGTGATTTAATGAGTTTTCAGAATTTTTCAATAGAAGAAGATTGTGCCTTATAAAACAAACAAAAAAACAAACAAATCTCTGTTCTATAATCATTAATCTGTTAACTATAACTCTATAAACTTTAATCTATAAATTGACATATCTATATTATTCATACTGTGACAAGATCTAGGTTATGGCAGGAGGACAATATAGGAACCTACAAAGTTTCTAAGATAACAGAAGAAGAAATCACAAATGTAGGATTTCATCCATCTGTTGACTGGGGATTCATCCTGGCAGCAATAGCAAGAAGATTCTCTGAGCTGCCTCTGTGATTCCCATCACAGAATGCAGTGAGAGTTGTCCTCATTCCTTGCCCTGGGCAGCAGGCACTACTTGGGGATGACTCCTACGAACCAGGCAGCAGCACAAAAGCCAGCTGAACCTCACCTCGTGATGGATGTAGGACAAAGGCTTGAGCTGCCCAGCTCTGGTCAACACCAGCCTTTCTGCTCACATCACCTAACAATGCTGTAAAAAGGCAGAGAGAAGATAAAGATTTTGAAGGAGAGTACAAAGATAAAATGGCACTATGAAAAGAGAGTGTTGGTACTTTTAAGAAAATTAAATTAAAAGATAGAAAGCAATTGGCACCTTAGGTTACTTCAGAGGAAGAAGTTGGTACAGTCACAGTGGAAGAAGTGATGGGTAGGCTGGGAAGGAGCTGTGAAATGGAGTTTGTGTGCAATGTGCTAAAGAAGTGATAAAGTCTTAGCAATGGCCTGGGGGAAGAAAAAAATCTTAACAAAGTTGGAAACTGTGCCCTGCGCATTTGAGTAAAGTAAGGCAGCAATTCCCATGCTAAAATAGATGTAATAATACACAATAGAAAAAATTAGAAAAAGGTTTCCTGTGCAACTGGATGGGAAATATCAGAAAAAAAAAATCTGCAACAATTGGCTGTAGCATGCAGGAGAGACAAAGAAAATACCCAAAAATACAATGCCCTTTATAGGTCTGAAGGAAGTTAGAAAGCAGAATCGCCTTAAAGATAAAAATGGGTTGTGGATCTGTGGATATAGAACAGAAAGGATGGTTTGTCTGCTTTTAATGTATTACCCATATCCTTATATATATATATATATATGTAAATGCATAAAATAAATTTTGTATTTATAAAAATTCAAAGATTTCAAATATAGATCCTTTGGGGACTTCAATTAATGGTTAGCCATTATCAAGAGATATCACACAGATGAGATGGGTATGGAGAAAGTAGTTTGACAACAGCGAGTAAGTTTACAAGTGTAGAAATAACACCAGTCTCTGAA